>JAGPOW010001296.1:2828818-2858222 GCA_030014935.1 Caiman crocodilus | reverse complement strand
GACCAGAAGTTCTTCCGGTCTACTTCCAGGTCTACTGCCGAGCACGCTGGGGAGTCCCCCGCACTCCTATGGGATGCTCCATGTGCCCTGCCGTCACAGCATTCACAAGCTGCCTGCTACCTAGAGGTATATATAAAAACCATTTAAATTGTGTCTGTGTCCAAATCTATTTGGAGGGTTCCGATTCGATTCAGAGAGATTAAAGGGTCCTCTGATTCGAATCAGATTCAGAGATTCAGCCACCCAATCGGTCCGAATCTCCGCCGAACTGAATCATGGACCGAAGCTCCGCGCAGCCCTCATGCTGGGCACCCTGGAGTTCTTGCTGACTACAAGTGGATTAGCAGAGCGCTCAGCACTTTTGGAAATCAAACTACTGATGCATGTGCCTAAACATGGAGTTGGGAGGCAGAGTTTAGGTACTTACTTTTGGCAAATCTTTGACAGTGTTGGAGAAGACCTTGAAATGAAAAGGACAAAGGGAGTCAGAGAGGTCCGAGTAAGATGGAAAAGGAAATACCAAACAGATTGTGAAAACAGGGGACAAAGAGCCATAAAAGAGTGGGTAGATGGGGCCAGTACTAGGCCAGTAAAACAAACACACACTTCAGGGAGTCATTTTATATTGAAAAGAAGGGAAAGGCAAATATAACTCTAAGGTGCCCACATCCTTAGTCGTTGCAAGAACCGCACTCCAAAAAGTGCCTCAAAGTATTTCAGGATTTAATTTAAGGCAACATAACGGGTGAAGAGCCAGTGGGTAAATGCACCAACTTCTTACTTTCAAAGAATGAAATTCAAACTTTGCCTTAGACCAAGACATCTTTAACTTAAGACACTATGTAAGCAAAAGTTTAAGTCCAATGTTAGTTACAAGAGCTTCAGTCCATGGTCCTCCATGGGCCATAGTAAGAATGGAGAATGATTTGTTATCTTATTTCTCCTTGATGCACATATTTACTTTATCAGAGTAATTCTTTGTTCACTAATAAGAATGATTAGGAGGATTTCCGCTGATTAAGAGTCACAGCTTTGTGAAAGGTTACACAGCATTACTTGCACCTGTAAGTAAGTAACCCAGTCACATAAAATACTATAGTCCCTCACTTTCCTGACCACTGTGCAGGCTTGTCCACTTAAAACTGAAAAGGTTTAAAACACAAACTGCTTGTGTGTAAAACTCTTCAGTATGCTGCCTTTTTCAAGCTGATACAGAATTTATTTAAATGATTTCTTTTCATGGAAAAAAATGATTCAGAGTTTATGGGTGGGATATTTGCTAATGCAGCAATGTAAATATAAACGCACAAATTTTCTTCTTAAAAATACAAGGTATTTAAAGCGGAGCTTTTTTCCCAAACTATCTAATTAAAATGGGCACTTTTAGAAAATGAAATGGCCCTATTCTTTTTAATTTCTGCAACTACATTATCTTTTCTGAATCCATTCTTTCCTCCCCCTCTCTTCCAAGATATCATTTGCTCTGTATTTGGTGGCCATATTCCAGGGTGTTCTGTGTCAAATGGCTGTTTCATATTTTTTGTAAGCATTTAAATGGTTACAAGCAAAGCAACAATTCAGCTATTGCAAAAACAAGAGGACACTGTTATGCCAATACTTGTAGGAAAAGTCAATATTGTTCCATCTCTAACACTTACTCTAAGCCACCTCCCCTCCCTCCCACATATGTATTTGTTTCTCCTAGGAGTAAATTTATGTTAAAAACATAGTGTAAGAAGAGCTGTAACAATTTAATAAGGCAGAATAAAAAGATAAATTCCTTTGTCTATGTAATCCATGGAGGTCCTGATCCTGGAAACATTTGCACACACATTTATATCTTTAGTCATACGAGTAGTCCCCTTAGTAGTTGTGGGATTTACTCATATGCTAAAGTAAAGCCTGTTAAATAACTGGTGTCTTAAATACCTTTAGTCCTATTCGAAACTTAGTGCTATGCCCTAACTTCACCCACTGCGAGTTTATAAACCTTTTGTAATAGAAAACATCTGAGTAGCATAACTCTCTGTCTACTTCAGTTTTGTACCCGTGGAAAAAAATCTTGCAAGGCGTTTCAGCGACACTGACATCTGCCCAAGGTACCTGTAAAAGCATGTCAGAATTGAACGCAATCTAATCTTAACCTAAAAGCCATAAAATATACTTTATATTTATAATACAGTTTCTGGTAAAGAGAAATACTTTCGGTAGAATCATCAATATGTTTGTTCAGAAGCACACAATTCTGAACAATAATGGCATATCTAGATGCGCCTGTCCTTCATGTAATTGGCTCTCAAAATAGACTTGTATGTAAACTGGCAACTGCAGCTACATTGTACCTTGCAGAGCATTTTCCAGCAGGGTAAAGGCAAGAATCAGACTTGCTTGTATGGGAACGGAGCACTGCAAAACTGTTCCAGAACACAGCTGGGTTGCAGCCATCTTGGTACCTGTTTTTGGATTTCAGAACAGATGCTGACTAAAGAAAAAGAAACTAAACATGCTTCTCTTTCCCCCGCCCTTGTTAGTAAAAAATGTTTCCTTCTGTCAGGGGTTTAGGTTGTAGCCGTGTTGGTCTAAGGACGTGGGCAGACAAGGTTCCTCGGGTGAATCTGATATCTTTTATTAGACCAACCCAAACAGCTGGAGAATAGTTATTAAAGCAAGCTTTCGGGTTCCAAAACCCTTCGTCAGGCTGAGGAAGTTTCAGCAGTGGGTGTGCGCTCTTCCTGCATGGCATGAAAAGTCCTTCTGTCAGAACACACAAAGCAACGTGTGGCAAGCGAAGCACCTGAAGGCAGTAGGATGGATTCATAAAAATGTTTTCAGGAGCACTATTTAAAACATTTGCATTACTGTAATTTGTATGAATGGCTGATTTAGAAAACTCTGAGAACAGGGCCAAGCCCAGGCAATTTCAGCAAGCTCTGCCCTAGTGTATTTTCCCACCCCTTAGGGTGGTTCTGACTCCAGCAAGGCTCAAATATTTGCAGCTCCCATTGATATAAATGGAAGCTGTGCTCCCCCAGCACTTCAGGCCTTGTTGCAATCCATTGCACATATACGTGCAAACACACACGGCCACCCTAACTGCTCCCTCCTCATTATGGTGGGATATATATTTTGGTCCAGTAGGACCCCAATAGGAATCTTCAGCATCTCAAGTCTATGCTGGCTTTCTTGGTTCTGGGTACTGCTCACCTCCTTGAAGACAGCATGCAGCCAGCCTTTGCCAGGGACACTGCAAGCATACTCCCCTCCTTGCCCCTCTTCTCTTCTTCCCTCCATGCCTCCTGTTGCCACTTGAAACTGAACCTTCAATTGAGGCAGTGCCACGTGGTCTGCACGACAACTGTCCATGTGGCATGGTAACTAGTGGTCCGTGGCTTTGCTTGGAAAGCATCAGAGGAGGGATGAGGATATCACCTCAGTACAAATCTGTCTTCTTAACCCCCATCGTGACTATCTGGTGCTTCTAAAACAGCTGTGGGGAGGCAGGCCCAGGTTTCATGGACCAGGCGATTGCCTCAGTCACAGCTATATGATAAAATACTTTCTGGCTTCTGAAGATCAAACCATAGATGCCTGTTTGAAGACGACCCTGGCTTTTTCCCAGTGCCAGCTGTACTCCAGTTGTGCTCCTCTGCATTTGGGATCCTGCCACTGTCTCCATACCGCAGCTCTCTGCTGTGCATGCATTGCTAGGTTGCAAAGGGCTCCGCAACAACAGCTGACGCTTCCACAGACTTGTATTTTTTTTTGTTATTTAATTTTGCTAAAACCCTGAACGCTGATTAGATCCAAGCTGTAGCCTAACCCTTCCCAAGTTATGTAATCCTCAAAATCCAAAAGCCTGGAAGGGCTTAAATCTGACAGCACGAGTGATGTCATACTTCTGAAAGGTTGCTATGGAAACAGTTCGAGCTGCTGCCATATGCCTCTGGCAGACAGCATGAGAGCCCCAGCATCCTCTATGGAGCAACATGAGCGCACAATCACAGCAATCACTGAAATCTAGGAGATGTGTAATGAAGTGGCTGAAGAGATGTAAGCTGGCCCTTCAACTCTCTGTTCTTAATCTTTCCTCATCAGTCTGACAGCTGAGCTACCAAAACTGTTCCTTTTACTTCTTCAAAATCAAGTCATCAACATCAGAGGCTAAGGAAATTCCCCTCCTGAGACACTCACAGACACACACACGCACATGCCCCCAGCAAAAAGCTGACGAAGAGCCGGAGCCAAAAAATGGCCAAGAAAGGAGGCCCCGACTACCAATATACCCTTCCATACAACAGGAAACAAACCCAATTATTCCATGGCGAGACGCTAGAAAAACAGCTAATTTATCTATGCCTTTGGCATCACAAGGATCAATATTAGACATTGAGGTTTAGCCTGGTTTAGATTGCTACCTATGGCAGTGTTAGCGGTAGTGAACCTACATTTTCCTGGAAAGTGCAGTTGGTAGCTCTTTCCTCAAGCACATGAAAGGGGGCTAAGGGGATGCCTGAACTGTTTCTACTGCTGAAAGCTAAACCTCATCTACCTGCTCCCCGCTCCGTACACTACGAAGCTGGAACTGAGAGGCCGAGGGAGCCCCAGAAGCAGTCTCCAACGCTGGAGTAACAAGCAGCGAGCCCCCAGGGTGAACCCTTCAGGAGACCTGCGTAGGGGGCAGTGGAGGGGATGGTGGAGAAGACGGACTGCTGTCATACCGGGAACTCCTACACACTCCGGGCTGAGCTGCTGCCGCCACGTGCTCTGTCCACCCCAGCTGTTGCTATTAAAACAGCAGCAGCTGGGAAGTGTTTGGGAGCTCCTAGCAGGGCAATGCTGTCAGGGCATGGACTCTGTGGGGCTGGGGGGGCAATTCTGGCACCCATCCTAACTTGGTGTCCAGGGTGGATGCCCCTCTTGCCTGACCCTAGTTATGCTACTCCTCCCCACCACTGCTCTCAAGCGCTCCAGAGACAGAGGGCCTGAGAGTGCTGAACAGGGCTGTGGCCTCAGTTCCACCTTAGGAGTGTGTGGAGTGGGTGGTCAGAGCTCAGTTTTTTTATGTAGTCTCAAGAACACGAAGGATGCAACGTAGACACGGCCTCCGGGGAATGATTCCTGCCAAGGGATGGACAGTCAGGCTTCGGTTCTGGGACAAGCACAAGCAAGATCCAATCCTGGCTATGTAACCAGCATCCTTCCGGGCCAGCCCGTTAAGGCCTGAAGAAGGGATCCCTGGAACTAAAAGTCTGAACAAAGGAGCCTGCGCTCTACAGTTGCAGCCAACCCATAAAGAAGGACCTCCTGCACATGCTCTCCAGCGCACGACCCTGTATATACTCGACTGTGTTCTGCTCCAATGACGCAGGCAATATCCACATGCATGACAACTCTAGACTCAAGCAACCACTGGCTTACGTACCAGCAGCGCGTGCTTTCTACTGCTATCCTCTTGCAAGTTCACATCTATGACCTTCTACTTTATGTTAGACATGACACAGAGAGTTAATGGTACTTGCAGCACCATAACGGAAATGAATGGTAAATAGTATGCAACTGCCCTGTTCCTTCAACAGGGCATCTTATATAGGATGGTTTGGAAAGGGTTGACACTGACCTAGTCAGAGGGCTTAACTAAATGACCTACGGAGGTCCCTTCCAGCCTAATTCCTCTATAACTCTGCGATTCAGTGTCCCTGCACTGTGGAGCCAATGCTTCTTTATGTCCTGTCCCCTCCCATTTACAATTGTGCTTGCTAGCTATGGAGAGCAGGGCTGCCGGCAGGTACAGGGCCACAGCTAGCCCTTCCACTCTTCTCTGCACAAGAAAGGGAAGAATGTGGCCTCCACCAAGCAAAACAAAGGGTTCATCTGGCAAAATAGCACCCGAAGCATCCTCATCCGAGTAGTTCCACAGGCATCCGCAGGCAGGATCCCACAAGAAACCAGTGCCAGATTCAACCTCTGATAGTGCAGAAAGGGAATATACATGTAAATGTGTGTATTGGCCTGTGGAGAGATGACAATTCCTAAATTCCTGTAAAAAACAACATTTCTCCCTTTTCTAATGACGGCTCCAGTTCTGCAAAGCACTCATATAGGCGCTTGCCTTCCACTGGAGACAGTGAGACACCTTGCAGGTGGGTGGGCTTTGTTGAATTAGTTTGGTTATCTTTGCTTTAAGGATTTCATATGGGCCACCTTCTAGAGGCAGGAATTATAGAAGAGTTTCAGCTTCCATCTTAACCCTGTCCACCTTCACTTGCACCCTATCCCCTGGATCCCAATTCACTGGATCTGTAATTCTAGATAGTGTAGAGCAATGCTTGAAAATATGACCCACACCAGACAGCATGTACAGAGGATCCATTACTTTTAAAGAAACCTCCCAAATTTTGAATGCTGGGACCTGGCTCTCCTGAGATTTTGTCCCCCACACCCTTTTCTTTTCTTAAAGGCCTAACCCTGCATTTCCAAATGTCATAGGCATAGTCATACAGACGTAGGGCTGGAAGGGACCTCCAGAGGTGAGCTAGTCCAACCCCTGGCTTGAGGCAGGATCATCCCTAACCAAAACCATCCTACACAAGTCCATAATCTAGACTCTGTATTAAACTATCACCAACCCTGACATATAACACAGACCATACACATTAACCTGCCACAGATAAAGCAGGGGAATCATGGCAGCCAATGTTCTGCTTCTATGAAATGTTGTCAATATATGCTCAAGAGATCCCAGGTAGAGGGCCATGCTTATTCTTGCCTGGCTGATTAGCTTAAAGGGAAATAAATACTAATCAGATTTTGAATTACAGAAAGCATAGCCAAAGGGAAGTCTATAGTAATATTACGCTTTCTTCATCCAGAGGGAAGCATAGCCAAAGCACAGCCGAAACGCTGGGAGAGTTGGTACAGTTCTAATTTGCTAGATCATCTCCTTTAATTATGACTATATTTTGCGAGTAATAAAAATTCTTCTTTCAATTTCAATCCAAATAATCAGAGATTTTCTTTATCTTCCTCCCATACTCCCCTAGGCTGAAAGGACTAGTTCAGTGGCCCAAGCAAATATTTTCTTAATCAACTTAGTCTGTATTGCTTCACCCTGCTTCTTAGAAGAGATCTGCTATGTCTTAAAACTAATTTGCTGAGACAAGCATCCATTCACAATAATTTTTAGGCTTCTTCCTCTCAGACCTTAGACCTTTTGGATTCAGATTTTCTTTGTTTTTTTCTTCATAAGACAGAAAGTTTCAAATTGCAAATATATCACCCTCCAAGATGTTTCAGTCTTTGTCTTTAGAGGGCTTGGATGAGGTGGTTTTGAACCACTGTCTCAAGAACATGGTAACTGCTTTGAATTAATCTCAGGATCTTGGCTGACCAGTAATTGCATAATTACTTCCCTACAACTCCCTCCCCAGAGGCTGGAATGGGCTCTATGCAACTGCAGTAAAGCAAATAAAGAGATGACAAAAACTTGAAGCGACGATTCACGGATTGTAAGGCATGAAGGAAACTTGGTCATTTACTCTGACCTCCTAGATCATGCCACAAATTAGCCCCACATCCTCTCTGAGTGCCACTCCGCTCCTCTCTGCCTACCTGAACTGCTCCTTTGCTTTCTGATCTTTGCCCTTATACCCCCCCGTCCAAGCTGCTGCTCTGCTTTCTGCTTCCTTCCTTGTGCTCCCTGCCTGAACTGATGCTCTACTTTCTGCTCCCTGCCCTATCTGCCACTGTGCTGACTGTCCCCTCCCCAATCTGCTGTATGCCATACTCAGAGCTCCCCATGCCACTTGTGGGACATGTGACATAGATTGGCTACCCCTGTCCTAGATCAGCCAAACTACTGGCATGTCCTGAATTAACTCTTGTTTGAAGTAGGAAAGGTTTTTCAAAGTCTTAACTTTAAAAGTTCCCTTTGATGGTATGAGATGGTTTGGATAGGGATGATCTTGCCTCAGGTAGAGAGTTGGACTAGCTGACCTCTGGGGGTCCCATCCAGCCCTACTTCTCTACGATTCCATGATGGAGAATCTACCACAACAAGCTGGTTAATTGTGCCAATGCCTAATTGCCATCCCTATGGCCAATGCGTCCCTTCAATCTGCATAATTCAACCTCCAACCATGGGAGCCTGTTCCATGATGATTTATCGAATGGATAAAATGTTATACTGCATAGCCCACGAAGGCCAAAACAGAGAATGGTATCAGCTAAGGCTAGCGTTCTTGGAAGAACCTAAGGGAGCCTCAGTTTTTTGGGCAGGAGCATCTGGCTCCCTCAATCTTCCTTGAAATTTCAAGTCTAAACACCTTGCACAGCACAATAGCAGCGTGTGACAATGACAACAGTCATTCAGTGTGACGTGCAAGTCCATTTTTCTGAGCTCATTCCTGACTGATCCCCTTCTTGGCATTCGTGCTTTTAATAGTTGTAAGCATGCTTCAAGTTAATTAAGAATAAGGTCAGTGCAAGGGGAGAGGGGAGTATTTTGTGAGACCTGCCAAAGCATTAATATTTCAGAACACCACTTTGTTTGACCAGTACCACCTTTCTGAGGAGATAAAACATTTAACCCCTCTGACTTCCAGACTTTTTGTCAATATGTTCCCGCTTTACCTGAGGTAAGGTTTATTACAGCGTAGGCCATAAGCACAGAATAAAAAACTGAATTTCCCAGGGCAGAAACCCAAAGACTTTTTTTTAAGTTTGTCTGGACTGCTACTGCTCTTAAATGCACCCTTGTATTTATTTGCTTGTTTGCTTCAGGAGACAAAATAAATTAAAAAAGAACTGCCAGGGAAAGACACCCCACGCATTCATTCACCCTTGATTTCATATGTACCGAAGACCAATACGTATTGTTTGGTGTGGGCCCAGAGCTGCTCTCAAGTCGCAGGCATGCTTAGTAGTGCACTCTCTGCACCGCTCTAATTATTTACAGCTAAATTCGATTTTTTTCCCTGCACTTGGCCCATATGAAGCAGAGGCAAATGGGTGGGACCTGTTTGCACAAACTCTGCTCCCTAGCATGATCAGAGACTTGGCCTCAAGGTCCAATAACAGACATCAAATGCTGGGAGGAGAGTGGACAGTGGAGGAGATAAATCAGCCCAGCAACCTCTGTTAAAAAGTGGATTTCTTCAGTGACCACCTCACATTTGTTGTGCAGCTTCTAAGACTGCACTTACACTAGCCTCATTGTACAATTGCTTTAATTAATTTATTAGGATCCATCTTTGACTTAGTAATTTTTTTGCTGGGATCTCTCTGGTCCCAGTTTTAGAAGCCTTAAAAGCAGCATGCTTCCTTGCAGAATAAGGATGCTTTGTAGAACCAAGGTTTAAATTTATTTCTGGGCAAAATACTTGATGTTTCCCTCTCATATGCTGCGTAAGGGCTAACTTTCAAGATATACCCACTGGGCACTTCAGACGAAATCCTGACTCCTCTGAAGTCAACAGAATTCCCCGGGTCTTCATGGTAGCCATCATTTTGACCTTCCACTGGCGTATTGCATGTGTCATGCTATATTACCCATGCACTGTATTACACAGGAATGTGTGAACTGCCAGCCTAGCTCAGAGCATGAATTCAATACCCTGGCTTCAAAACTGGCTAATATCAGCTACTTGAGAAGAAAAGTGCAAGAGGCACTAATGGGATAAATGTTCCCCAGAGAAAGTTCCCTCCTGACCCCAACTACTTAGATCATTTGAGACCTGAAGCATGATGGCTTACATCCTTTCCAACATTGCTATTTCTTAAATCCGGTTTGTTTTTACAGCGTTCTCTTCCACATGAGCCATGTGTTCAGTCGTTAGCCAGAATCTTACTGATCATTACTGGTTTGCAATGTCTGCCAGATGGCAGACAATACAACTAACTTCCCCTACTCTACAAGTTACTGAATTTGGTACCTCGAGTCTTCCCCTTAGCAATATTAATTTATAATGGCTTGTATAAATCAATGGCACATTGCTTACCAAGATTTCTGATGGAAGTATGTTCCCTGGCAGCAAAAAGTGGTAATGCAAAAAAATACACATTTATTCCCAGAAATTCGGAATAGTGGCTGTTGCAAAAAATATCCTTCAACTCCATTTAAACGAGAGCATGAAGTCTTTGCGGCACTTGTCCTGCTTAACTTCACGTAAAGTGATGCTTCACCCTACCAGCCCAGTTACAGCGAGTTAAATAGTTTCCTCCTGGATGGTTCAAAATAAGGCTTCTCCGCAATGGTGCAATTACTAAACAACCGTTTTTCTCAGAAATCCATGAAAGAGATAGAGCATTCATTCTATTTCTGTGTCAACTTGCCACACGCAATAAGGAGTTCTTATTTAGGGCAGAGCTGTGGCTCAGCTGTCATACAAAAGGACTTCTGATCTTGAAATCTAGGCTGGCATCTCTCTTCCATTCAATTTATTTCACTTTCCAGGTGCAATGTAGGTAGTTCAGTGAGGGAGCAGTTTTAGCATATTCCCACAGTAACGTATATCATAGGGTGAAGCTGTGGGCTGCATCTCTCTTCCTTTCAATTTATTTCACTTTCCAGGTGCAATGAGGTCATGTACAGTAAGGGAACTATTTTAGCATATTCCTGCAGTAATATCAAAGGGTGAAGCTGTGGGCTGCCCTATAAGCCTACACAGGGGAGAGAAGAAGTCAGAAGGCTCCCTTTACAGCCCATACAGGCTGTCAGCCTTGATGGATGGCACCACAGGGACCTACCTGCACAAACAGAAGTGAGGGGGGCATTGATTTGAGGGAAAGATAATGTGCGTAAGATTTAGGGTTTAAAGCCATGGTTCCCATCCTTCCCACCGGGACCCCAATTCCTGTCTGCTCATGACTTCACTTCTGGTCTGAGCCCAACAGCTCTTGTTGAATTTCTGTTGCACGCATGAGCCCACTCTTACAGAGCGGCAACTCGATGAGGATCATGACCCCTATGTTGGGACCAGTCGTTTACAGTTAAGCATCCGAGAGCTTTAGTGACTCAAGCTCTTACTGCTGGGATGTACAGGCTTCTTGACACCGCTTGGTGATGTTTATTTGATTTAAAGCCAACTGTTTTCACTGGAAATGGGAAAAAAAACTAGATTATAAAAAATATTTGTTGGTCTTAAATTTGATAAAGTTTGTTTTAATACCATTTTAATTAAGGGTATCTACTGTAATATCTAGTCTAGACTAGGCTAGATATCAGTTGGCGGTGTCCTTTTAATATGATATATGCCTTTTTCTATGCCTGGTTACATAGTTTGCACACAAAGTTTCCATCTTTATTCTGTATTTAAAACATCAAAATTTGGCCTACAGGAGGAAGTGGTGGGAGCAAGGAGGAGCTGAAGCAGATAAGATAGACTGCTTAGTAAGTATTTGTGTGTGTGTCTGTGTGTGTGTGCACTCACGTGTGTGTATACACACACATTACACACACACTAAAAGCAGCTATTTAAAGGAGACTGGCAATCCACAAAGCTTTTATTATTATTTATTTCAAATTTTCCAGGAGGAGAAAGTGTGTCATGTGAAAAATCCATGCATACACAGATATTAAGGCCAGATGGGGACCATTAGTCTAACCTCCTGCATAACAAAAGTAATTAAATATTTCAGGCCATAACATTTCACAAAATCATTTCTGCACCAGGCCACAAAACTCAGTCTAGAGCAGTGCCTCTCAACCAGTGGATCACGATACCCTAGCAGAGTCATGAAAGTCAAGCAGGGAGGCATCAAAATTTTAATTTCAATCTAAAGCAAAGGAAATTTCACTCTTCCTGCCCCTCCAGGCCCTTACCCTTCAAGATCAGGTAATTACTGACACACTAGGAGAATAGGTGCATGAACACACACATAGGCCTGTTCTATAGGTTTAGGATTGCACTCACTGGGTGCATCTACATGTGCAATTAACGTGATGCAATTAACTCTGAAGTTGTTTGACCTGGAGTAAACTGCTCCCAGGCACAGCATTTACATGTGTGCCTGGAACAGCAGCAATTTGATTCAGGGCTATGTAGGCCCCTGGCCAACTAAACTGGCCAGGCACAATTTATAGTCAAGGTCAGCATCTACACATGTGTATTGGTGCAGTGAAGTACTCTGCCATTAGATAATACTGTCACTGACAGTACTGTCTTGTGGAGGAATTAATTAGCTTCCTGTGCCCTAATACCAGCGCACAGATAGACTTTGACACTTTACTGAGGAGCTAATTAGTTCACTCTTCAGTAAAGAGCACACGTAGATGTACCCACTGAGACTTTTTTTATTCCGACTTTTACTGTCACTGTAAGGGGTGCAGCTGTGATTTGTTAATTTTTAATTTTTTCATTTAAAGTAGGCTGCTAATGTAAAAAGGTTTAGAAACAATGAATAGCAGTATCCTTTGGAAAAGTATCTGGTCTCAGTTAAAGTATTTTGAAAGATGGACAATCCATCATATCCTCTGATAGAATTCAAACTAGGGCATGCACCTTATAAGACAAAAAAATATACTGCTGGCTTTAGGTAACAAAGCTGGCACAATATAGGGCACTGGAAAGTCCCATCGGTCTATTGATTTGTCTTTCTTCTATTGCATTGGGTATAGTAAGTTGTAAATGCCTGTAGCCAAGCGGCTGTTTGTAACAATGGTCGCTACATCTTCCAGGTCACTGTAATCAATTTGTTTGTGTTAACATTGCAAGGGTCAAAATACTTTAAATAATCCAACTTCTCATTTGCAGGAGGTGGTGGCTTTGTTTCTGCCTCGCTCTTAGCCTCTTTGCAATCAGAAACAGTGATTTGTATCGACTATTCACACCTCTCAAGTCATAACCACAGGAGTCATGCAACTGAAAGCACTTGGTAGGAAGAGGGTTGGCAAGTATTCAGGAGGGCCATGGTTCATTTCCCAGCTCCATTACCCACATTGGGTATCTCCTCCCTAGTTACAGCAAATTGCCTTATGCCAGCCCGTCAAATGGGACAGTTGTTGTGCTCAGCTCTGGCTCACTAATAGCTGGATTTTTCAGCTCCTGTTTCAACGCCAAATGCAATTGGTCAGATTTGCAGCCCCAGTCACTCCCCACCAGTCTCATTCAGTCTGAGGGCTCCCAGTTCAGACTTGTATTAGTTTAAGGGACTTGACAGTAAGGCTTAAGGGATTTAGGAGCCTTGTCGTCAATTTTAAAAAGTGATTGATATGCTTAGGACCTCAAGTCTCACTGCCTTTTGAGGAGACTTTGTTTCCGTGACTCAGCTGTCTCAACTCCATTTTCAAAGCCTATTTAGGAACTGACCTAAAGAAGTGAGACCTGGGCTCCACCATGCCTATGTCGCTGTGTTAAAATGTGTTGGCTCTAAGTCGCTGGGACTGTATCTGTTGTGCACACTTCTACCAACCTAGGCACTTCTGTCATGGGCATGCAGAAATATATTAGCTGCACAGGAAGACGTTCCCTACTGGACATGATTTTACTAACTGAACTGGGCCTTTGTCACTATAGCTTGTTTGGTTCCCAACTGGTGACTTTCCTGTGCCGGTGCCTATTGTAGCTATGCCAGGATATCTGCCTCCATAACACGAGTGCTTTGGCAGTGCAATCCACTGGTATTCCTGAACCTACCCAAGTGTCCCTGGGCTTTAACTGCCTGCAAGCACTTTTGAGAAATCAGCCCCTAATTCCTCAGAGGACCAGTTTCTAAAACAGTGGCCAAAACTCAGAACAATGACATTCTGAAACTTCGAAGCTAGTTTTACTTCTTTCAGGGAAAGTCCTGATCTTTTGCATTAGCAACCGTGCAGGTTCCTATGCAGGTTCCAATGGGAGCTTCTTTTCCCTGCAAACTCCTTAAACTTATCTCTGCCAACATCCTTTCAGAACTAAAAATTGCTCTCTGATGAGGCTTCAGAAAGGGGACTGCAGTACCTGAAAGCTTTCCTATATCTATACCAACCACAGCGTTGGCCCAATAAAAGATATCACCTCACGAATTCTTGGCTCTCTTTGTTAAAGGCTACTTAGTTAGCATCTTTACAGATCTAACCGTGCATCACTTTTAAATGATCTGTGGAGGGGGCAACCGGGGAGGAGACGGGGGGGGGGAAATATAAAAAGGTATTTTTCCAGGTAATTGCAAACTAAAACCTAATTGCCAGGGTTTTGTTTAAGTTCCAGCTCAACAAGCCTAGTGGTAAATGTGGTTCAGAATCATAAATGCATAAGAAAAGCGGATTCTGTGGATACGGTTTTGTAACCAAACTGTTATGTGTTGGCTCTTAGCATTAATTATATGGTTTGTTACCCATTGCCTGCTATGATAATGCTGGCAAATTTAACTTGTTTCACTATGGGTGTCAGGACAAACTACAAAAAGATTTCTTACTGGGACCTCCTAATGTTCTTCTCTAAATGGGCATGACATACTCTAGTGTCTGGCACATTTTGCCTTCACTGGCAAATGAAGTAGTATAGGCTTGCATCAGGTACAGGGAACCCTCAAACCGTTTTAAAAAAATAATCCACCAGGATGCAGGATTTTAGTAAGCAGCAGCTGGCAAAGTATTTGGCAAAGAAAAAAAAAAATCCTGCTTTGCTGACATTTAATTGCTGCAGGATTTGATGCTCTCCCACTGTTGTTAGTTGTAAACAAAGTCATTGAGGCCTGCAAACCAGTATAAAGGCTCTACCTAGCTCTTGCTTTAGATTGTCACTACCTGTTCAGTAACCAAACTGCCATGCCTTCAGTAACCAAACTGCCATGCCTCAGCCACAGACTTGTGCTAAATGCTACTTTAAGGCAACAAATCTCAGATTCCAGAGCTGCTTTCTAGCAATATAATGAGGTGCTTGCATGCTGCAGTCCCTAAAAGATTGTTCAGAAACACAGAATTTTGTCATCATATGGGATAAATGTTGGGAAGGGGAAAAGGTGGTGGACGCTTACACAGGTTCTGAAATCATATGTACCAGGTTGTCATTTTCTAGCTTTAATAAAAGAAAATGAAAGAACAAAGATAGGCAGCCAGCACCAGTTCTTATCTGCTGCTCTCTGGAAGAAGCTACAACCATTGAGACATGGAACATCTGGAATCAGTCTGGCCTTTGGACTCTGTCTCAATGGTCTAAAGCGGGAATGGTAGGTCTAGGACAGCCTCCACTCCACCATATTCTTGCTAGGTGTACATCTCAAAGGTCTTGGTGCGATGGTTGCAGGACTCTGTACAAGCAGATACATGAGGCACCTGGCTAGACCGCTTACACGTGCACCATGATCCATAGGATCGACGGATGTCTACTAATATTCGTGGGACCAGATTCTATTCAACCTTTTAGGTGCTTCAGTCCACTTAAATGCCTAAATGTGATTCTTTACCATCCTGCTTGGGTCCTGGTTAATCCAAAGGTGGGTAAGTCCTCTCCCACCTCACTGTTTTTGTTTTACTCAGTCTCAAGGGTCAGGGGATGGTGTGCTAACAAAGAATTAATGGATTTTCAGGACATGATCAGGATGGAATAGAATCGAACCTGAACCCACTCAGTTCTCTAATAGGTGGAAGAGAGTCTGGGCACAAGATACCATATAATGCTGGATAATGTATACTGAGGCCCTCAAAACAAAGCATGATTGAATCCATGGAAGAGGACCCCGGTCAAGATGCTCAAAAGTGACTCGTGATTCTAGGTGCCCACCTGAAGGCATCCCCTGGAGAGAGAGTTTTGCAGGCTCCTTCCCCAGCCCTACTGAAAGTCAGGCTCCTTTAAGGGGCTCCAAGAAGAATATCCAAAAACTTTGCCACTCGTGATTTCTTTGTTGTTTTTGGAAAATCTGGGCCTTATGACTCAAACCCCAAAGCACTTAGGTCTGCTCCTCTGGTGACAAGCTGTACTTGGAGGGGTCAAGGAAAATGCAACGCCTTTCAAATTGCTTAGGTATAAATCTAAAGCCCAACAAACATTGCTCTGCAGATGAAGGTTTTGGCAAAATGCCTTCCTCGGTGTGATGCTAAGCAGAGAAATATGAAGCAAGCATTTAGTTAAAGCATTTGCCGACAGAATGCTCTTTCAGCAGAATGCTTGGATGCAACCTCAAAACAGCGGTTTGATTGCTTATTCTTATTTTTCAAAGCAGAATTGCACCCTCAGTCATCAAATTAATCCGTAGTATTTGTCAGGCAGTGCAACCACCTACAAGTCACTTGTAAACTGGCAACAAAATGCAGGCAGAACTCTTTCTAAGGAAAACTTCCAAGGTTGACCACTTATAAAGGGAAGTGATTGGACTGTTTAAATAGACATTTCTATCAAAAGATGCCACTAAAAGCTGTGTTTTGAAGCCCTTGGTCAGGGCCAGATTTCTGCTATTCTTTTACCTTACTCTGGAGGTATTGGTCCATATATAAGTAATGTTAACAGAATCTGGTCCTTGATCAGAGAGTTTTGGCTAAGAACATAAGCACTGTCAGACCAATGGTCCATCTATTCCAGTATCCCATTCCTGACAGTGGCAAGTAGTTGATGCTTCAGAGGGAGAATATGTGAATGGGGGATGCCTACAGTGGTCCAAACCTCCGAGCTGCCAACCCAATAACATTTTTTTTACTGATAATCTGCAAGCTTTTTTCCTGACAGCCAAAATTTTTTTACTGCCATGATTTTACTGATATACGTTGTACATCATATACATGTAACTTTTCTGTCAGGCTCTAAGCAGCTGCTAAGTCCCAGTTAGAAGACTGCAAATTTTTCAACTACAGTAAAAAAAAGTTTGGTTGTCAGCAAAAACACAGTACAAATAATGTTCTTGGGCTAGCAACCCTGCTTGACTTCAGCAAATGTTTTACACTATGCTGTGCCCCACCCCACCAGACAAGGGCCTCATACTCACCCCCACACTCTGATGCCTTTGATTGCACCCTGTATCACGCTGTCCCCTCCCCACCCATGTCCCAGTGGCAAGCAGGGAACTGAACCTGGGTGTTCCAGGTTCCCAGCCAGCACCTTCACCGCCGAGCAGTCCTTCCTTCCACATCTGGCTGGAGCTCTCTGCATCTGGCCCTCCAGTGAACCATCCACTCACACACATAACATTGTAGCTGTAGCAAATCCTGTGGCAATGAGTGAAATGATCTTTCAAATCTTTTGAAATAACTGTAAATTAGGCGGCACCTGAACTAGCTGCTCCTGCATGCAAGACCCTGTCCAAAGATGTCATTATCACCCAGGGTAATTTTTCAGCATGGCTCCTGACAAACCGTAAGTAATTATCCTGCCTTTTCAACAATCCATTGCACACAAATGACAACTCCATATGGCTATCAGATGCCAAGGTCTCTCTGTACCTCAATAATGCTTCATCCAGAGATAACTGGGATAACAGGGTCCTCTGTGGCCAAAGATAACTCTGCTATTAACATTAGCGGCCCACAATAACTTGACAAGTGGGATTTTTAACTCAAAGTTAAAAAAAGGAAGCACATAATGGTACTGTTGGGGGTACGGATCAAGTTTAAGGATGAACTCTTGACCTCAGTGAAGTGAATAAGAGCTTGGCCTCCCATTTCCATGGAGCCATGATTTCACTCAGAGATTCTCGCTGATAGTTGCCCCTTCCCAGTGTGTCTATGTGCTGCTGTGTATCTTGAAGTCTGCGTGACAAAGGCTGCACGTCTCAGCAATAAGGTTCCCTCCAAGGTGCGTGCATGCGCACAACTGAAAGTGCAGCCGCACGCGGCCTTGAAAAGGTCACGCATCAGGAGAGGCTGGAGCCAGAGCCTGGCACGGGCTTCGCTGGCTCCGGGGAAGCGCTTCGTTCCCCTGCATCAGGGCCGGGGAGCGGAGCACTCCCCTGGAGCTGGCGGAGCTTGCACCAGCCACCCACCCCAGCCTCCATCCTTGCCTTGTCTCACCTCGGGGAGGAGCCGCTGCCTGCCCCACTGCGGCTCTGGGATGCTGCTCCGCTCCCTGGCATGGCCTCAGGGGGCATGTCCCTCAGCGTCCCAGAACCGGTGAAGCCTCACTCAGGGCTCCGGCCCCTGACCCCAGCCCCGGCCCCTGACCCCAGCCCCCTTCAGTAAGTGTCCCATGCCAGACCGAGGTGGCACGCTCACGGACTCCTGTCACTTAGAGGGAACGCTGGCCAGCAAGTTGCACCACTTCACCGCGTACCAACGAAAGAAGGGATTTTAAAAGAAACCGAGGCAGGGAGGGGTCAGCTTCCACTGAATTTTAAAAGACAGCTTCACCCTTTAGGTCAGTCGCTCTGAAAACCCAAGCCCAAATCCTGGTGCCCCTGCTCCTCTAAATAACTCCATTGACTTAGACGGGTCTTCTCCCAAGAGGAGAGGCCACAGAACTGGATCCTTGCTGATGCAAGGCAGTGCGTACGTCCAGACGATGTAATAATTAGAGCTGTGGTTCTGTTATTGAAGTATAACTCATTCCAACGCAGACGCTCTTTCAAGGAAACCTGGACCCTGTTTGGGGATTCATGTGGACACTATACAAAACAGCATCATTTCAGTCTGGTTTTGACTGTTTTCTAGTCAGGACAGGGGCCTTGAGGACAATATAGTAAATGATTGTGTAAGCAGGCTGTCTTAGTTAGAGCAGTGTTAATAATTACTTTCTTGGGATTGCTGGGACTTCCCAAATGAAAACTTTTGCCCAGCTGAAAACATTTTGGGTGGAATTAAAAGGTTTTATTCTTTAAAAAAAACCAAACAAAATCTCAAAATGCCATTTAAAATGGAACACTGAAATATTTTATTTCAAAACCATTCATTTGAAATACGATTTCTTTTTATATATTTACTTTAGGGATGTTTCCTCATGACTAAAACAAGTCACTGGCATTCATGAAGTATTTCCATTCATCCCAATCTGGATTTTTCTGGGAAAGTGTGGCTATAAAATTTCATTATGTACAAGATGGTAAAAATAAATATGCACAAGAAAACTGATTTCTGACATTTTCGGAGCGCTTTGCTTTGCCACCTTAGTAATTCCTCTAACAAATTTTGGGGTGAAATAACCATAGCATTTTCAAATGAGTTTATGTGAAGTAGTTGAATAAATGCAAAACCTGGTTCAACTTAGAATTCAGGCATATAAATCAATTTTCAGGAGGTAAATTAATTTTCAGAAGGGCTTTTGTTTTACCCTGGATCTTAAATTACTTTCTTTTCACAGACCCCAACACTTCAAGAATTCTCCACTTTACTAAATACCATGTCATAAAATAATATAAATCCTAACAGTTTCAAGGCCTCACACAGTTCCTCCTTTTAAGAGAGGGGGACCAGCCTGTGGGTATATGCTGTCTGAGAACATGAGGCTATTGAAATACTGTATAAGGACTGTGAACATCTCAGTGGGACTTAAAAATGTATAAATTCTTCTCCTCAGCTTCTATATGGAAGATTTGAAAACATAAGCAATTTACAATATATGCTACAGTATTTTATACCAGACTGCCTCATTCTCCTGCAATTCAAAGGGTTTACATAATAATGCAATGCTGAGTAATAAGCTGGATGGGGAGCACAAGCTATTATCTTCACAATACCAAGCACTGGACCATTACTTATGTTGTGGTTTTACATAAGTCTAATCACTCACATATGAAAACACCATTTTAATAGTTCACCCATTTATGAAAAATTTACAGCTAAAATAGAGGAAATTGTGTCTTCCCGTAATCTTGTTGAAGCAGCAAATTATACAGCAAATTAAGTCTGATTCTCTGACACACATCTCTCTGTAATTGAGAAACAGATTTTGCTTTAACCTCACCATTCTGTTCAATTTGGTCTTATTTCTACTGTTGTAGTGTAGTACCATACTTTTCCCGAATTAATAAATTATATGACCATTATCCACAGATTATGCTTTAGGCTCATCTAACCTGATCTCCTGCCAAAACACACACAGATTTCATCCTGCAATTCCTGCTCTAAGTCCAATGACTTGTGGTTGAGCAAGAGAGAATCCCTTTAAAAGTCACAATACTATGATTTAAAAAAAAAAAAATTTGGAGCGACAAAAACTCACCTATCGTTCCACGTGATGAGTCCTAACAGCTTTAAATGCTCTCAAGGCACTGTCACCTAATGGACAAAGCATATACATATGCCAGAGAGATGGAATTCAGTGTGGGGGATGATTCTTTTATTATTATTATTATTAAAGGATATCCATATTATCACAAGTGTGATCCAGGATATTAGTAACTAAACTAATGTGTTCAACTACGTGGTTGTTTTGTAGAATGAGTTGGTAAATCTTAATCCCATTCCCAAGGTATATAATTATCTAGGTCACAAAATCCACTATCAGAGCTGACCCTTTCATATGCAGGCTGCGACTGATAAAGGATGGAGGGTCATTTCATATCTCCAGAATATATGTGAGGCCTGCTGGCAAAAAGATAGAGAAGCTAGCACAACCACTCACTCTATGCACCCATGGATACTAAAGGCCTGCAGAAACTATTGCAATTTCTTCTCTTTGGCTTTGTTAATCTCCACTGAATTCAGTTTGGTTACTCCTAAAGTAGTGGGAGTTGAGAACAGCCAGCCACCACTGTCACCTTTTTATCCTTCAATTACCTTACTAATCAAAATCGTCCCTAAACACTGTACATTCATGTTAAACATGTAAGCAACTCTTTGAAGTAACACATCTGATTTTCATGCCATTTCATGTGCGTGTACTGTAAACTTCAGAATTTGAAAAGGTCTTTCAAGCTTTCCGCGGCTACGTGAATTATTTGCCTTGTAATACTCCATCTGTTTGGTGATGTGATAAAATGCTCCAGCAACTAAGAACAGTTCTCTTTCAGAATTTCAAAAATGCAGCAAAAACTGCAGACAAAAGCTAAAATCACCCCAATCTGTTTTCTGTGTTGAAATACCAGTCATTAATGAGAATGGCCAACTACCAAATAGAGGCACGGGTTACCAGGTGGCAAAGAATGCAGTTTCTGACCTTTACTGAGCTGACTTATGCTGGCATCTGGTTACAGCCATAAGGAAACCCCTGCATGTCTGATTCTCATTTACATTAAGACCCTTACACACTTTTGTGGTTGTAGAAAGCCTCCCCTGAGCATGTGTCTTTTTGTTCTGTGTTTGTACCACACCTACATAATGAAGTTTTGGACCACCACTGGGACTCCTGCAGGCTACCACAGTGCATACAAAAAAATAAGTCATTGGTAATTATCATCAATAGAAATAACATGGCCATACATTTCATACGTAGCAACTCTATGAGCCCTTCATACTGCCAGAGATGTACAGGAGCCACGGCATAAATGAGAATTTAAATCCATGTAGGTTTTCTTTCAGCCACCAAAAGAGATTTCCTTACATCACAAAAACCATAAAGCATCTCTCCCCACACTCCACGTTGGCTTAACGTTGCTCCTGCTGACACGAGTGTCAGAAGTGTGCGGTGTCTTCGGTGGAAACAGCTCTGCCACTGCCGAGCACTTCAGGGTCCAGATCAGGAGAGGGTGCCAGACGTTTCTAAGGAGCTCAGCTCTCATTTAGGTACACAAATAAGGACCAGACTGTCACAAGACGTAATGAGGCGAGTGCGGCAGGACAAAGTGGTGGCAGCGGCAGCAGGAGGTGGGAGTGGTGGTGATGGCAACAGCGGCAGCGGTGGATGCAGGTGCGGGGTGGCGGGGAGGGAGTGATGGCAGTGGTGGGCAGGAGCGAAGCAGCAGCTGCGTGGGAGCACAGGACCCACACGAACGTGTGGGGGCCGGGACTAGAGGGGACCCAGGGAGGGGTGGCAGAAGCACGGAGGCTGGGCCAGTGGAGGCACAGCTCCATCATGTGGGGCTCATACGTGGTTCTCTGCCCAAGCCACGTGTGGTCCTGGGGGGAGCCCAGCGTGATGAACCTGGTGGCCTGGTCCTGTTCAAGTCATGGGGAATGGTGGGGAGCTCCATCCCCCTCTGCTACTCTGGCCTATGATCTGCACTGCCGGCTTCATTGCATGAGGTTCCCTCAACGGCGTGGGGCCCGGTTATGTGAGCCCAGCACAGTGGAGCTGGTGGCCTGGTCACTTGAAGTCCTGGGGCTTGCCAGGACCATGCACCTCTGGGGAGCTCTGCCTGCTGCTGCCAGTGACAACAGAGCCTGTGTGCAATGGGGAGCGTGTTTGTCGGAGGGGCCCACACCCCCCCTCTGCGTCCATACACCCACAGCCCCATACAAACCCCATACACACACACACATCCCCACAAACACAGCCCTGCACACCCCCACCCCCTGCATCCACATCCCCCACACTCCACATATATACATACCCACTCACCACCCTTCACAAACCCCATACCCACCCACCTATACCCAGCAGACCTCCACACCCCGCCTACAATACACAAGGATAAGACTTCATTTTGAGCTATTATGCAATCATTTCTATATACACAATGCAAACGTGCACAAATCAGGACCAAATCTTTTTTGAAATAAAATTAAAATATGTTATTGTAGATGTTTGATTTTTTACTATACCATTTGGGGCGTTTTCCGGTTCCAAGATCGCAAACCCCCTTCCCAAAAGGAATACTTTCAGGGGTAAGAGGAGGGTCTTCTGGTGGCAAAGGTCAGGGGGTGGGGGTGGAGCTTCTAGTCCCGAGATAGCAATGGGGGCGGGGCACCTGTCAAGGGCTGGGGCTACCCTTGCAGCCCTGACAGCTCACCAAAACTCGTTAAGTGGCCCTCCAATCAAAATAATTGCCCACCCCTGTTCTAGGGACACTGATGCCCTACCATAGTGTATTTCAGGAAGCTAGACTACTCAATTTAGGGAAGGAACTCAGGACTTGATCCTGACCCTCAAGGAGGCCTCCTTACGCAGCAAAAACAAGCTGAGAGATGGGTATAAATTATACTTGAAATACGCCTTAAGGCACCTCTATGCTGCTCATGGTGTAGAGGCGCCTTACTGTAAATTGCAACTCAGCTCTGTGCCTCACAAATAACCTTGCACCTTTTTAGGAGCTATTTAATTGAACATAACACTAATTATTAATGAGCATCCATGCACAAATTCAGTTTGTCCCTGCCCACATGATAACCTTTCCATTAGTTTTATGATGAAGGAAAAGGTAAGTGTCCCTTCGAGCAAGAATCTTCCCTGGGAGAACTACGAGACATCCATTCAGTCCAAAAGACATCCCCTTTACTATGCAGTGGTGGAGGGGAGAGGAGGCTACAAGCCAGTGAGATTCCTAGTACCCCACAACTTTTGTGGCAGTCTCACTTAAAAAAAAGAAAAGGAAAAAGGAAAAAGACAAGTCAGAGGACCATAAAAACAATTCAAGCATGCACACTGCAGGAGCGGCTTGGTTTCCCATCCCCCCATTGCCACCACATTAAATAGCCGGGGCAGTGGAATTTTCCATAGCCCAGTCCAAATATTTGCCCAGCAATGCATCCTGATTAAATCTGTAATTCGGGTAACTGCAGGCAGGGAAAAAAAGGCAAGCTTGTCATTACTTACCAGTGTCCCATGCTCAGCATGTGCTCAACAATTTCTGTTTAAGATTTACATTCGCTGACATTTATTTACACCTCCAGTGCCTTTGCCCATTCATTGCTCCGTTTTCCTCACAGACCTCCAGGCTTTCATAGTGGCTGCCAAGGCATTTCAAAGCCATTTTAGGCACCCATGGTACCTTGTGCCACTGGCATGAAGCTGAACTTGCTGATTTCCGCCTGTTGGGCAATGCCAATTTGTATTGGGAATGATGGAATAGAGCACAGCAATCCTTTTTGCAGAAGCCCAGATGGGAGAGATAAGGCTATGAACAAACTTAACAAGATGCCATTTTTAAAGAGAAATAAGGACTTAATGCCCTGGAATAAGTCTCAGGAAAAACAACGCACCTGTTTTGCATATCTGTAACTTTAAACGTGGACGAAGCAGGTTAAAGTTATGATGTTTTAGTCCCAGTTATGTTGGCATACAAGCAGACATAGATTTGTTATATTGGCACATTGCAGATCACTCCAAACCAATGTAATATAAAGTATAATTGTTTTCTGATAAAAAGTCACCCCACCAATTAAAAAAACCCAGCCAAATATGACCTTGATCTCAGTTTAGCGTCTTGCAAATGTGTTTTTAAAATTAAATATGACTAGCTTGGGCAAAATACCTAACTAGCTAACAGGTTTCAATAAGCTCATGAAGGGGAGCATACAGTATATTTGTCTTTGAAGGCAGGAAATGATGTCTAGTGAGCTGGTAGAAGAACTGTTGTGGTCAGGGCAGCCAAGACTTTTGGCCCATACCCCTTCTGAATACACCCTGGTTGTCTGTCTTTCTGCCTTTGCTGGGGCCATGAATTACCTCTGAACACCCAAACCTGTTCCTATGGTTACAGCATACCAGCTTCATTCGGGATCTCCTTGTGTGGAACATCCCTTTAGAGCAAAGGTATGATATAATGCCCTTTCAGGAAAGGCCTCCTATATTTTCACTGGCATGAAGCCCTGGATGACTTTTCATGCATTTGATGGGATAATAGTATTTCATCTGCACTTCCCTGCATTGTTCTGCAACGTCTCCTTCCTCAATTTTTTTTTCCTAGGAATGGCCATAAAACATGGAAACGGTGACTCAGACATTCCAGCATCACTTCTAGGAGCAAGCCTGTTGGAGTATCATGTCCCAAAGCAGATCACGGAGGTAGCAGAGCAGCAATCTCTCCCCCAATTCCATAGGCCATATAGTAATTTCCTTCTGAGCAGAAGGTTCACAAGTTGTCAAACAATTAGACGCTCCTGTTGCCTGCTCTGTGATCCCTCTTGCAGTGAGGAAAGTGTGCAGCAACCCATCCATAACCTGAACCAAAGCAACGTTTATGAACCGTGACCCTGCTAATCTGCCTTGTAGTTTGGCAATTAATTATTAACTGCAGCTTTGTTTTCTAGTGGAATTCTATAGTGGTAATTATCTTTGTTTGAACACCAAACCATTATCACCTCTTTCTTTCTTCTGCTTTCCCCTCGTTTAAGAGTTTGGAAGATGGCATTTTTTACTAATGGCTATGAATAACTCCTCAGTGGATGCTGCCACAGTGTAGTGGGTAATTATCCAGATGCAGGAGCAGGTAATGTCAGTCAGTGGCAACCCAGAGAGTTTGTCAAGCTGCAGAAGCCTCGCAATGCAGCAGGTCATCTGGAAGTCACAGAGCGATTAGCAAAAGAGCTAACTGCCATCAGTTTCTTCTCCGAGTCCCTTAACAAGTGCTAATTAGAAACAGCCATTTACTCCACCAGCCTCAGTCTGTCAGTCATTATGTGTAGAGGACAGATTTAACTATGCTTATTGGGTTGACAGGTCTCCCGGGCTCCACACTATTTTAAGTTGCATGATGCTAGGGTACTTCTGGCTTTATTTTCAAAATGCATATCAATAAAATAAATCATTCTAATGCATTTTATACCTCAAACAAGAATTTGTCACTAACCCTTTCTAGCATAAACTCATGCTCCAGGCTAGTCCCGTGTCTAGTTTGACTCCAAAAGGGAGCCTCTTTTGGTTCTTGCTGCTGGCAGGGACAGGAGGCTATGCTACCTCTTGCCATATTCAACTTTGGCCATCAGTGCTGTGACAAGTTCAATTTGAGTGAAAGGGCACAGGGTGGAAGAAACTTGGAAACACAAAGAGGGCAGAGAGCCCTCTCCCTGTGTAGCCTATTTGGGTATTTAGAACAATTCCCATTAGAAATAATTACTAGCTTGGGCATGCTGCCCTTGGGGAAGGGGCAATTTTTCTTTGTCATCACAGTTTTTTTTACATGGTTTGATCCCAGAAGACGATGATTTATTTGAGCTTAAGATGCTGAACACAGGCTCTCATTCAATGGCATACACAGATCTCTTTTTTTAGAGAAGATTTTTTTTTTCTGCCAGTGTTACATGAACACTGAGTGGCCAGAGCTGTATTTCAGAAAAAAATATTTTGCATATTGGTCTTGTGATATTCCAAGAGATGAGATCCACAAGGTGGAGATTTCACAAAATATATGGATCTCAGTTACTGCATATGATTTAATGCTTTTCTCCTATGCTTTCATGAACAAATGAAAATGTGCATGCATGAGGAAATTCAGGGAATTTGAAGCAGCTGGGACCCCTGGCATACCCTTCAAGGTTCAAACTGGAGCTGCAGCATGGGTACTGTTTCCCCTACACCCTCAAAAAAATCAGCCAGTGAGAGCTCTGAGTTTGGGTTTCTAGTTTTTCAACCAAAATGTGAGAGAAGTTAGGCCAAAACAGAAGTTTTCCCTGAAACTTAAGTTTGGCCAAAAAGCCATCTTTGCATCAAAGACATTGGTCAACTCTATGCTGGGTACCAATTGGCCTCTGCTGTATTGTGACAGGCTAGATGGGCCTTTCCAGTTTCGTCAGTGATGATGTTTACTTCCCAGAGCAGGTGGTTGTAAAAGACGCATGTTCCTAGAGCAGAAGCTAGCTAGTCTGAAGTGCTTACAGTACAGACATATCCTAAACTCCCAATAAATCCAACACATGCAGTAACAGCTGAGTAATGCACGTCCAACTTACAAAAGCTATGCAAGGCAGGGATCAACTGGCTCCCTGAGAAAATCTAGAATATGATGCATGGGAATGGAAGGAGAGTTTCTGTTTGGTTACAGAAGGACAGATCCTTAGATGCTTGTGAGTTGGCCAAGTTTCTGGGTCAGAGGATTTAGCTGAAGGTGGTTTGGGTGCCTCATGGTGCAATACAAGCATTATACTCCCCAAACAGGAAGATCTGAGGTGCACACACTTTCAAAATGGGTCTGATTTCGTTCAGCGGAATCATTCAGCACAAGAATAAGCCCCATTAAAGTCAATGGCATGCTTGGTTGAAAAAAGATAGACTTACATGTGCTGACAATGTTTTTCTGAACTTCATCTATTCCACATACTCCTCCACAGCTCTGAGTATCCAAAGTCTATGAGTCTATTCTCACAACACCCCTAGGTCAATAAGCCCAATTTTGCCAACAGAGAAGCATGGCACAGAGAGACCATAGGACTTGCCGAAGGTCACACATGTGACAAGGAACAAAACTGGATTTCTCCAAATCTCAGGCTGGTACCCTACAACTGGTAGGCTATCTGTCCTTACTATGTGCTAGTGTTACAAGGGTGCTGAAGGCACAGTCTGCAATTTGAAAAGATAAAACAACTAATTTAGAAGTACCCTCTTGGCTCTGGAAGAGCAGACCGTGTTGACTGTAATACCAGAAGCTGCCACCCAGCTAATGCACATGATGTGTAGATGTTCAGCAGATTGTGAAGGTCAGAGCAGCTTTCATAGAATAATTTTTAATTACATATTTTTAAACTTCCATTTGATGTGGCAATGATTTTACCAAGAGCAAATAATCCCAATTTGTACGTGGCAGATTTTGGAGAGCTAAATTAGTTAAGTATAAGAGATACTGTGCTACCTATCCTCAACCTCTTAATATTTTTTACAATCTGTGACCTTGACCATCTGCTATTTGTTGGCATACACATGGAGCTCTCTCTCAAAGAGATTACAGGAAGGCAAAATGAAAGGAAGGTGTACTTGCATCACACCTAAACCATAAACACCATGAACGGTGCATGTCCCCAGTGGCTGGGGGGGGGGCAGAGATGCACTGGTGGCGGTGGGAGCGCAGCAGCAGGGAGCTCCTGCAGATGCCAGCGGTGGTGTTGGCAGCAGGGTGGCAGGCAGCAACCACCCGCACAATGGTGTTGGCAAGCGGTAACCACAATGCCAGCAGCGCCTTTTTGCAGGGTTGCACCGTCATGCGCAGGGGTGCACACGCACCCACGTGCACCCCCTACGTGTCACCCCTGATAAACACAATGCAATGGTCAAAGGTGTCATGCAGTTATGGGCAACAGAGGAAGTGGACAGAAAGCTAACAGGAAACCATACCACACCTTGCACAAAAAGGTCTTGATGTTGAGAAAGTATTACCCTACTTGGAAATTGTAACTGGGTACATGACTCAGGGCTGGGAGCCCAGCTGTCAGGGGTTAATGGGTAATAACCTGCCTGCTCAGGGGCACAGGGCCAGCTGACGGGGTTGATTGCCTGGCCCCAGAGGAAGTTAAAAGCTCTACAAGAGGGGAGCTGAGGGGAAGGGAAGGCTATAGCAATGAGGAGGCATCACAAAGCTAGGGTTGTCCTCTCCAAGCCTAAAGGAGGACTGCAGGTTCTATGATAACCCTTTGTTGTTTGCATGTTTGTTTGTTTTATTATTGATGTTGTTTCCTGTGGGGACAAGTTTGCCCCAGGGAAAATAAAAGCTAAGAGACAACCCACTATAGAAATCTTTCAGGGAATCCCCTAACTGAAAAGCAGTCCCCATCATTAGAAATATTACCACATGTTTACACCACTAAGTCCAGTGAAATGACACGGGATGCACCGTTTATGTTTCTGAACAATCACATTAAATAATTCATCTCTTCCTTCCCTAATCAGGACACAGCAAAAGCAACAAGGAATTTACACATATCAGCAACTGAAATCTAATCTAGAATATTCTCTGTGCAACCTCTGAAAAATTCCATTTTAATTAAATACTTCTATTTTACCTACTGCTGTGCACTAAATGAAACTGCTTTAACATTAACACAGCTATTTGTATAAATCTGTGTGCTTGCATGTGTGTGTGCACGCCTCTGTGTGTGCATGCAGAGAGCTGCTATTTAAATTAAAAATAAGAGATAACAACCCAAGCAGGATGGAATCTTATTAACCCTTGATGCTGAGTTAATAAGATGTTGGGTCAGATCCAACACGTGCAAACCCACTAAAGTCAGTGAAGCTATACCAGTTTATACCAGCTGAAGATCTGGACTATTGCTATTTAATTGCCTGTCACTGCCATGAAAAACTACCAAAAACTTAACAGCTTCTGGTGGATCACAACGTTCTCTCTTCTCTGCCTCCTTTTTAGTATAATTTCAAAATATAGCATATCAATTACAAAAGAAAGCCAACCAGACAAGAATTGTAAGACATCCTTAAACAGAAGTCTGATCATCAGCTGGTGTAAACTAATGTAGCTCCACTGAAGCCAACAAAACTTCAGTTTGAGCTCCAATGCAGGCATTCAGCACTATTCAGAGAAGCCCTTTAGACCCACAGGCTAAGTACAGACAATCAAAAAGCCTGAGGCTGAATTGACTCAGTCTTTGCAGGTTAGTCTAAGCTGCACAAATTAAATTGAAACAGAAGTGAACAGACATTTACCTTTCATTCAGGAAATGCAACCACATGCCAGAAGTGACTCAGGCCAGAAGCTGGGGGACACTATAGTACAACTCTCTGGAACATAGCCAGCATGGATTGTG
>JAGPOW010001296.1:2789822-2828292 GCA_030014935.1 Caiman crocodilus | reverse complement strand
AAGGGACCAAAGCTCATTATATTTAGTTTCTCTCTCTTTCCATTATCACTTATGCCTTACTTCATTGTACTTAGTGGCAACAAAAGAGAAATGTTTTGGTCAGGCTTTTGGACCTAAAAAAACTGCCTAGTGTTTAGCAGAAATATGCTAATCTTTTTTAGAAAGGAGAAATGTTATGAAGGTATTTAGCTTGCTAATACCCATAGCCCCTACATTAGAGTGAAGTCCACTCTTCATCTTTCAAACTGCCTTTTTAATCACTGCTGATATTTTGCAAGCAAGTAACCCAACTGACACACTACAGCAACTGTGTTTTAAACAAAAGGCTGATTAACCCTGACAAGCCTTTTTCTCAGGTTAGGAATGCTTTTCCCAAGCATCTTTCAAAATTCCTTAACACAATGTAGATGACTAACTGTGCAGGGTTTTGCACTGTGGGCTTCTATCAACGTAGCCAGGTTGGTCAGGAGAATGGAGAAGGATGGGCAGAGCAGTGTCATCAGACCCTCCTAGGCACCTCCTTGGCACATGGCACAACTGATATAGCTCATTGCATGCAGGGTTTTGGTAGTTCTACTGTGCCACTATCACTGCATACCCACTAGCAGCACTTTGCAGGTACTGCACACCACTATATACTGGGAAAGCCCTCCTAGTGGAGACATAGCCTAAGAACCAGCCAAGATGGTATGTTCCAAGTTGCCCAATTCCCTAGGGTAAGATATTCTATCACAATATCTCAAGACGGAAAATTAAACCTCAAAACTTATATAGCATGCAAGTCTGGCAGTAGATCCTCTTCTCTCTGCATATGACATCTCCTAAAATACATTAATGGGATTTGGGCCAGGTATTAACAAAGGTATATTTGTTTGATTGACAAGTAGTAAAAAATACTGGATGCTATTTTACTAATGTTTAAATGAGTTCTTGGAACGGCTCTGAGTCAAGAAAGCAATTAAGCAACTTTCTTATGAAATCATGGGGCCGCTACATAACTGACCAAAGTGCTTGTCAGGAGAAGCAAACAATGGATCATCTGCTGAGATGCTCTGTAGCACCCCAATATACCCCCATGAGATCTGGAAACACCAACACCTGAAAGCAGTGGCCTGGCCAGAATATTGGGAACAGATCATATAGAAAGGTTGGATTGGAGACATGATGAAAAAGAAGCAGCATTTGCTTCCTTCAACTCCGATTCACACTAATTTGCTTTGACTATACCTAATTCTGTAGTACCTTAACTCAGTACTTCTCAGCCTTTTTTTGTACCAGGACCCATTTGTAAACATTGATGGCCAGTCCTGTCTCACTGCCCCACACTTCTGACCCACTGCCCCCACCCCAACCCTGCAATTTGTGAAGTAGGAGGTATGTGTGTGGGGCATGGGTTGTGTGTGGGGCATGAGGGGCCACAAGCTGTCTCTTGCAAGCTGGAACTCTGCTAGCCTGCAAGGGAAAAGCCACGGTTTCCCACATTTTTTTCCATTAAAGGAGAATCCATTTTTGTTCATGACCTTTTCATATATTCTTGTGACCCACTTTTGGGTCGCGACCCATGGGTTGAGAAATGCTGCTTAAACTTAACTGGTTTTAAAAAACTGATTTTCTATAAACTGATGGGATTCCTTCCTGAAATCAGTTTTTAAAGTCTTCCTTCCCTTTAGCTGAAGCTAGTAAGGAGTCAGCTAAACTAAATCAAGATATGGCATTTTGAAACAAACTCCCAAGCATCCAGACAGGGTATGCATTGGTTTGGCTTTGGCAACTGAACTTGTTACGGCATGGAAAGCTTCTACACTGAAAAGGCCCAAAGTTAAGCACATGTCCCAGTGTTTTCCTCAACAAGGATGCTTTGTTGAACTGAGGCCACCACATAGCTTAGAGATGTCAAGGGCTATGCCTGTGCCTGCAACTCACATTGACAGCACTGAGGAAGTTTAAGCCAACTAGCTTGGGGTCTGAGTCCACCACAGCTGAGAAAGCCTGTGCTTTATACAAAACCTGCCAGAGAGACCAGGGGTAAACACTCTGGTGTTAGCTCATGCCGTGTTCCATGCTGCTCTACCTACATGCACCCACATTATTGGTGAGATCATATTCCACCTATTAGATGCCTAAGTACAATTCTCTGCCCTGCCTGAGTCCCTGAAAAAGAAAATGTTAACGGAAAAGGTGGGTTAGGTCCCCCCGATCTTCACAGCTTGTTGTAACTTAGTCTTAAAGCTCAGATGAAAGCATACTACAAAATAGATGCTTTAGTGGTTTTTCAGGGACTCAAACAGGCTGGATTCATTTAGCATCTGTCATTTAAAAAAATCTTCCTGAATTGTTCTAGAACGTGCCCTTGCAACTTATGCCAGAGTTTGTTTATTAAGTTGTTCTTGATTTATAATGCACAACATAAATGCTTTCCTTCAAAAAGCACTTTGTTGACATCAATAATAATGATTTTCCATTTTGAGGTGCACATTTTAGGCACATGAGGTGCTAGGCTTTGGCCTTGGAGTCACTAATATTGCAGCATAAACAGGCTTTTCAGATCATACCATCTATGCTATCAGTTCTTGTCTTAGTGTCTATCAAAATGATATGCCAAGTACTGGATTCTTTGTGCACAGAGCAAATACTATCTTATTAATTAAAGAACATGGTGAAGCATTTGCAGAACAGTGCTAACACAGTAGTGGATTCTGACTTCTTTGCGAGGGCTTCGGTCGTGATGAATTCATTTACTGCACACGTGGCTCTCACCTATTTCCATAAGTTTCCCACTGTAACTTGCTATAGGTTAAACATTAGTTCATGGACATGAAAAAGGCTACCAGTCCTGGATCAGATCTAAGAGGCTCAAATGTCGGAATACATTAAAAAGCTGTTTCTATTTAAACTCATAGCTTGCCTGCTAAGAAACTTTGCAAGCTGATAGTTTCCAACAGCAGCACAAACACGCTGGATACAAAGGGACAGATCAGCCATTGCTGTAAATTGACCTAACTCTCAATTACCAAGGTAATTGAGAGTTTTTGCAGAAGCTGAGAGTCTATCCCTCAAAAAACAGCCTCACACAACAGATACAAATTGCCTTGCCCCTTCTGATAAAGGCTATAATTCTCCTGGTTTATGTTAAACCAGACTGCCCCAGCATCCCAGCATGCTGTCTGAGCTGAGCTCTCTGCTCCCTGGCTGAAGCTCAAGCAGAGACTGCAGGCTTCCGACTGGCTTCCCCCTGTTCCCCCCTGCCTCCCCTCTTCGCTGTCTGCTAAGCAGGGTAGGGCTTTTTGGAGCTAATCAACAGGTAGGTGGTAACATCCCTCCTTGGAAAAAGTTGTTTAAGAGGAGCTTGAACTAATGGAGAGAAGCTTTTGTTTTCTTTGTGCTCTTAATGGGCTGATAAACACTGTATTATCAACTGCCTCCTGGGCTGCTGGGGGTGGGTCCCTAATCAGAACATCCTGTCAGGGCCTGGACATGCCCCTCTCAGCTCCGCGCTGTGGAAGGGATGGCAGGGCTGCTCTAGCACCCGCCCCTCCTTCCCCGGCTTCTAGCTTGAGCCTGAATTTCTGGGAAGTTATGGTTTAGCGGTTACAATCTGGTTTACCCTAGCCAGTTTAAACCAACCTGCAAAGCCTGAATCAATTCAGGCTCAGGCTTTTTGAATGTTTGTCACTAGCCAGAGAGATGCCTTGCTGCAGCACAATAATGGAACACCTTTTAAGACACTTAAAATTTTAAGTATGACATCTTTTGTAAAGCATGCATCCATACACATACCCACTAGCAGGAGTGTGGAGAGCCTGTTATTGTTATGACTGAATTCCAATTTCTGTTCTGAACCTCCTTTTTCAATTACTTATAACCATGACACAAGCTTGTTCTGGCTGACATTTTCCATGATTGAGTCCACCTCTGCTCAAAGAAATTTTTCTTTGCTTTTCAAGCTTCTGCAAAACTAGCTTACCTGTTATTTTATTACATTTCTTTTCCCACATTCCTGTTTCAGAAATGTTTTACTTGGTCTCTAGTTTTAAGGGCTTTTTGTTTAATCTCAATTGTGGCCTAAATATTTGACCAACCGGCAAGATATCAAAACTAGAAGACTTATGAGCATTTAAAGTCCCAAATTTTTCAGCTTCATGTGGTCTATACCCTCCACCCCCCAGTTTGAAATGTATAATCTGTGATGTATATCAATTATCCCACTATAAGATGGTGAAAGACAAGAACAGATATGTGGCCAATGAGTTTCAGTCAAGGTGGCTGAGTTCAGGATATGCCAGGACAAATTGCTTTACATTCAAACTCTGCAAGTCCAATATATTTCTGGAACAATATACATGCACACATTTCCTTTTATGTATTTCCAGTAATCAGATTGGGAGTTTGTACATCTGAGTATTCGTATAAATGAGGATCAGTTAAGCAACGGTCCACTGTATCACGTGAAATACAGGTCATAATGTGCACGTATGGGGACAAATGTCCTGTTCCCTAATCAATGGGATAATCAGAGTGGCACTGCACGGTGCAAAAGGGAGCTGAGAGGCTATGGAGCAGCTGCACTCAAGAATTTCATGTCCGAGGTGCCAGAGATCAGTAGACTGTGATGGTTCTCCACTGAGCAATCTGGTGTAGGATTCGGGCTGAGGCAGGCCAAGAAAGGGTTGATAACTCTTTCATTTGACTGTTCAAAACCCTGTACACTAGAGAATTGCACAGGCATCATCTGCTATCACAGCCTGCAGATGCAGCTGCTCTTATGTTCTATTTCCCTTTGGGGAGCAGGGAAAGATCATGCACCCCAGAACACCCACGCAGATCTGCTATGCAAAGCCTGTTTGCTTAGGCTTTACACGGGGGACCTTGATTTGTCCTCCTATACATACAGATGCTGTGGATACTGTGTAATCCAGGGCCAGATCCTCAGCTGCTGTAAAGCAGGATATTGCAATGGAGCCATTCTGTTTTGTACCAGCTTGCCCCCTTAGGTAGATAGTACAATCTGTCTGTAGCGAAAAGATGGGAAATATGGAATTTAGATTATCCAGAAAGTGCATCCTCCCCACCGCCACAGTGTATATGTTTGCACACACAGGATGGTTTGCAGTCATTTGCAGTGTAACCCAGGTGCATCCAAGTCTGTGCTCCCTTCTCCAGTTAGAAAGGATAGGTGGCCAGGCAGGAGTGCTGTGAGAGGAACCTGTGATATTGCCCAGATCCCTCTATTCTCTATAGCAGGACAAAAAAATGGCTTAACTATATACAGATTTATTTAATATACAATGATAAATATATACACAATCCAAACAGAATAGTATTATTGAATACACATACACACACACACCCCCCCCCATATATGCTCTACATAAGAGATTATATCCTATTATTAGTATCCAGGGGATTATATCACCAGCCACGGGCCCAGAACAGGTAAATAATCAGTCTGAAATAGGTAAGCATAAATAAGTTCATAAAACAGTTAAAATATAGGCAAATGACAAAGAATCTTATCAAACCACAAGAAGAGTACTAACAAGGCATTCAACAGAACAGGCATCTATATATACCATATACAAGGGTAAAATAAATTGCATTAAAATACAAAATATGAGGTGCGCACACACTGTAGTGTCACCACCCTTAACAGTACCAACCTTCTGGTGTCACCCTCACAGCTTTGACACTACTTCCAAAAGGGGAGCCCAAAAGGGTCCCCAAAGCTCCCAGGCCTTCTTGGGCCTGACTGGGCCCCTTCTCTCAGTCTGTTAGTCCTCTCCAAGGACTGCCAGCCCTGTGGGAACTCCTTCCTCAGTAACTCATAGCTCCTCTGTGTGACGTGGGGTCCGTATCACCTCAGCTAGGGGTTCCTCCTGCTGACCCAGACACAGCTCTCTGGCTCTTGCAGGGCCATCTATCCCCTCACTGCCCATGCCCCACTCCAGGCACCAAGGGCTCTGCACGTTGCTCACTGTTGGGGTTTCGGGCCACCTTCTGTGGCTCTGAGGACCAGGTACACTGAGCGTGCACAGGCATCCAGGCCACGTGCCAGGAAAGGATGGGCATGAGTCGCCTTGTGCAGCTTCCAGGGTCTGGGTCCTGCTGGATTGCGCCATGCCATGTTGCCAGCTCTGGATCTCGGCTGCACGCCCCTGGTGGGGGGAGAGTTACAGATCCAAGTTGCCTCGAGCAGCTCCAAGGGTCCCAGTCCATTCCCAGGCCCTCCATGCAACACTGCTTGCATTGGGTTCCCTGGCCACATGCCAGGGGTTTCAGACCTGAGTTGCCTCACTCAGCTCCCAGGGTCTTGCCCTGTGTGCTGCTCTGTGCACTGCCCGGGATGGATGCCATCCACTGCTCCACATCTGGCAAGATGCATCTTTGAGGGGCTCTTCAGGGCAACTGGAACTGCCCCTCTGGCCTGCTCACACCAGCTCTTCTTTGCTCCACCCTTTTCTCTGTCTCTCGACATGACTGCCGTGTACTGGGCACACAGCTCCTTTTATTCTCTTCAGAGGCTCCTCGTCTGAAGTGCTGCCAGACCTGCAGAGTGCAGGCTCAAACCAGGTCCAGGGATCTCTACCTCGCCACGGGTAGTGGCGGGGCAAACCCCTCCCTGCTGTTACCAGTTTGGTGGAGCTGTTCCACCAATCGAAATCAAGGGTCTCTAAGCCTGGCATGCCAGGCAATTCTTGCCAAGTCGGCCACAGCAGCGTTGTGAGAACGTACATCGGCTGGGAGCTCAAGAGTAGTTCCCAAAGCCAGCTGCCATCTTCTCCAAGATAGCCCAACAGTGTAAGTAAGTGTCACAGGAAGTACCTTTGGAAAACATGAGTCCTAGGAAATGTGATGGCTGTGATGAGGACGACATCTTAGTAAAAGGAGCAATGTTTTCAGAGACTGTAAAAACATCAGTAATTTGCTGAGTTTAGAATAAGATAAACAGGGAAAACAGAGAGTTAATGATTCCTAGAGCTGGTCAGTCTAAAATTGTGCTCTCTGGAACGTCCATGCCTGCTATACCACTTGCTTTTAATTCTTATTTGTAGTTCACCAGTGCTTGGAGGCCACAGTGTGCTCTGACATACTTGTAGCAAGAGTCAGTCCCTGGCCTGAGGCTTAAAAGCTAAGCAGAAAAGGCTGTGGGATCAATCACCATATGATTATCCCCATTTGACAACTGCAGAGCTAACAGGAACAACACCTACCTTCCTGGTTTTGCTTTTCATTGGTAGATCAAAGTGGCACTTTACAAGATCTCATTCTATATCTGGGGAAAGTGAGGTACTGGGAATGAAAAGAGATTTGCTTGAGTGCCCCTGTGGAATGAGGGCACAGTGAGAATAGACCTCAGATCTCCAGGCCGGTGCTCACCATACTAGGCCGTGCTACCTTCCAGCTAAGGCCCCAAATAAATGACTAGAGAAGTCACTTACCAGAAATGACTGGAGATAAGGCTTCTGGAACAGAGCTCAAAACTGATCCATGATCCTCTGACTCTCAACTTTACTTTAACCTAAAGTAAACCCTTTCCTTCTCCTTAGCCTACAAAGCCCTGCACCAGGCAACCCTACCTTTATCAGTCTGCTTTCAGTAGGCCTTTGTTGGTATAAGAGAAACAAGGGTTGTAAAGTCTGAGAATGCTTCTCTTGAGGTTAGCATAGCTTCAATAGCATGACCTTCGCTTACAATCCCATTTAGACCAGCCGGGTTGAAATCATTTAATTTTACTTGTATTTAGACATCAGATACCTCCTCACATATGCCTCTGGACCATGGGACACGTATACATCACTATGTTGTACAAATTATGCTGCTGTAGACGAATATCCTGAAGTGAGAAGATTAAGCTCCAAATTCAAAATCACAGTAATTTTGTTTCTGAACACTGTGAATTCTTGCCTGGTGTACAGGTGCCAAAACAATTTGGGTGAAAAGCATCCAAGAGTTAGTATGAATTGAATTAGAATTCAGGACTCTGCTGGACCAGGCTCTTCCATGGCAATATTCCTGTAACCAGCTAACCCATGTGCTTTCTGTTTGAAGGATGTAGAGTGACCCATGGAGTTCTACGCTTATATTCCAAACTGAACTTCTTAAAAAGGAGGTGGTGGAAGCCAGCACTGTTGCCTTTCCATGTCCTGCTTAGGATGCGTCATCATCTCAATTCATTAAAACTCTCTCTGGGGCTCTATCACATCTTAAGCCACGGAATAGCGCTGAGGAGAAATGGGTTCAGCTCAAAGGAGCCAGCCATCAAATTGCCTTGGATTCCTGCGGTACCTTGCATCGCAGCTCAAATGACTGGTTCAATAAGAACTCATCTGAAATTATTCCACTCACTGAAAAGAAACAGTCAGCTCTCCTTAAATATAAGTGTGACCATAGCCACTCCAACTTACAGGCACTTTGAAAGATCTGGCAGAAGGTCAAATGTGCAGCAAAATGGTGTGCAAACAATTATTGGGTAAAACTTGTGAAAAGTATACAAAAAGCAGCTGATTGAGACTACATGCAAGCAATGTACAGGGGCATCAGGAAAGCTCTTGGGCCTGTTTCAAGCAAGAGTACCCCTTTAAAATCCTCCATAGGCGAAGTAATCAATGACTGCAATAAGAAGATGGATTGATAGGTTCAACATTACTCAGAGCTCTACTCTTGTGAAAATATGGTCTGTGACGTTGCTCTCAACACACCTGAGTATGTCTCAACACTGACAGCACTTGATCATGAACCTGCTGTAATCAAAGCCATTGATCAGCTTGCTAGTGGTAAAACCCCAAGTGCAGACTGCATTCTGACTGAAGTTATGAGGTGCAGGAAATCTGTCCTCCTCTTCCATCTGCACGAACTAATATGTATGTGTTGGAGAGAAGGTGAAATTCCTCAAGACATGAAGGATGCAAGCATAGTCACTCTGTACAAAAGCAAAGGGGATATCAGTGACTGCAATAACTATTGCATCACAGTATATCCTTACTTTGCATTATTGGGAAGCTGTTTGCCAAAGTTGTCCTGCTAAGACTGCAGACCCTTGTGGACAGAGTATACCCTGAATCTCAATGGGATTTCAGACCCAGTAGATCCATGACAGATATGATATTCTCCTGGAGACAGCTACAAGAAAATTGCTGTGAACAAAGGAAATCTCTGTACGTGGCATTTGTCAGTCTCACCAAAGCTTTTAATCCGGTCAGGAGAGATGGTCTGTTCCAAGCGCCTGGGCATCATCAAGTCTTTCCCCCTCGGTACATGTGGAATAGTGCAGTCTGAGGAGTCGTGTTTGGAAGAATTTGAAAACAAGAGTGGTGTCAAACAGGGCTGTGTCCTAGCGCTAACACTTTTTAGGATTTTCTTTGTTGTCTTACTCCAATATGCATTCAGTAGCTGTTCAGAAGGAGTATACCTTTGGACCAGATCCAATAGGAAATTTTTCAGTCTCACTTATCTCAAAGTGGAAACAACAACTTGAGAAGTTCTTGTCCATGAAATGCTCTTTGCCGATGACACAGTCATTATTGGTTATTCAGAAGCAGGACTGCAAACTTTTATGGATCACCTTTCTCCTGATTATAATGATTTTGGTCTGACCATTAGCCTAAAGACGACAGTAGTTGTGGGTAACCAAGTTGACTACCCTCCTGCTGACGAAAGCTTGGAAGTGGTTGAAAAATTCACTTACTAGGGCTCCACTGTGTCACAAAATCTTGACTTGGAAGCTAAATGTAATGCTCACGTTGGAAAGGCAAGCAATGCCATGGCTAAACTTCAAAGGAGAGTTCAGAAGAACAGAGCACTCTGTCGACAAAGATGTCCACCTACAGTGCTTGTGTACTTAGCTCTCTATCGTATGGCAGCCAAATGTGGACTCCTTATGCCAAGGAAGAAAGAAAACAGAAGAGTTTCCATCTTTGATGTCTCTGCTGTATCCTGGACATAACATGGTAGGACAAAATCTCAAACTCTGCTATTCTGCAATGGGCCAAGATACCCAGTATGTTTGTGTTCCTGAGACAGAGACGCCTCTGTGAACTGTACGAGTGATGGCTGAATCCCCAAGGACACACTCTATGGTTAGCCGACCACCAGCAAACATCAACTTGGACAGTTCAAACTCCGTTTTGTTGATGTCTGCAAGAAAAACCTTTGTGAGCTGCGCATTGATGGCCAGTGCTGGGAATCAATTGCTTTGGACTGCTGTGAGTGGAAAGCTTCCATAAAGCAGGGCCTACATTGCTTTGAGATGGAGAGGGTCAATGATGAGCTAGAGAAAAAGGTGTCAGAAGCAGGCAAGACAAAATGGTACTCAGCATGCCAGTGCAAGCTCAACCAAGTTTGTATGTGCAACTTGCCGGGGGGTCTGCCTGTTACACATCAGACTCCTCAACCACTCAAGAAGTTGTGGTGGTACCCGGTAACCTGCCATGGGGGCAATCCCCATGGTCTCCCAAGATTGATGGCTGCCAATGAACTGGACATTTTATTTTACCCACTTGCAACTCTCAGAAATGCCAAGGCCTCCTATTTCATTTTCATTGGAAGGAGTTCTTGGTGGGACAGGAACAGAAAATATGGACTGAGGGCTTCCTTCTGGCTGCCTTTTTTCCCCCTTTGCCACTTTTCACAGAAAAGAGACTACATCAAGAAAAAAAAATGAACAAGGGGAAGGGGTGTGGATTATCTTTATGACCTTTCTGGCTTTGGAATGATTTCTCGGCATTCATTTCGGTTCAGTGCATATATATTTCATTTATACGGTATGTGCTACACACACACATGCACACACAATGGCTAAGGAGGCAGATTCCCCAGGACAAATTAAGTTAGTATTTTTCTACACCTCAAGTGTACAAATTAAAAGATCATAAAATCATACAGTAAGGAATATAAACTGATTATCAGGACTCTGACGATTGCCCAATGAACTCCCTACGGGAACAAAGCAAGGAGGGCATAATCTCAGACTCTGGAAACAGTCAAATTAATTGGAAACAGAGTCCAGTCTGGTAAGAGCTCTGTTTCCAAGAATGCCATTCTAGTATTCAGCAAGTTACTCCATGTACAGCAATTGCATTTTCTCTGATGAGATCCAAGCACTGATAGGTAGGAAAGGTTTTCATCCTGCCTGTCAGAAAAGGTCAAGTAGATAGAAGAAAGCCCCAATGAACACAGAAGAAAATATGGGACTGGATAGCTCCGACTGCCCCATTGTTCCGACATAGTTTGGTCAAACACCATACAATGTAGCTTTACAACTTGGATCACCACTAGTGAACAGATCTATGCCCCACGGAGCTATTTAGAACTAGCAGATATCACCGATGCCTCCTTCACAAACATCCTCTTCCCTGAGGCCACCCAGGCCTTAAAAAAAAACAAAACTGGTTTCAGAAATTGCCCTGACTACTGCCACCCTACCATGACACACCTCCCGGTCTCAGGGCCTCGTTGTTACACGTTGCCCGTAGGCTATTCTAAGTGGTGCACAATGTTGATTGGTGTTAGTGTTAGACTGAGTTTAGAGAAGTCATACTTTAAGGCTAAAAACCATGTCTGGTTGTCCCCAGTCTGTGCAACCGTGACATGCCAGAGGGCTGGTAAGCAGGGGCAGGACTGAGGGCCAGATCTCTGACTTGCCACTAGAAGGGATTCGGGAGGAACAGCCTGTGGCTCATCCTTCCTCTGGCAAAGGTGGTTAGGACGGAGGTAGTAAAGTTGTTGCTAGCTGCACCTTTGGGAGTGGGAAGGTCATATCCCTGTGGGTGGGAGAGGGAGTTGGTTTGCTGTTAGTATCACCCCCTAGGCAGTAGAGTTCAGGGGGTGGAAAGTTTGTCCTCACAGAACAGGAGGGCATGGAAAGGGAACACTGCATCCTGGGAGGCTGGAGGACTGAAATTTGATTGCCTTATCCGTGTGGAGTGGCCACACATTTCTGTAACATGAGCTGAGTAACACAGATCACAGATACACCTACCATGGAGTGGCATAACTTTAAGACAGATGACTAAAGAGTACTTAAAACTTAGTTTTCACACATTAATGTGTGGGCAACCAAGTGTTAAGAGCCTTCTGTGTAGACTAAAAGTAGCACGTGACAAGGCCCTCAGCCAAAAATCACTGAGAAAGTAGTGGGAACCACAAGCGTTTAAACGGTGCTAAAGCCTGAAGGTTCTGCACATAGCCTAAAAGACCAGGTAGCATGAATGGCAAAAAGATGCCTTCTGTCCCAACCGTCTTGATAAAGAATGACACCCCTTTCTCCTAGAAAGGGGGCATGGAGTAGACAACCCCTGATGAATCTTCTACCTCCCCCCCACCCCGATCTTAACGGGATATGACCTCATAATGATCCGTGGAAAAGTATCCTCCTTTAGGCTGAGTTACGGTACTCTCTCACCACGGAAGGAGGGCCGGGATTGAAGCAATGGATTTAAATTGTAGCAAAGCAGATTTAGATAAAACCTCAGGGGGATGGGGAGTCGGGGACCCAAGCAAACAAAAAAACCACTATCACCAGCAACAAAAAACCTTTCCTCATTATAAACAAAAGGACGATGGAACAAGCTGTCCAGGGAAGAATCCCCTTCATTAGAAATGGCTTTAACATATTACATGCTGCATAAGTGGAAGGGGTTGGACTAGATGACCTCCTGAGGTCCCTGTCTAACCCTGATTTCATAGAGTCTGTGAAACGTGCCCAGCTTGTACCTGGACCACAGTGGCACCTCCTTTAAGTGGATGCCTGGGGCTACTGCTGTGCTTGCCCCACCCTAGTAACAATCCTGGATGGGAAACTGTCCATGTATTCAGAGAAGGGAAAGTATCCGGACACTCAGGGGGTTCCCCATTCTGATCTAACATATAGAGGAGACTCTGAGGATCTGATTGTTAAAAGGTTTTTAAGGTGTTTCTCTGCTTTCCGTTCCAAGTGACCTAGAAGGCTATGCCCTATTTTCAAAGGTGATGCAGGTACATGGGTGTGTCTAGGGGCTTGTACAGGTGACATAATTATGCCAGCATAACCTTTATGTCAGCATAAAGGCAGAGGGTGTGAACCCCTATAGCATTGTGACTGAATCAAATTCGGTGTAGGTGTCATCTGTTCATCTCCATCTAGGAGTAGGTGTTTGCACAATGCAAGCCAGCTCTTACTTGCCACCTAGTGGCAAGGCTCTATAATAGTCACCTGTTACAAGCATCTAACCGAAGAGAGGTGCTTATAGGTCTGCCCTGAATTCCACCATAATTTCATGTAAATTACACTAGCGTAAATGCATCGTTTGTCCCCGAGACCTGGTGAATTCAGGCTTCTAAATGACTAAGGCATACTTGAAATTAAACTTGGCCAACTAAGTCGTTGAGACCTGAAAAGCCTAAGCAGTAGAATGCCGACGGACCTTTAAAAAGCTGGGTCTTAGAAACCATGGTGAGCGATGCTGTCAGAACATAAATTATCACCAAAATATGGTAAGCATGTATTGCAAAGCTGAATCACAATCTCCAGCACACCAAGGGTTGTATAAGGAGGAAACAAGGTGACCCCTACCATCAGAATCTCTTGTCATAATGATGGCACGCTGTGACAACACTTGTCCCCATCTCACCAAGTGCCACCCACTCTACAAGACACCATTTCCTAAAAGGACTTAGTTTATCAAGGATTCATATGGACAACATCAAATTTCAGAGGAGCTAGTGACAACTTTGGTGGGGGGCGGCAAGGAGACAGAGTTTCTGTAGCAATTTGCTGACCACAGGTTTTGGGGGTGGTCTGTTTGTTTTTAAGAGCATAAAGAGGCAAGTTCTCATATTAAAGATGGTACCCTGGTATTGCCTTTCTCCAATCTAAGTCCTGTGACCTAGTTTCTAACTCCTGCTCTCAGTCAGGCACATGGAGTCCCATTGTGAATACCCTTCTTCGGTGTCACTCTGCAGAGGATGCAATTGAATGCAACACCCAACTACAGAGCCCACATTTAAGCTGCAGCAGATAATGCTTTTTAGATCTGTAGATCTCTAATTCAGTGTCCACACACACACACACACACACATCCCTCTTATTCCTTCTGTTTTCCATAATGTCCCCAAGGGCATGTCTGAAGGCACCAACAAACATCAGTACCTGTGCTGTAAAGTCTTATGAGTTTAAATGAGAAAATTTATTCTAAAAGTAGCATAGCTCACACAGAAGCTATGGACTTAGTGCAGAAATAAGTGGGGGTGGGTCCATGGTATGCATCACACAAAAGTTTGGGTAAGGTAATGGTCTCTCCTGGTTGCAAAATCTATGGAACTGGGCTATGCTTGGCTTTGCTGTGGCAAGTGCCTGCAAGAACATGAGGTATTTTTCAGGGGAAAAAAAGTACCGAGTTTTCCTCTGCCTTTAAAAAATGATGAATTCAGTCCAGTCTATCCTGGCAGATCCTGCAGCTGACAGGAGCGCCACGGCTATATAGTTTGACATCAGAGGAACCAGCAGAGTGAAACCTATTTCATTGAGATCCGATGTGATTTTTATTTGACTGTTTAAAATCCTGTATTTTTTCAGACCTTTTTTAGATAACCTATTTAATTCAAGACTTCTGTTTAAGTCAAAGACTTGGAAGAAAGCTTTCTGTGTCGTTAATCTCCTTGTACCCATCCTACAACAGTCACGCAAGTATTCCAACCCCTTTAAAAAAAAGAAAGAAACATGTCATTTTCTCCATATTTCTAAGATTAATAAAATTATATTGAAAAATGTGGCCTTTACTAGAAATCATTAAACAATAATAAGCAGAAAAATACATCTCTCCCACACACCCATTGCTAATCATCTTTAAACGTGGGCTCTTAATTCGTATCTTACCCAGTGCCTGAATGCAGTCAGGCATTGGATATGGTTGAATCAACTGAAGCTAAATCCAAACAAGACAGAAGTGATGGTGGTTGGAGCCGACTGGCTTGTGGGTAGGTAGAAGCATCCATCACTGATGGATCCTTGTCCCTAGGATTCACTGGCTTGGTGTGCTCCTATATCCCGGGCGGCACCTGGATGTTCAGGTTGCAGCCGTGACTAGGAACACCTTTCCATCATCTCCTTCGGGTGCAAGGGTGGCAACCCTTTCTTGAAGATTCAGATCTGGCCACATCTTTGTAGGCTTGAAATTAGGAGCTTTTCATGGCACTGACCTTGATGACCATCCAGAGCTGACAGCTGATGCAGAATGTGGCACTGCATTCTGACAAGGGTGGGCTGCCAGAAGTTCATCACTAGTGCCATCACAAAGGATTTGCAATGCCGTTCAACAGCTTCCCAAAAACAATTCAAGGTGCAGCTTTTGACCCAGAAGAACCCAGGTGTGGAGCCAGAGAGGGTGCAGGGGCACAGACACACCCCTCTTTCAGTTGACAATGCCATGGAAGCAACAGCTGGGGACCTTTTTTTTTTAAGTTCTCAAATTGAGTAATAATACCCCACCTTCCCTTCCCTTGTATGCTCAACAGCACCTCTCCTCTTCTTCCCGCTGCTGCTGTTGTCCCCAGCTGGGCAAGAGAAGACCTCAGAGCCTGTCCTGCCTGCTCCAACCAGGTTTCATAGGAAGCCAAGTTCATCTGAGGCTAGCAGCAGTGGCAGGCACGTTCCTCCTTCCTGCCTGGTTCCTCCTATATGCTCCCTGACAGCCTGGGAGCAGGCACATGGAAAGCAAACCTACCTGCAGCCCCTGCCACTGCTGTCTCTGGCCAAGCCTGGCTCCACATGCAACCCATCTGGAGCTGGGCAAAAACAGCTTTGGAGTCTCCCCCTCACCCAACCCCCAGGTCAGCTGCAGACAGCAGGGACAATGGCAGTGGCAGGCAGTGCGGGGAATGGGAGGGGATATACCACTGTGCACGCAAGGGAAAGAAAGGAGGATGGAAGATTGTTACCTGACGGAGAGACTTAAAGACCCCAGGTGCTACTCTGCTATGCAGTCTGCCCAACCCATGGTGGTGGGAGGCTGCAAGTAAGGGGTGCAGCCACCCCTGTAGTTCCAGTTGCTGCTCCCATACCCACCCTTTACAAAATCCTGGATCCGCCCTGTAAGGCTCTAAATGGTCTGGAGCCTACATACCTAAGAGACTGATTTCTCTTTGCATCTCACCTTGATGCCTAAGACACACTGAAAGAAACCTCATGAAAGCTGCATCTGTATTTAAAGTTTGCTTGGCAAAAATGTGGGAGGCTGTTCTTAGTAGTAACCAGTTTGCTCTGGAACATCCTCTCCCTTGAGGCTCACTGGAGCCTAACCTTAGACATGCTCCAGAAGTGCTGTTAGATGGGGTGTTTTTGATCAGGCGATTGGCAAGCAAGTTTCAGCTGCTTTATTTTGGGGGGAGTTTGTCTTCTATAAGCATATAGCTTATTTAATAGTTTATCTGGTTCTTTTATAATGTTTTTGCTGTTTACTGTAAGCCCTGCTGAGCCTTTTTTGGGGAGGGTGTCATACAAATCGAATGACTAAATAAACAAACAAATGTTGTAATTAGTAGGTGATATGCTTAGAACACTATTTCTCCTTTTGTAGTCAGGAATGTTTGTACCATATTTTATTATGTGCAACAGCAGAATAAAGAAAAAAGAGCTTTCCTTGAAAATACTGGTTGGTAGCAGTAAATTACTAAGTAGCCACTTCTGCAGCATTGCTCACAGCCATACAGCATGGCTGCATTACTTTTGCTTTCCCCTGGCAGATACAGAAACTGATATTACCATATTTCTTTGCTTACAATGTGCACCGCACACACTCTCCCCGCGGCGCACAGCCCCAACCATTGGCAGCAGCACGCAGCAGGCCTTCAGGTTGCTACTGGCTTGTGCAAGAGCTGCTACCTGGTGATGCACGGCTCCAGGCAGTGCCAGAAGCTGCACGTGGTGGCAAAGAGCAAAGCCAGGCCGGGCTTCCTCTATCATGCGAGGCTCCCTGGGACTCATGTGTAGCTCCCAGCACTTGTGCACCACCGCGGGGGAAGCCCTGTGCAAGGGAGCTAGCTGACTTCCCCACTCCCTGCCAGCATGTGCAGCTGCCAGGAAGCAGGGGGCGAGGTAGAGTCCCCCCCCCCAACTTCTGGTGGAGTCCCGAGAGCTGCACACGAACACCGTGCAATAGAGGTGGGCTGGCCTGGCACCTGCATGGGCCATGGGCACCCCGAGGGCCCACCACCTGCTGCTGCTAGCGGGAGCTGTGTGCCATGGGGGGCGGTGCATAGGGGAGTCCCCACACCTCCCACCCTCCCTCATGCACACACCCTGCCCACACGAGCTCTGTGGTCTCCCTTCGCCCTCCGGAGGGGAAGGAGCCACTGGTAACAAAGGGTTAAGCTACACAGAAAGGAACAAAAGTAGCAGTTGCCTCAATGAAGGGATGCAAGGATTTTGCAGGGTAAATGGGTTGAAATGTACAGTACAGCCCTGACCTATTTGTTTTTCTTTTTTTTCTTTTGGCAGCCAGCCAACCTGAGGTCTAGGTTTTTCATCCCATTTCACAACCCACTGTCCCCAGCACACGCGCACATTCACTTGCAGTGCATGTTTTGGCAGGTGATAGCTTCTCAAGAGATGGAGGCTCGGGGCCACGGAAGACGACAGAGGTTCTCTGCCCACGGTACCAGCTGGGGACACTGGTCCCACGGGTGCAGGTCTGCATCGTCCACGTGCCCTTCTGTGCCCCACGTGGACAGAGAAACTGATTTGTAAGTGTGACACCTGATGCTGTTGGCCTCTCATGCCCAAGCTCCACAGTTCTCAGCAAAGTATTCGGGGAACAGATTGCTCTGGGGTTATTCTCCTCCCCTGGTGAGTGTCGGGAGGGATGTCCTGGAAACCCAGCTCAGTTCTCCATGGCTGCGCAGCCCTCCCTCAGAAAGCAGGAAGGGGACATCCCCAGGCCTGAACTGACCCATCCTTCCAGCACTGAGTGGAAAGGAGATCTCCCACCGGTATCGGAAGCGGGAAACTTCTTGTCATAGCTGGTAGGTGTCAAAGTCGAATTTCTAGACTTAAAGAATGCTTATTAGCGCCTGCCAAAGGTTCCAGATAAATAGCCCTTTGAGAGGAGGTTTTATTAACTGGTAGCAGCAGGGTGCGAGGAAGGGCTGCATTATTACAGTGCTGAAAGAGATGAAAGCAAAGCAGCTGTCAGGAGCTGTAAGCCAATCTGAAAGGGTGCAAGACGTTAAAGTGTGTTGCCACTGAGTTCCCTGCCTCACATTTACTTGTGCATCCTCTTGCTAGCAAAATACTCTTTAAAGCAAAAGACTAAGGGCTACAACAGGGCTGTACCCGCTAGCCACCAGCAGTGCAGACCACACATGCTCTGGGTGCATGCTGCGCGGGCCACGTGCAGCATCCTGCAGCCCCTCTTGTCAGATCACGCAGGCCCCCAATGCACAGTGTGAGCCACGCAAGCAACACAACTGAGCCACCCTTTCCCTCTTCTCCTTCCTACTGTGAGCAGGGCAACTCCCACTGTACAGGAGCAGGCAGCAGAAGCTGGAGGAGGGAGGGGAAGCCCAGGGACTGGCAGCAGAAAAAAGGGGCAAAGAGGGAAGCAGCACCCTGCCTGGGAGCATGGGGGATTCAGCTTAACACCCAGGGGCCGCATACGGACCACAGACAGGACAGCTAGTTGGACCACCCAGGGCTAAGACATGGCTAACCCGTGTTTGGGTAGGATAGCAGGAGAGGGTGAAGAGTGAGAAGAAGAGTAAAGACTACCTTGATCCTACCCAGAAATGAAGCTAAACTCAGGGGAGCTAAGGCCAGCAAGGTCCTTGGCTAGCCCCAGAGGCTCAGCAGAAGGCTCTGTTGTTCAGAGCACTGCAGAGCGTTATGCACAAAGCCACTGAATTTGACACAAGCAAGGGTTTGACCCCCATTATCAAATGTCAAGTTGGGTAATTTTGTACCCAGCTACTGAAGTGCCTAATTTAACACCCTGAAAACCCAGGCCCTGGTCAGGAGAAACAGGTCAAGCCCTAGTTTCCTTTCCTTAGGATACGGTGCTTGCGTACGCTGCCACGGCTGCATTGCACCCTGAACGATGGCAGCGTACGAAGCTGTCCCTGCAAACAAGAATTCCTGTCCCAGTTTATTACGTCTGTAAAGCGCTCGGGGAGCTTCAGGCTGAACAGCATTATTACAAATGAAAGACCAGTGGCTCTCCACACCAAATTCTGGAGAGCCTTCTGACTGGCTCTCAGAGATGTCCTACCAATGTCAATCATGTACAACTAATATGCAGGTCAAGAGGTCTTCCATATACATGTATGTATAAACTCTCCCAATCACATGAGTGTGCACACACACACACAATGCGTACATACATATACACATGCACGCACATGTGTGGGTATGTATATGCACACACAAGCGTGCATGCACTTCTCCCCCCAAGCCCCAGTCAGAACAATTAATGCACTTCCTGGGTGGCTTCTGTCAGTCATCCGTTCACCTCCTTTCTTAGAACATCACCGAGAACTGCTAATTATCCATGAATACACTGCATGCTCCTTACTGCAGAGCTGCATGCCACAATAAGGCAGTTTTCACTGGAAACAATAATTAGTACAGAGGAACATGCTAATATCTAGTGTCAGTAATTAAGCAACAAGTTCTAACGAGACATTCATTAATAGGTTACTGGTATGCTCCATGGGTGTGTTGTGATAATACCAGGCTGCAGCCTGGATGACAAATGATCCATTAGTAGAGTAGTCTAATGGCGCTTGTTTCTATGAAAGAAGTATTTTTTCAACTAAAAGAGTTTGACTGCTTTCAAAACAACTTTGGGACAAGAGCAGAAACACGCTATCTAGTCTTCAGGCATCATGGGGGTTAACAAACTGCCACCCCACACCTAAACGTATTTTGAGTGTGGATCATTTCTTGTTTAAGAACCACATAATTTTCACACACACACACACACACACACACACACACACACACACACACACACACACACACGGTTTCCTTGAACCACACTGTCTCAGGCTTCCCTGAACCTTCTTCTACTCTCGACTCTCGTGCCTAGATCAAGCCCTTTACTCAACATAAGGATGTTACAGTCCTTGGCCATGTTGAAAGGTCTGCTCCCCACTCCTCCATGTGAGCACATCCTGCACTTGCATTTTTTCTCCCTGCAAATAAGCTGCAAATGCAAAGCTAAGACCTTGAGTTTCCAGCAACCAGAGCTGACAGGGCACAAAGTTAGAGGCGCAAGTGCTATGGGAGTGAAAATCTTCTACAGAGAAGGAGGCTGGTCCTTCAGCCCTTTAGCAAACTGACCCCTTAATGTTCAACAAATTTCAAGCTCTACTACACAGCAGAGAAGCAAATTACTTCCATCCTTAATGGCTAGTGGAGGCAATGATCCTCTTGATAGATATCACAGGTTAATTTCTCCACTCAGTTACACCAATGCAATCCACAGGCTCTGCAGCGTGATTTTAACCCTTTTTATGTTGCTCAGGGTGTTTTGCTCAAAGCACAGCCTCAGCCCTTAGAGCAGTGGTTCTTGGCCAGGGTGCCATGGCACCCTGGGATGTCAGAACAGCCTTTGAGGAGTGCCTCACCCCTGTAAAAGAAGGCTAGTGCTAGCTCCTCCACACGCCTTGGATCCTGTGCCTGCCTCACCGTCTCGCAGCACTTCCCCGGCCCGGGGCTGAAGGACTCATCTCCAAGCTTCCCAAGACTAGCAGCCCCTGCCATCCCAAGTACCGTGTGCCACTGCCATGCTCTCAGGGGTCCCCTTTCTGCTGCTGTCCACATGCCACCCCATGAGATGCTTTCAAGCGTGCCGCTAGGTGCAAGGTAAGCTCTGTAAGACACAAATTAATCTTTAAGTGGGGTACTACTAAATTCTGAAAAGTAATCAAGGGGTGCCTTGAGTCACAAAAGGTTAGCAATCACATCCCTAGAGCTACTGTTTAAAAACAGCTGCTGATATGGGCATTTTAGAAACCAGCTGTTAGGAAGAACTTGGTAGATCAGCCACTGGATGAGCTGTGGCTCCAACGACGCTCTACACCCGCCGGGCATGCAGCCTTGAAAATCCGAACCCAAGTACTAGATTTTCCCTAATTAAGAAAGCAAGCCCTGTCAAATGCATCGAGCAGGTCCTACAAGGGCCCAACAAAACACAGTGCACACAGCACACCTGTTAGACAAAGCAATGCATGGCACAATCCTGAGTCAATTCATGCTTGTCGCTCTGCTTTGACTCAGGGAGGTTAAACTAATTTAGGAGTAAGGGAGCAAAATGAAGCCGTAGAATAACTCCAAAGCAGGAAGCTGTAGGTTGCCAAGTCTCAGCCTAAAGATCTTTTTTTTTTTTACCATATTTACTTAAATCTATGAGAATTCTGAATTCAGCATGATCTGCCCTAATAATGACATTTTTTTACATGGGAAATGTATGCATTTGTTATACTTTTCCATGTATAGAATCTCATTATTGGGGGGTTGCCTTTAATTCATCCCCCCTCCAAGTGCTGCAGCGGGGTAGACCACGGGGAGGCAGGTGGCATGGGGAGAACAAGCAGGTTGCCCTTTGCTTGTGTCCAACTCCCTGCCACCTCTTGCCCTTTGCCTACCCCTCCCCACACAGGTTCTGCTCCTCTCCTCCCCAGCTTCTGCACCCACATTTCTCCCCAGTCTTTGCTTCCCCCTTTCCCTCCTGCCTCTGCTCCTCTCTTCTCCTCCCCCTTTACCCTTGCTCCGCACAGCCAACTCTGTCCCTGTTGTAGCCTGGGACACAGAGCATGGCCCCAGCCCAGTCCCTATAGCAGCTGTGCAGGCTAATGTACTGCTGCTATGGGTCTGGTCTGGGGCTGTGCTCCATGGCCCAGGCTGCAGCATGCATGAAGCCTGCCAGTAAGGAGCAAGGGTAAGGGGGGGAAGGAGAGGGGCAGGGGAGGGAGAAGAGGCTAGGATGTAGGGGGGGAGAAAAAGGCTGCGCTAGGGAGTTGGCAGGCTGCAGAGGCATTGGGGGCAGGGGGTAGACAGCAGGCAGGAGCTGCATGGTAGATGCAGGCTAGAGATAGCAGCTCATTCCCTTGCTCCTCCCATACACAGCAGCTGGAGCCTGAGCCACAGCAGCCACCTGCCCCTCCACTGCCCTCGTACTCAATTCTAAGATGAAAGCCCCCCCATGTAAAATATGGGGGAACCTCTTAGAATCAAGTAAAGATGATATCTTCGTTTATCATGAGCCTTTCATGTGCACGCATGTAGGGCCGGCCCAGCCAGAATGAGCAAATCACAGTATGACTGGCTGGGTCCTCACCTATTCCAACTGAGTATTTCCATCGTTCAACCCCACTGAAAACACAGTAACATCTGCCACAGGGACATGAGATATGTCACTATAATTTCCTAATCCTATTACTACCAACACAAGGATACACCTGTTGCCCTTCCCCACCACAAAGGGGAAATTATGTAAACTAATTTACCCTCTGGCATCTCATGGGTCCTTAAATGTTACTCAGTTACCCCTATCTCCTGTTTTTGAATTTGACTAAAACAGCTCTTCCAGAAAAGCACAACAATTCACTGCTGCTTTTGGCAGTATTGTCCAGTGGTTAACTACCTACACTTAAAAAACCAAACCATTCCTATTTGAATTTGCCCGTCTTCAGCTTCCAGACAACGGTTCTCTTTAGGCTTTTCTCTGCTTGATTAAAAGAATTCTTCAGTGCCCTAAATGTCCTCCCTATGGAGATACCTTGGCTATGCAATCAAGTCACCACTCAAGCTTCTTTTTGCTCACCTGAATAGAGTGAGCTTTTCAAGTCTCTCTGTACTGCATTTTCACCAGCCCTTGAATCATTCTTGCGGCTGTTGTTTGCCTCCATTACAACTTTTCAGTGTCCTTTTAAAAATGTTGACATCAAAACTGGACACAATACTCCAGCATCACTCTCACCAATGCTGTACACAGAAGTAAAATCAGACCCTATTTCCTATTCCCCAGTTCTGTTTATATACCAAAGGATCTCACTAGTCCTTCTTTGCTATAGCACTGCAGTAGGAGTGAATTGAATTGCTTTCCCATGGTGAACTGCTTTTCAAAGTTGTTGCTTACCTCATTCTGCAACTATAGTTTGTATTCCTTGTTCCTAGATGCATAAATTCAGACTGCTCATATTAGAAACACAGTTTGAATGGGCACAATAGTAGCACAGTTTGAATGGGCACAGTTTGAAGTGACACAATAGAAGCTCTCTTCCACTTTTCTGAAACTTCCTGATATTTCAAGATTTATTAAAAATTAACACCAATTGTTGCTCAGAGTTTACCCGAGCTAATTCTTCAGGTTTAAAAATTTCCAATCAGTGTTTAGTATCCTCCTTAGTTACTAAGATTTTGGAAAGTGTTGTGTTGGTACTATCATCCTGTGATGCATGCCCTTGGCCTGCTTCTTTCCAAATACAGAAGAAAAATATAAATTGAATAGTTTTGCCTTTTAACTATCATTATATCACCTCCATCTAGCAATGGACCTCTATCATTTCTGTATTTCTTTTGTTCCTTATATACTAGTACTTAAATTCTATATTGATTTTAGCCCTGTCTGACCTGGATTTTTTCCTATGCTTAGTTTTCCTTATCAATTTTCTACATTTCGTATATTCTGATGACTTCTTTTTATCCAATTGTTATGCAGTATTTTGCTTTTTAAAATTTTCTTTCTGCTTTCTTCTTTCCCCCCTCTAAATCAGGCTGGACTTTTATAAAAAATTATCCTCTTCAACCACAGAGCCATGGCTTGTTGGCAAGACTATAAACACTTCTTAAAAAGAGCTCTCAATTTTCATTCACATTTTTCTGTCTACATTTTTAAATCCAGTGAATGGGATGAAAGATCTCTACCTCCTTTGTCTTCTTATCTAGCTTCCTAGCATGGGTGAAATCACAGCCTGGGTAATAATGATATGGGACACTATCACCAATAGGTATTGTTACAGTGGCAATAAGGATGCAGTAAACTAATTAACACTGCTGTAAGATAGTACTATTGAGTACCATCTTATGGTGGAATAATTAACTGTGTTTAAATGTTTGTGTAGACACTGACTGCGGGTGTAAATTGTGCCGTCAGCCCACACAGCAAGGGGCTAGACTCCTGCCTGACACCAAGCTATAGGGCTCCACACTTTCAGCACCTTTACACCCAAGATAGCCCCTCAACTCCCCGATGCCACCACCCAGAGCCCAGGGCAGAGCAGGACAGGAGCAGTCATGGTGTAAACTGCTCCACGCCAGTTCAGATTGCTGTTGTCCTGGGTGCATGTGTAAACGTTGCTCCTGGGAGGAGTTTACTCAAGCTCAAACTGCTCCGGCGTATATTGCTTCAAATTGATTGCACATGTAGGCACACGCACAGTAACTTCATCAAGGGGCAATAATATGGCTGCAGCTTGCATTTCAGGTAGCATTGCAGCCATACACCACCCAGTGGCCTTCAACTTGGAAAGGCATGATGCAATGCTGAGATCTAGCAGATGAAGCTGGAGTGCCACCCCTGCCAAAGGAAGGAGCCATTCACTCCTGTATGCAGCCAACCTCTAACTCTCCTCTCCAGCCCCTTCATTAAGGCTAGCCAAAGAACTTGCAAACAAAGGCCCTCAAGAGAGGCACGGGCCTGTGGACTCTCTCTCCTTTCCAAGCTCATGTGCCCAAGGGCAAAGCCCTTCTAACTTGTACCCTTGAGGATAATAAGTAAAGCCAGCTGACGAGACTTTCCCCCCATAGTCAGGTATACCCTTAGCTCCTGTTGCTTGTGCTCTCTTGACAATGAAACCTGCACTCCACAGCCACCTGCTCTGTGCCATGACAAAACTCATGCTGTCGATCACCTCCACTCTTACTTTGTGTGGCCCAGTGGGAGCGGGGGGAGTTACTTTACATTTCAAGGAAAAAAAAAAAAAAAGGTATTATTATTTCCCCTCCAAATCAGCTCCTTTGTGCCTCATTGTATTTGCCTTATCTTTTCGGTCCGTTCCAGATGACAACAATGAATCAAGACCAAACAGCTCAGAGGATTCCTCACTAACAAGACCTCATGTTTGTGGAGTTTTACTTTTTGTTCATCTCTGCAGGAATGTAACTGATAAGTGTCCCTCTCCTTCAAGCCACTCCAGACCCCAGCTGATCATTCACCTATGCCTGCTGACAGGTTTATTTTTAATTGGCCATTGAATAAATAAAGGAATAAGGAAATGCTTCCCAGTAGAAAAAATAAAACTCTTTAATTTTGGTTCACGAGGATGGAAAACCTCTAATTGCACTGAAGGAACAGAGAGCTAGAAAAATCTGCAGCCTTGTTTCCATACCAGATAGATGGAAAACGTCCTTTGCAAATAGAGTCCAGAACGAGAGCTGATGAAAAGAATACTCTTAACTGTATCTAAATTCTCTCTGAAGCCGCCCTGTGGTCCTGTGTAACTTTAATTTAATAGGTCAGCTTCTCTGATACTGGGAAACTAAAGTATTTGCAATCAAAATCAAAACCTTCTTCTTGTTTTCTCTGACAACACCTGCCCTGCCTGAGATTTGACATGTGGAACTGCTGTGAATAGCAGAGGCAGGCTGTATGTGCATCTCAGCTGACCCCATTTCAGCTGAACCCGAGCTTGGCTCCAAAAATATACTGCAGCTGCCAAAAAATTAAAGCTGAATATAATTACAGGTGAGCAAGCTGGCTGTACCCACTGCTTTTAGATAAACACCGTAACCACTCTTCTGTCAGCATGTAGTTAAAGTACGCAGGCTGGGGACTTGGATAATGAAGGTGAAAGAGAAGCATTTCCCAACAAGTCTGTAACAATTTTGTAAACTTTCTTGCTTTAGCAGGAAACAGCCACTGAGAGATGGACTCTTCCAGCCCTACTAATTGGTTCCAGTTTGCTCTCACATCAGCACCCAATGGTGTAATGTGATCTTGTTAAACACCACGTTTTGGTTAAATAAATACATACATAAATGAATGAATGAATAAATGAGTAAGGGCCCCTCTCTGATCTATGCCAGCACTGCCTGCCAGCTTGCATTATTTTACCATGAATCTCATGATGGTTGGTTTGTTTCTTCAAGCTCTGGCTCTTGGAGTCATGTGACTATGCTAGACGCTTCAGTCTCATTTACAGAAAGAGGATGTTTCTGTTCCTCTTGGCAGGGTACACTTGGCAAAAAATAGGACTAGAGAAATGCAGGGCTGGAAGAGACCTCAAGGGCTACAGACAGACATTACACATAAACTGGTTTAAGTGACCAGAAACTGGTTTAAACCTGTAACAGAACACATGTCCAGTGCACATGAACCAGTTTGAAAATGGCTGAAGCTGATTTGAGATAAACCTGGTTAAATGTAGTATCAGACTTAACTGATTTGGGTCAAACCACTTTATGCAATGTCTGTCCAAGACCCCTTCCTGATTTAAGTTAAATCAGACACCCCCAGTATCCCAGCATGCTCTCTGGGCTGGGCTGGGCTGGGCTTGGCTCGGCTCTCTGCTCCACAGCAGAGTTGGCCCCTCCCATCTGCTTCCTGGCTGGAGCTCCAGCAGAGACTGCAGGTACAGCAGGGTCTGCCTGGCTTCCCCCTGCCCTACCCTCCTGAACCTCACTACCCCTGCTCAAGCAGGAATCCCTCCTTCCCATCTCCCGCACCACAGACCCTAGGCATGTGATATACTAGCTGATGCTAAGAGGTGTCTGTGTGCGAGTGTCTCCAATTTCACTGGGACAGGCAGATAGAACAATGACTGCTTAGGGCTTTTTGGAACTAATCTAATCAACTTGTCAGCTGGTAAGCTGTTTAAGATGAGTTTGAACTAATGGAGAGAGGCTATTGTTTTGCTGATGGAGTGATAAACACTGTTATCAGCCCCCTGCTGGCTTGCTTGTCTGTCAGTTTGCTGCAGACAGTCCAAAAAAGCAGGGAGAGGGAGACTGAAAAGCTTGCTGTCATCAGCAGATGCATGCACTGCACACGCCCCTTGCCTTAGAGTGGTAGCAGGGGGCTAGGGGCTGGCAACACTACCACTCCTTAAGCAGTCAGCAGAGAAAAGCCTGGGATGGTGCAGGCAGTGTAGGGGTTTAGACCCCTCCCTAATCAGATGTCTTGCCAGGGCCTGGCAATGCCCCCCTCCCCGCCTCCCAGCTCAGCACTATGGAAGGGAAGAGAGGGCTGCTCTAATGCCCTCCCCCAACCAGCTTCTAGCCTGAGCCACTGCAGGCATGTGCCTGAATTTCCTCAGCCCAGAGAGAATGTATGTCCAATTACAAACAAGTTCAGCCTAGCAAGGATAGACTAACATGCAAAGATTGCATCAATTCAGGCTCAGGCATTTTGAATGTCTGTCCCTAGCCAAAAGGTCATTTAGTCCAACCCCTCCACTCGGGCCAATATCTAGACCCTCTCCAACAGTGATTTGTCTCAACTCCTCCACTGTGTCTTTTGGGGGCTTTCTCCAATCTTTTACCATCCTAACAAGTAGAAATGCCCCCCCTCAATATTCAGCTTTGCTGCAATTAACACTGTTCTTTCTCATCTTACCCTGCAGTGGCCATGAAGAACAACTAATTATTGTCCCTAGATAGTTGCCTCCTGAGTACTGGAAGAATGCTATCATTCGCAACTCCAGTCTTGTGTTTTTCAGAGGAAGTGCACACCAATCCTTTCTACCTCCCAGGTAATATTGTCTAAACCTCTTATCAGGCTTGTAGACGAGAAAGCAAGATCTTTAGTGCTCCATAGAGGTGCTACAGAAAGAGTACACTGACCATTTTTGAACCTGCTTCCTGGTAGATTACTAACTTAATTGGCTTCCTCGTGTTGCACATGCTGAGTCAAAGTAGGCCCTTTGTGTCAGGACAGGACAAATAACAATCATGACAAGTTGCGTTTGGAGCATAGGTCGAGCTAACTGGGGGCACACAAGAACACTGGGTTCCTAAAGTTCATCTGATGAGAACAAGTGCTAATGACACATGAGACTCAGCCTGAACAAGAGCAAAGAAGAGAGAGAGAGAGACAGGGCAGTTCTGCTCTTGGGTCATACAGGCTGCTGGGAAGTTATAATAGGAGCATCAGCACAACAAGAAATTCCTCCCCTTCCTTAAGCCCCAGCAACTTGTTTGCCTCCTTACTCCAGGGTTAAGGACTGATTATGGCTAACAGGACTTAGGCAATCCATTCAGTCATAGTGGACAGGGAGCTGTCTGGGTGCATGTCATCAGCTTGTGTACTGCTTAAGTTCTCACCAGAAAGAAACTAAACTCCCAGCCTTCAACATCTAGACAAAACACTTAAAGTCAAAGCCCTCTTTTTTTGCCAAATTTGTCAAGTGGTTTCAGCTGATTTTTCTTTTAAAAAAAAAAAATAAAGGGAAGTGTAAATGCTAGCATTTTAAAAATGTTCAAAAGTTAGTTTACTTTAAAAAAAAATCAAGTTAAACTGAAAAACAACATTTTTCATTTTATCTGAAAAAAATGCCATGGATTGAGCACAAATTTTCTTTTTCAGGTGATCCAGCCGACTAAAACTTCAGTGACTTGCAGAGTTTTATTCCTTACACCTGTGGAGATGCTCTTCCAAAACCCCACAGTGTATATTTGCCTCCCTCAATCTGCCAACAGGGAACACCCAGTGCCTCTGCTATTGCTCAAAACTTCCCAAAATGCACTGTGTTGTGTCATGTTAGGACTTTATAAAATAAGCATTCACAGAAGGTGAAAGGGCAGGCACAGACAGGAAGCATTTAAACCAGAACTGGTTTAATTAAATGAAAAACAATAGGTTTTACTTTACCAGGTTCCAACATGCAAGCATTTTCTAAACATTTGAAATTTTCAAATCCAAAAGTTTAAACCGACTCCAAAGTCAGTTTGAGGATAGAGGCAATTTTCACGAAAAAGTCTTTGCCATTTTTAATTTTCAATCTGAAGCACTTAAAAACTCAAAAGAGATTTCAACTGTAATTGTTTTTTAATTGAATGACTGGAGATGATCAGGGGTAGAACAGAAAGGAAAGAAAAAGGGCTGGAAGAAACCTCACTGGGACACCTAGGGCATTTTTACATGCGTTTCCGATGCAGATTCGGGTGCTTTTAATTAATGAGCTGCTCTAATTAAAAGTGCTCGCGTGTCACAGTGGCGCAGCACATCCCCGTGCTGAGAAAATGGTAGCAGTGTGTTTTGAACTAAAGCACATTGAACATGTTTTAGTTCAAAGTGTACCGCTGCCATTTTATCAGCATAGAGGCCCACTGTGCAGCTGATACATGTGACATGTAAGGCTGACAGAGTGTGTCAATTTATGTGCTCCAGACAACTCAGCTGAGTCTGCTCCAATGAACTGGAAATCGGAGCACGCTCCCTGCATGTGTGCGAGTGCCCCTAGAGACTAACTCCCTTTTTAAGGCGTAATTATTTTTTCCCGAAGAGGTGGTAAGTTTGATTTAATGAAAGACCAAGACCATGTCTGGAAAAAAAATGGTTGATTGATTAGTTGTGATGAGACAAGGTGACTGCTCCTTTCTGGATGTGATCTTCTGGGCTAGGGACAGAAATTACACATAAATCAGAATCTGGTTCAAATTCATAACAACAGAAGATCAGTGCACATAAACTGCTTTCAAATAGCCAAAACCAATTTAAGATAAACCTTGACTGATGTAGTATGAAACTTAACTGATTTAGGTTAAATAGGTTTATTGAACTTCTGTCCCAGATCCCCTCCAGATTCAAGTTAACTCACAGTCCTCCAGCATCTCAGGATGTTTTGCACCCCACCCCATCAAGCCTCACCTCACAGCTTGGGTGGGCTAGCCTTGGCCCGACCTGTCTGCTCCAGTCAAGTAGAGGTGTGCTCTAGACCCCCCTGGCTTGTGTCCTGGGCCATGACAGGCATGTAGCTGCTTTCCTGGAATCAAAAGTGAATGTCTGTTCACTTGCTTATCAGTTCAATCTCTGCAGTTTACAGTAACATGCAAAGATTGAATCGATTCAGCCTTGGGCTTTTTGACTGTCTGTATTTAGTCCTGAAGAGTCATGGGGTATTTTGTTTAGGCTTGGAAACTTTTGAGGAAAGAAACAATGAACATCATCCCCATTGACATACTTTTTATCCCCGTTTATTTCTACCTCCTTCCTATTTTTCACTTAGTCCCTCTTTCTTCAAAAATGCCTGGTTCAATAAGCAGGCTGAATCCAGCTTTTGTAACATGGCTGCAACCAGACCAGGTAACCTGTGTTTCAGCTCCATTCTGGCCTAAGATGCCAGGTTTCAGGGTGACTAATAAAACCTCATACAAAGCCTGTCTTTTTTTTCAAGCAGCCGAGTCTCTGTCCAAGCTAAAATGACCTTTTCAGCAGCTGCTACTCAAAGCTGCCTCTCTCATCTCCAGCACGAGTACTTGTTACCATATTCAATACTGCATGTACATGACTTTGTACAGGGCAAGCAAATACAGGTAGGGAAAACTGTTTAAATGAAAGCTGAGTTCAATTTTAAAAGTTTCTTCACCTTTGTTTAATGAAAGTATAAAATGCAGTTTATGGCTGTTGCCATGGTGGCCAGGTAAAACTAAACTCCCTCTGTTGGTAAATCCATAGCCACAATTCATCATGTTATGCTGCAGCAGGAATCCAGCATCTCCTCAATACCCTGACTTCCTGGGTTCAATGCTCCCATCTAGATTTACACAAGAGCAAAAACTGTTGAGATGTTGGATGGGATCCAGTGCTAGTGTTCATGGAGATAAGGTTCAGGTCAATTCCAGGCCTCTGGTGCTCCTCAGGAAAACTTTGAGCATCCCCAGAAGCCAGAGAAGGACCAATTCACTAGGGATGAGGAACACAAAACAGAAGATGATGAGAGACAGATAGATTAGTGAAGACCACTAGTACCTCTGCAAGGATCAGGAGACCCTGGAACGGGAAGTGGGGAGAAAGGGAAAAGAGAGTATCTCCTTTTCCTTTCCATGCTTCTAGCAACTACAGGGGCTGACAGCAAAGGATAGGCTTTATTTTTATCAAACAGACCAGCTAATACAGACAGGGGCTTCACTGTCACAGAAAAGGAAGCACCCCTTTTCCAGCAGTTGGATGGGCTAGGCTCACCCTTCACCTCCCCTCCACCCCCTACTTCTTTGAGTCTTATTTTCTGGCTAAGGGTGTTCGATGAAATATCAACTTTCCACATGAGTGGGTAAAAATAAATGAGCAGGTAGGTGAGTAAGCATGTCCTTGAACGTGGTGTGCATCATCAGGGCCTGAGCAGGTACATGGATGAGACAGCCGGCATTCTCCACAATTCAATATTCTATCAAGAATGACAGATCAATGTTGAGGCAGTCGCTGTTGCGTCTAAAGAAGCCCTGAAGGTATCATTTACTGTGTAAATAGGTATAATCCTTAGTAGTACCCGTGGGAAGTTCTCACACTTTAGTCTCTTCCAGCATCAGAACAGCAGCCTGAGGTCCACCATCTGGGAAATGAACAAGGATGGCTTTATACCCACAGACAATCTACTAGGCACAGAGTAAGAAGTCCAGAATGGTTGTGCAAGTGTGCCATCTTGTAAATACAGGAGAGATGCAGATAGCCTCCCTCCTCCTGTACCAAGAGCAGCATAAGATGAATAATGGGACTGGGCTTTGCCCTGCACAGCAAGGCTGAACCCCAAATACATGGTGGCGATAACACGCTCCACTGAAGGCTTACTTTATTCCTCTGGAAAACAAACAGATGCTTGAAGATGCTGAAAAGACAGTTAGCAATGTTCAGCTTTTCTCACGTTTGTACCTCTATGTCTCCTGTGGACATAGTCCAGGTACCCCATAGTCTTTAATATATTAATCCTCACAGGGAACACTATTATCTCCACTTTACAGCTAAGGAACTGAAGCCAAGAGTCTCGACTAAGAACAAAAAGTAGTCTCTGTGGCAGAGTATGGAATCAAACACATCAGAGCTTGATCCAGTGCTGTCCAATGCTTGATCTGTCAAAATCTCACATCAAGAGGCAACTGGGTATCCTCTCTTGCTAAACTCAGCATTTTCCTTACTTGACTCTCCACGTGGAAAGACATCCCTTTTGCTAAGGAGAAAGATGAGATATTTGGTAAGTGATGCATGAGAGAGCAGAAATTCCAACAAGGCCTGATAGTCTGGGTTGATCGATTACAAAATCTGGTTGGTCCTCTTTGGGGAACGTAACTTATGTACCATTTATTGAGCTCCAAATACCTGACGGGTGCTTTAAAGACATGAAAAAGGCAAGGTACCAACCCATGAGTGCTTTCATTTCAAGCAGTTGGTGAAAACAGGAAGGTATGTAACAAAGCAAAGTGATCTCAGGTACTTGCTATGCCACTCTGTCATGCATTCCTTCCCAAATATCTCATATGTTTCCTATAACATCACTCCAACACTGCCAAAATTAAGCAATTTGGAAATTTTTTTACTCCCAATACTCCTGTTTATTGTAAGTGGATATCACTGAGAGTCCATTTTTTTTGGAAAACACAACTTTTCACCATCTTAACTGTAGGAGCAAACAAGTACAGCTTTACTTGCTTTTCTGTTGCAAATCAGTGCAAAGTAATTATGCTCAAAAGCAAAGAATACGATGTCCCTAATTCAAGTTAGAATTCTGTGAGGAAAAACACAACAGCTGTTCTTGTTTTCCAGCTTAAAATCTCTGTTTATTAATCAAATGTGTAGGTTTTACATGTTCACCAAGAAGTGAAAGGGAACGATCTGTCATGTACTGACATGCATCACCAGCAGTACAGGTTCCTGCAAGCCCTTTCACTTTTACAGTGGTTTTCAAACCATAGTATTCTATACCAGAAAACCAAAGTGACTTCTTTATTTACCACAGTAGGAAGAGTACCCAGACTTGGTGGTAAAAGGAGGAGAACTAAATGTTGTTTAGCACCAATGACTCTGTGCCCATTCAGCTTCCACCTGGGCATTGCCTGCCAGCAGCAGTACAAGGCTGGCAGAGTAAGGAGGAAGGGGTGGCACAGTCGAGGGAGCGTTTCACTTTCAGTTTCTCCAAATTTAAGGAGGGGAGGCAGCACACACAAATCCAAGGGTCTTTTAAAATAGTATTTCTACTAATTATAATTCAATCTTCAAAACAAAGCACCTGTTTATAAGATGCTCTCTCTCACCGCTGAATGGGCTACGTCCGTAGGTGCAGTGCTCAATGCAGCTGGGGGAAAAGCCGAGTGGTGCCTTGGTCCCTGCTTTGCTGGTAACACCCTCCTCAGTTGCTGGTGTAAATCAGAGCAACTCCGAGTGCGAGCCTCACTCTAAACTCCCGCTGACGGTCCCACTCCTAAGGGGCCCAGACGTAACTGGGGACCTGGTCATTCAGGATGGGGAATCAAAGGCAGAGAGATGTAGCGCTAGCCACATTGCTTCCTCATGGGCTGTTAACTACAGAAGCCGAGTGTGCCTTTACCATACTAGCCCACTGCATTGCCAAGCCTGGCAGATTTTAAGAACCGATGCTGTTCTCCAACAGCCCCAGCGGATGTCCCGGCAGATGGCAACCACCGGCATGCAGGGACACTTCTTGTTGGCCTTGATCTTTCCCTGAATGCTGGGTGGGGCAGGTGTAACAGGGAGGAGAAGGATGTTGTAGAGGCTGCTTCAGTAAGTTAGTATTGCCCGAGAATTTGCCCAGGCAAAGCCAGTCCCTTAACTGGACTAAGCTAGAGGTGCTGCTGATGCAATAGCCTATACAGTACAGGGCACAGGAGCTCCCAGCAGGAAAGAACAGCAATTCCTAGGAGGTCTGCAACAGCTCTGCCTCCCGAGAGCACCCAGCCACCACGGATCTCCTTCATCTGTCCCATACGCCCTGTCTGCCCCGGACAGCTGCTGAGGAAGAGCAGTTACAGCAGGAAATGCAGCACGAGGGTCTAGCCAGAAAGTGGGAATTGGAAGCAGCAGGACACCACTCACGGTACACAAAACATCACCCATTGTTTATGCACTTGAAGTTACTTTAGCAGCAGCGTAGTGTGCGAGCCAGATCACCAGCTGCTGGAGGTCAGCGTAGCTCTCTCGCGCTCCGTGGAACCGGAGAGCTGCACCAGCTGGGGATCTGGCTGGGCATCTCTACTAAAGACGACTCTTGAAAGGGGTTCTTGCTCCTACCTTGGGCATCTTCAAGAGTAGATTGGATAGGTGCTTGGCTGGGGTCCTGTGACCCCAGCACTCGTTCCTGCCATTGGCGGGGGTCAGACTAGATGGCCTGCTCTAGGCCCCTTCTGACCCTAGTTACTATGAAACTATGAAAGCATTTCACACGCTCAAAGGGCGCCTCTGCACATTGCCGTATGGTGATGTTACAGCACCATGCTTCAGCACTGCCTTTTGGAAGTACTGAAGCATGGCACAGTAACTACCCATACTGCACCGTGCATGGGTAGTTTTTGCCGCTACTTTATGGGGAAGCTCACGGCTATGGCGAAGTAGCCGCCAATCACAGGCAAACTCATGCGATCACAACATCACTGTAGCGCGTCACATGGCGAAGCAGTGTGTTGCTACAACAATGCAGGGTGACACATGCCCAAAAATCGAATAAAATGTTCTGGAAAAATATAGTGCAAATAAAATGTTTAATTAAAGGTCCTTGCTAAGGAAGATATTGCTTCCCTCTGACTCCACAGGATGATCCAGAAATATCTGCAGGATCCATAGATCACTCATGCAGCAATGAGCAAAGTTTCTGCTAAAATAAACCAAGGTATACAGGGTCAGGACCACTTTAACAGGAAACAAATCTTCTGAGGAACTATTAGACTGCCCTTAGCTCACTGGTTGGAGGTAGGGAAAAACTGAAGGACAAAGACTTGATGACCTTGAACTGTGGATCAATGTGGAACTGCTTCAGACTAACAAGATCCTTTTTTAAAAAGCAGCTGCATCTCCCTGCTATTAGTATGTAGGCTGGTAAATATGACACTGCTTGAAATTCACAAAAAAGTGGCCTGGGTTAAAATTTCAATAAGCAGCTTATGTAACACTGCTTGGCTTGCATAGGCGAGCTACAAATACCAGACAAAGAGCAGGCTAGTCTATAAGACGCAACTGTACCCTGCCTTTTGCCTGACTACAGACTAAGGAGCTTGTTATGCATTCATTTTAGGTGGCCTGCAGAGCACGTACCAGCTAGGCAGGTTGCAGGTCACAGGCAGGTCTGGGAATGGAGGGCCAGGAGGAGCAGGAAAGAGGCAGGGGGCCAGATTAGGCTCCTATGAGCTGGGGAATCCTTCCCAGGGCGAAAGGACCTTCCCGCATGACTCCCAGCCACTCTGGGAAACATGACCAGCCCATCCCACACTGCAATCCTCATTTTTGAAAATATGAAGCCTTCTTTAATTTACTTCCTCTTTTTCATTTTTATTTTACTTCTTTTTATTTTATCCTTCAGGGGCTGACTTCCTTCATTTCACTACCCTTCCCCCATCCCCGTGTCCTTTTCACTTCCCATTTCACTACCGATCCACATCCCATTAACTTTCCGCCTCCCAGCTCCATGTTCCTTCCCCCCCCGCAACCTTTCCCTCCCACACCCCCACCTTGTGCAGGGTTACAAGCCTGTCCTGGCTCACCAGCACTCTCATGGCAACTCAGAGCTAAGTTCCTATGGCATTTGCACACGTGGTGAGTTTGCTTCAACATGCTGGAAATCCAGCACGAGAGTGTTGGAGCAGGCTCAATTAATCAACTCCTGCTGGAGCACATAACTGGCACACCCAGCACTGTGTCCGGTGCGAGTATAAAAGTGGCGCAGCATGCGTTAGCACTGAGAAATGGTGGGTGGTGCATTTTGAGCTAAAACACATTCGATGCGTTTTAGTTCAAAGTGCATCACTGCCATTTTCTCAGCACTGACTTATACATCTGCACTTGACACAGTGTGGGCACTTTTAATTAGTGCTAAAAGCACCCAGTGCTAAACTGGGAGAACATGTAAAAATGCCCCTCGTTCACCCCTGCTCGCCAACCCTCTAATGGCAAGTCATAGCTGTGTAGATTAGGACAGTCAGAGAAGGTTGTCAGCCTGAAGGTGTGACTGGTCCAAATTTGAGCTAGCACTAACAGCAATCAACATTTAAGCAGCTTTGAATTCAATGTTTAACACGGCCATAACACAGCTAATGACCTTTCTTTATAAATATCAGAGCAAGTAACATACAACCATGCAGGCTAGAGGGAAGGCCAGAAGCAAGGGATACTGCACTGAGTCCCCATATCTCATTGTGGAGGTTCTTGCTGAATGGGCGACTCACATCAGAGCTGGGGTGCAAAATGGAAATACAGCCTGGAGGATCCCCACTGCACTGGCTGAGAGATGGTGTACACTCAGCCTGCTTGTTCCTCGAAATATACTCACCTGATGATGCCCATGCCCACAAAGTATATTTGGGACTATTAGGCAAGGAGACAGGAATGCTGACACATGAAGAGCTTTCCCCCACCCCACCCCACCCCACCCCATCTAACACACCTTAGCCTTAAGACTAAGGGCATAAACAGACATTACTTGCCCTCTCCTGCCATAAAGCTAATGAATGCCTGCCATAATACTGCAGCAGAAACTATTACCACCTTTTGTCAGGCCACACATTTGGTATTTGCAGCATGACACATGGTATAGATATTTGTTTGCTTTCTCTTTGTGCCACCATAAAAAAGATTATGATAGCACAAAGATGACGTCTGTTCCCACCCAGAGTCACATCAAAGCAGTGACGCAACAGGAGGGCCAACCCACCTTTTACACCAATTGTTTTTCAAAGACTCCCATAGAACAGAAAAGAATCATACTTAGGTGCCTAAGTCCACTTACACACCTAGTAGGTGGAATAGAATATGACCCAAAGTGGCCTTAGTTTAATCTAGCCCAAGGTGCAGAGCCACGAAAAAAAATTCAGTATTTTCCATATTTCTTCACCATTGTTATATGTCTCCATGTCATCAAAGCTCCAGACTTTGATTAACCAATTAACTATGGTGCCCATGGATAGTTCTGTTGCAGCATCTAAAAGCATAAGCACAAGTTCTACCATGATGGTCAAAAAGCAAAATGAACTTGAGACATAGCTTGTACCCAAAAGCCCACATGTTACTGACATGCAAATCCAACCCTGGCTATGGGCCAGATGTGTGAGCTTGTCTTAGGAAGTGAACCATAGGATTACTGCCAGTATCAGATGGATAGATGGACCCACAGCAAACCTAGTTTTCCCAATCAATAAAGAGGGAGTTTAAACCAAAACAAAAAACCCTAATATTTTAACTTGAAGTTCTGCTAGAGTATGGTCAGGAAATGAGCCAAAGAGTTTGTGGGGTATTCACACAGCCTTCTAATGAGATACTTTTTAGGTGGAATTAATTTCAATAAATAAAACCAAAAAAGGGGGGGGCCATGAAAACTTTTCTTCACAGCTCTTCATAAAGCCCCTCACATACTACAGGTAGTATACAAGCAATAATAACAACAACAACAAAATAATAAAACATGACAGAGAGCAGTCCATTCTGTGACCCTGATCCCAGGACAATTCACAGCATGTTAAATTAAGCACATGCAAAAGTCCTTGCAGGACTAAGGTCTAAGAAATTGTTTGGTTTTCACATGAGACAGCTGCTACAGCTTTGGCTGCATAAAGTGCTTAGTCTCTACCTTAACTATGACCACGTATTCGGATGTGTTTAAAAAAAAACAAAGACTGCTGATCTAACTGTTTAAACTATCCATGAAACGTTCCTGCTGAAATGACCACAGAACAAAACAGGATAGCACTTACCCTTAGCATCAGCGCTCATTCACAAGAATGAAAGTGTGAAGGGATGATTTCTCTCCAGCAGCAAATGGTGGTGTTACAACAATGCTGCGCTGAATAATTTTACAAATATACATTTAATTAATTAGGAAATCCCAATACAATGGCAAATAAGCCGTACGGTTGCTGTGGTTTCATTGATTAGATATGAAAAATACAAGCGCACGCACACAAGTAGATACGTACACATGCAATTAATGATTCTGCGTAAAGGAAAAAACTTCAGGAAATATGCAATACAAAACCCAGTTTGTTTGGGTTTTTGATTTTAGAACGTCTTTGCAGATCAAGCTATGCGGGTCAAGCCAAAGGGCTTTTTACAGTAACAACGTAGGAGCATGAGTAGACTGCTTGGAAAGCCTGCCTTCTTTCTAGCCAAGCACTACAAATTGCATTCTCATCATCTATGACTCATTTGAGAAATACGAATATAGAAAAAGTTAGTACTGAAATAAGAGGAGGAAATAAACAGAAGAAGCCATTGCATAAGAATATCATTTGGATGTTTAAATTAAAATGCTTCCATGCCAAAGGGTTGAAATGAGTCTCCTGCATTCCTTCCAGTGG
>JAGPOW010001296.1:2772319-2789722 GCA_030014935.1 Caiman crocodilus | reverse complement strand
TCCTTCCAGTGGGGGGGGGGGGGGGGGGTATTAAGCATGTGTGAAGCAATAAGTGGTAGAAGACCTTGATGACAGCTTGTCAGCACAAACATGTCAGTCTGGCGCAAAGTTAACTATGTTGTAATGTAATATTCTGTACTATGGGCTGTCAAGACAACGCTGCAAACCTCATTTCACCAGAAACAATTATATCTCAGGCATTCATTCTAGACGCTTCCCAACCGTTCCAAGCTGATGAACAGGTGCAAGGCTCATTTATTCATGGGAGCCAGGATTCTACAATGGGGATTTCTCCCCTGGATTTTCACGGGCCTGTCAGGAAGCCTAAACCCCTGCCAATTTGCCGATGCTCCCTGCATTCTGCAGCACTGAAGATCCGCTACCGATTCCAGGCAATGCTACATGACTTCTCTCCTGTGCCTTTTTTTCCTCACCAGTCTGATGGACAGGCTATGCCAGGTAGGTCATAAGAGACTTACTGACAATGCACCAATACAAGAGGCCCAGGTACATACTGGCTATGGGACCCTCAGGCTCTTCACTTCTCTCTCAAAGAACAGATGCCTGACTTGGTATATTCTACCAAACATCCCAAGGGAAGACTAGGACATTTTCTCTAGGAGGAACAAAGGGCTTCAACCCTCAAACAGATCAGGTCCAGCACTACTGAAGTGACAGACAATACTTCCCATGACTTCAACAAGGGCACGATCATGACTATTGTGCAAGTCATGGCATTGCCATCAATGAGGTTACTAAAGTTAGCTATGCTACGAGGAATAAAAAGATCTGAGAAGAGTCAGAAGTCCATTGTCTGGAGAAGGAACTGAAGCTCACAGTTAAGTTAGCGTATTCATAGATGCCTCAGGCCAGAAGACACCATTGTGATATCTATCTGGCACCCTCCAGCACAGCCTAGAGAATTTCACTGAGCAACCCCTGTCCACAGCTACTGGTTAAGCTACAGCAGACTTTTAAAAAGGGCCTGCCATATGTCAACGTAATGGCTTCAAGTGACAGAAAATCTACCACATTCCTCTCAAGTAAGTGGTTACAAAGGTTAATTAACTTAACTGTTAAAAATGGGCACCTTGGGCATCTTTACATGTTCTCTGGGGTGGGTCACTTTAATTAGAGTGGCTCGCAGGAGCCGCTCTAATTAAAGTGCCTGCAGCGTCTCATGTAAAATTTAATGATCTTTAGTTCAAGTGTCCTCGCTGCCATTCTGAAGCACTTGGACACTGAATGCACCCGGCGCTCAGGTTGATGGAGCGTGCCAATTATCACGTCCCAGCAGACTCTACTAACTGAATCTGCTCCAATGTGTCCTAATTAGAACGTGCGGTCACATTTTTAGGTACCTAGCACCTCTCTAGCCAGAATTTGTATTGCTTCAGCTTCCAGCCACTGGATCTGTGTCCTTTCCTTTCAATTAATTACAAGTGCCCTCTCCTATCCAAAGTCATCTCCATGCGGAGGTACTCACAGTGTATGATAAACGCAGCCACAGGGGATAGAACAAATAGTACGTTGCAACAAGGGAGCTTTAAATTGGATATCAGGGCACAAAAAAACGTAAGGATAGTTAAACACCGGTACAAGATTTCCTAGGGAGTTTGTGATAGCATCATTTTTAGAAGCTTTCAAAAGCACATCAGAAAAACAACTGCCATGTTTGGTTTGGGTAGAGTTACTCCAGCCTTGGGGTAGCAGGATGCATCAGGTGACCTCAAGAATCCTTCTAATCTAATTTCTCCAATTCCAAGGGTCACATTCGCCCTCTTGGAGAAACCAGACATATCAAGTTACTTAACCGGCTCCTAGGAGGCAGATATTCCTGTCCACAAATCATTCTAGTTGTGGCAGAGCACCTTTGGGTCCTGCAACTTTAATGGCTGAAGCAGGCATAAGGGCAGCGGCAAGTGAGGCCAGCCCTGATAAGGCAGTCACATGACTGGAGGGCCTTCTGATTGGAGGAGGGGGTTGAATAGCGTCCATAATAAGCCCAGGCCCTTAGGGCTGAGCTAGCAGTTTGCTGCTAGCAGCCAGAGAAGAAACACTGCCTGGCTGAAGCTGCTGCTCCTGGACCAGCCTTGGAGATGAGGGCAGGAGCTACGGCAATGGCAGGAGGCTCCTGGTCCTGGGGAATGACTGAAAGCGACACCCTGCTAGAGATGGATGTTGTGGTGGGTTGGTGCCCAGGAAATGCCACACCAGTTGCCTCCCTCGTGAAAGGCTAGTAGGGTGCTTTATAGCCCCAGCCCCCACGTTCTGGTGGGTTACCCAGATGTAGGGACAGGCACGGGGGCCAGGCATGTCTACAGCCACCTGAGCCCCGTGGGGTGCAAAACCTGAGAGGCCCCAGAGAGAGACAGAGCAGCCCCAGTGAGAGGGCAGAAGTGTGTGGAGGCCCACACCGAGTACGGTGTGTGGTGGCAGCCTGGAGGACTGTGCGTGAGGGGTGTAGAGCAGGGTTGCAGGGACACCCTGAAGGGCTGCACTGGGGCTGTGCTGGGTAGGTTTGGAAGGGCGGCACGTGGGCCAACCCCATAAGTGTGTGAACTTGAGAGCGGCCCAGTGAGGGGCTAGTGGTTGAGTTCAACCCAGTGGGAGGCACGTAAGGCCAGCGGCCGTGTCGAGTAGGGTCTGTCAGGGCAGCATGTGGACTGGCTAGAGTGCAAGTAGAAAAACCGGATTAAGAGCGGCTGTGTGGGGGGCAGCATGAATGAGGCCCAGAAGTGGGCAGTGTATTTGAGGCCCTATGAAGGGCAGTGTTAGGGTACAATGCTAGGAAGAATGCTAGAACCCCAGCAAGGGGCAGAGTTTGACCCAGCCATGGGCAAGAGCTATTAACCAACTTATGATGCCATCTTTGAAACATGGGACACAGTATAGGGAAGGTTGGAGCCACGTATAATGCCCTTGGCATCAAGGCATGGGCAGCCACCCGCATTTTACACCAGTTATTTATTCATCAAGTCATGGCAGACAAGCCAGGGTAGACTGCCCCTAGACAAGTAGGCGGGCCAACATTGAGACCCGGCCCAGAGATAGCCCCGTCACACTAGTAGCAAACTCCTGTTTTGTGGATCCACGACAGACTGCAGACCCCCTGGTGCTGTCAAAGGACAGAGCCAGGCTGAGTGCGAGAGCCAGGATTTTAAAAAAACCTTCAGGAAAAGCAAAGATCTTAAGTGCTGCTGAACTGTTTGAAGCACATATCCTCATTCTCCTTCACTTGTATGCTTGAGAAGACGCTTTCAAATTATTCATTAGTCTGGAGTATAAAATCCCTGCCTAGCTATGCCCTTCTGTTCTCTGCAATGCTCTCTTGTGGGCCACTGTTAATTAGTAAGTTGCTATCTAGCAGTTTTCCTGGGCTATCTTCTCTGCACAAACTCCCTACTCTGAGAAATGTCACTTTGCTGCTGTACTACAATAATTCAACAGATTTGATGTTATTTATTTATCTTGCTTTTGCTGTTAGTCCCACTGTCAAAAGATTAGCCCTAGAAGCTTTTGGGTACATGTGTGAGCAATTTGCACAGACTGTGGGGGATGAGAGAGACGGGTAACTGGCCTCCTGTCAAAACATTTCCACACATCAGCCTGCTGTTCAAAAAAATAATTGGAAGGACTTCCCTTCAAATTAACAGTCAATATTCCGTCTAATTTTAGATTTGCAGCCTATTTAAGTTGCAGATGTTCTTAAAAGCTGCGGTGCATGTTAAGGTTGATTATCTTTTCTTCAAGGTGCTTACTCATGATCATTTCCAACCGTGGTTTAAAATGGAGGAGTTGAGGAAAACCTCTCTCACCTTATGCCCCAGTAAAAATCAAAAGCTAACGTTGCCCATGCAATACCTCAAATTTGCTGCTGATACAGTGGAGAGGGAAGTTCTGGAATACCATTTGGTTTTATGACTTTTGCAACCCAATTCTGGATTACCCCAAGATAATGTTTCTTTGGGGTACTGGGGGTTCACACATGATCCAACACTCTTATGTCAACAGAAGCCTTTCCTTGATTTCAGTCGGCTTTGGACCAATTATAACTCTCTTTACGCCAGTGTTTGCAGGTTAGACACTTGCATGAGATACTTTAGATACAGATGATCCTGCCTTACACAGCTGGACTAGATGACCTCCCGAGGCCTCTTCCAACCCTCGTTTTTTGTATAATTCTTTGACATTGCCGTGTGACCTACTAATTTGGTGACCAACTAGCTAAACTGAAAAGTGGGGAGAAACTCTCTTTGGGGGTCAGTACTGTACAATCAAAAAAAATCTTCAATTTTTTTCCTCACTATATTCAAAACTGGGAAAAAATCTTTTGTTTCCTTCAATCCTGAACCAAATACTAAATTAAATATTTTGCTATGACAACCTTTAAAAGAAAAAAAAAAATCAAGCTAACTTCAAAACAAGCTATTTAAAAAAAAAATGTGAAAAAAAATTTTTTTTTACTTTAACTGGCCTCAAATTGCATCTTTCTCTGAATTAACTATTTAGAAAATGTTCACCTAGCTTTAATTTTAATCCCAATACAACAAGTAATGGTTTCGCAGAGTAGAAATAAGAGTACCATAGACTATGCATACAAATATGATGGAATGAAATATATGAGACAGGTTCTGGTCACTGTTATATACATGCAACTGCAGCAAATTGGGAAATGCTGCTACCAAAGTAGCTGGGATTAAAATTTAGCTCTGTATCCCCAGAATGTATTTAATGAGCATAAAAAAACAAAAGTAAATTAAGCCACAATATTTGAGCATCTTATTTAATAAGATATAACTGGTACTATTAGTGAGTATACTCTGTAAACTATACAAAATAAACCCCAACAGCTGGAAGATGCAACATTGTGCTGTCAGATGGGCCTGAAAATATACAGTGCTAAGAGAAATTATAAATTTGCAGGTAAAATTAAAATGTTTACAATTTCCAGTGCCAGCTAACTGAGAAAAGCCAACTCTAGCAAAACAGAGTTTATTATAGCAGGTCAGCATCTTGAGACGTTCCAGTGCAATTTTTCCTTCTATTAAATGCTTTAAACAAACAAAAACTGACGTTCTTAAAAAAAAACAAGAGTCTCCAGAAATTGCTAATCCATTTATCGGGCAAATTCAGTTTACGATGAGAAGTGTTTATAACTAAAGAAAATGCTTTCACTGGGACACTCAGAAAAAGGGAAAGCAATTCAACTAAAATTCGGAAGTCATGTGCGCTCATAGCATCTGACAAAGTGGGCTAGAGGTCATGAAAGTTTATCCCATGCATACACAACTCTGATTTTGTTAATCTGTAAATTGCAAATTTACCCCGACTTCTGCCTCACTTTAGATGAATATGGCTAGCGGCTCTCTCTGTTATTTAAAGGGCTCTATACCCTGTATGAATGCCGAGGAGAATTAAGGACAGTTGAGCTAAGGCCGCTATACTCTTGACTGTCAGTACCTACTCCATGGGCCTCACATCAGGCAAACTGACTTCACACTTTTAGCAGAACTGCCTTAACTTACTTGAGCATCCCCCCGCATAGGCAAGTCCTTTGAGTATGACTACACAGAAAGATATGTTCCTGTGGCTGTATCCTTTCTGACTGTTATATTTATTCATGTTTCCACCTCAGGCTGGGACTCAAAGTTACACATGACAAGGGACATGATCCCAAACCTACTGAAGCTGATGGAAGGATTCTCATCATTTTCAAAGTAACCAAAAAAGGTTAAATGGTAAGTACAGGATTCCCTCGCTTTATGTGGGTTCTGTACGTGCGAATTTCTCTTATGCAATGACCCTTTTTATACCAAAAATTCATTGTATGCGAGGTAAATGCACTCTGATGCGGTCAGGGTGGTGGAAGCCTGCAGTCAGCTGCTTTGTGCACTGCGTTGTGCGAGTGACGCACACCAAAATATAGTCTCCTGTGTGGATCTGTGCTCCTCACTTTGTCCGCAACACATGTTTCTGTAGTTGCCATCCCCATTATGATAGTGCCCTGTGCTTGTGTGTGCGGTCTGCTGTTTGTGAGTACCAACATTGTCCTGTAAAAGTGATAGAAATGGGTCTGGGGGTCAGAACAATCAAGGTCTTGGAACGTATCCCTATTTGTTACATTGTAAAGTGGGTTCCCTTTACATGAATTCAAGTTATGCTCCATTTTCCAGGAATGCACGTACAGCATAAAGTGAGGGAAACCTCTATACTTATAATGTTAATGCATTACAGTTAACTTTTAGCACCAGACGCAGTCTGGCGGGGAAGGAAGCAGCGCGGTGCTCTGGAAAGGTGTCTAGTCACAGCACGTGGCTCTACCTCTACCTCCCTCTCCCTGCAAAGTGTCACTGACTTGGGAGGGAGAGAGGAGGGGAGAGGGGATTAGTCGCAACACGCAGGTACTAGGTATGAGTTATCAGTTAACTGTTTCACCAATATCATTACAGGAGTTTAAATGGATAATGCAGCACAACCATTGCTGCCAACAAAGTAAATGAAATTGCACCCCCTCACCAACCCTGTATTTAAGAGAGAGAGTTGCCACTGGAGGCTTTGTTAAAATTAAGTTCTTTTCAAAGGGGAGAACAGACTAGAAAACAGCACTTCCCTCCTGTGGAAAACATTGGTTTTGCCAGGAGGGGATCCCCAAATTGGGATTGAAAAAGTTTATTTAAAAAAACAAACAAACAAACCAGAAGGGAAAATTCTGAAAAAACTCAGGTTTTGAACAACCATTGCAGGAGTTGTTGGTCATTCAACTTCCTGGGCATACCCCTCCTGTGACCATCTGTACCCAGGGGAGTTAGGCAGATGCTCAGACACCCAGTTCCATGACTGCCCCAGCAGATGCAGACCTGAGGAGCTGAGCTCCCCCAAGAGACAGCCACCCAGCAAGCAAGGGAACCACCTGCCTCCTTGTGTTACCTGGCCTTCCAAAGAGCCATGGGTTTAGAAAGCAACTTGCTAGGTAGGCAGGGATGGCGAAAGTCAGGATGGCCAGAGTTCAGGACACAAGGCCAAGTGATTTGACAGAATCGACACGTTCCTAAGGAACATGTCAGTTTCATCAAATCAGCATTTCTTGATGGAGAAAAAATGCTGTTCTTTCAGAAGACTTGTTGTTAAACCAGCTCCAACAAAAAAGTTTAATCAGTCTGCGAAGCATCCTTAGAGAAGAAACAAAACAAAACAGGCAGATTTCCATTACTTAGAAACACTTCCATTTTAAGAATATACTGTACTTTTGTCTGAAATGTGCCTGCATTTCTTCCCAGTGGGTGCATCTACATGTGCCCCTATAATGCTGTTGTTACTGCGTCATTATTTAATACTTCCTTTAGGAGTTCTTTGCTACGGTGACTAATTCCTAAAAATCACTAAAACTAAAAAATGAAATAAAACCCCCAAAATACATTAATCCCTCCCCCCCAATAATACATGTAAATCAAAGGAAACATAAGTTACCTCCATGTTTCCTCAGTGCATTTACATCAATCCTCAAAATGCAGATACATACTTCACTGCTTTTCCTTCAGTTAATTCAGTCGAAATCCTGCAAATACCTATGCACTTGTTTATCTTTACTCAGGTAAGTAAAACCACATGAATGAAGTTACATATTCAACCACAATCCTGCAGCGGGATGAATTTGGGGGTACACTGCAGCCTCAAAGATGCAATTACAAAATTGGGAGCCAAGTCAGTTTTCCTGGTCATAATTAAAGTAGCAGCAAGAGAAAACCAAAACAAACAGAAGTGCATCTTGCATTCATCTCTGGTTTATGAAGGTTTTTAGACATCGAAATTTGGCTTAATTTCAAACTAAAGCAAAAGTGAACAATTTTCAAAAAAAATCTTTGCAAAGGAATATTCTAAGAAATTTTTATTTTTAGTTGATCAAAATATTTCAGTTTGATTTTTATATTTTACATTCTAGTCTGTAACATAATTAAAAATAAATTTTGAAACTAAAAGTCATTATAACATGAAAAATCAGAATATAAAGATATGAAATTAGAATATTTCAGTGTCATCAGAGCTTTCTTCCAAAGCTAAATCCAGACAAAACTGACTTGATTGTGTGAAGTATTTGAATGTCAATGGAATAGCATAGCTTGGATTATGATTTTGATGACGTTTCTCCAGCCAGTCAACAACATATGAAATGAAAATATAATACCACAAAAATTGGCAGATAGAACTACAGTAGTTTAATACCTGATACTACTATTATTGTTTTTTTTAAATTAGCTTGATTTCAAAATCACAGATGTCCCTTAAAAGAAAGGCAGCTTGAAATGTTAAAATTTAGAGGGAAGGTAAAATAATTTAGTTTATTCCTAGGATGTGCTAGTTGCAGTATTACTTCTGTTATATGTACACCTTGTAGGACTTATTGCTAGTAGTTTTATAAAACCATATGAATACACCCAGATAGCTATCCTGATAGAGACTATAAAAAACCCTAATAAATAAAATAATCTTTCAAGGAGCTTGCCAAACTACTTCCTCATAATCTAGGTAGATTTGGTTGGTTGGGTAAAAGTTTTCTTGTTAAAAGTGACCAGATATGTTAAAGAATGGCTATGGCATTTAGCTGTCTCCATTCCAGTCATAGGATCCAGAAACCAATTCTTAATTAAGTGGTTTCATAATCAGGAAAATAAAAACATCATAATTTGAAATATTTGGGGCCTTAACCAAAGCTCACAGAAATCAACAGAGAATTCTCATAGTGTTTAAAAGGTTCAGGCCTAACTTTTCTGACTTTTCTCATGCAAAGATATAAAGTCCCACTTTTACATTCACGTTCCGTATCTTGTTCAATTCACTTCATTGGAATGCCTGAGAGGACAGAAACCTAAGTAGGAAACTTCTGATACTAAATCTACATACAATGGTGACACTAATTTTATAATTACCATAAAACAACTTATTCCATAGTAAATTCATGACAACTCACAGTCACAGTTCTCCTTAACGGTGCCATTTTGAGGCAATAAAGTCAGGTAATTATTGTTCTTGCCTGTCCTTCCCTCCTCTCCTCCCCTCAAAACCACCAGACACAGTGCCTTTCTAAGAGACAATTTTATTTGACGAAGGTAGAGGAAGTAGTTTACGATGACAAGAAAACAAACAGTGGTAGAGTTTGTAAGGAAAGTACTGCTTTGTATGGGAGGATAATTATAGAAAGAATAAAATAAGAACTTTTGTAGTAATTTTACTCTTGAAAATAAATTATCATCATCCAACTGTTGTGAAAACATTATTCAGGTACCAAGGGAAAACACACACACACACACACAAATCTACAAAATGAACTGTTTTTAATAGATAGTTCTAATAGTTAGTTTTAATAGATAGTTTAATAGACAGTTTTTAATGAACTGTTTTTCCTTAACTGGGTAACTAATATAGCCCCATGATGCATATAAAATGGCTTAGCTCTTTCATAACTTTGAGGGGACAACATCAATTTTTTTAATGGAAGAAGATTTGAGCATCTTATGCCTTCCCACCATTACTGATTTATTACCATGGTTTCCATCTCCACGCAGAAAACATCAAACATGTTCAAGTGAACACAAATGACAGAGTCCCTAATATGACTTTTTTTTAGACTCGAAAATTTTGTGAAGAGCGGCAAGTAATTTCTTTCATGAAAAGTAAAAGGAAATAACCTTATATATAGAGACAGAGGTTTTTAGAATAAGCAAACAAACAATATGATAAAAGGCACCTTCAAAGAGTGGAACTTCATCTTAGTCAAATCCTTCCCTGAAAATCAATTTTAGATATTTTTTTTAACCGTAAGACGACATACCAGGTTTCCAGCCAGTAATCCTGCTGATAATCATCATGCTTACCTGCCCTTTTTACCAAGGATTGAACTACACATTTATGAAACAAACATGCAAAACATCCTGTTTACAAGCTCACTGCTCAGCTCTTTGCACCGATCCTTAAGATTCAGCTCCTAGCATTCCTCAAACAACTGGCTTGTTCTGTAGCTGAGTATCCTTCCCTTTGAAAGGATGCACCATTAATCTGTCATGTACTGGCGATGTGATAAAAACATTTTATGCATCTAAACAAATGGGTGTATTTTGCAACCAAAGTCTTTTGGCAGCAGCAGCAGTACAGAGCATATGTAGCTAGACCATTATTTATGTAGGAGTGACCTCAAGAGGAGGGGAAACAGTTCGTTCCTACCTGGCTCAGTGCAGTTCTTGATGTACTGATGCTCATCATCCTCTGAAATTTCAGTGGCATTCTCCTCAACTGCTTGAAGTAGTTTTCTCCCATGCCACTTGTCATTAGTTTCCATGGTATAACTCAGGACATCATAACCTAGAGGATAACGGAACGAGATAAATGGTCTTGCTCTGGGAAAAGCAAAAGACAAAACCATGACTCTACCTCTTAGAAAGTGACTTCTGACTTTGGGACCAGCATTTTCAGCGTGGGACACTTCAAAGAGCCTTGACTACTAAAGTATGAGTTCTCTAAACCTTCTAAAAAACCAGGTGCCTTCAAGGTTTGCCCAAGATGAAACTCAAAATTGTAGCACCCAGAATCACTTGACAGTTTAGACCCCTACATCTAAATTCATCCACTATCTGGAACTATAATTAGTCTCCCACGTGGATCCATTAACAAGAACCAGATTCATCCCTGGTGCAACTCCATGACATGTTGCAGGGATGAGCATAGCTCAGCGTTAACAACAAAAAGTGGATTCGTTTCACACTGTGGAAGCCGCAGCCAGGCACTTTTTTCAAATCCACAAATCAGGTAAGACTCTCTCCGCCCCCACCTGCCCCTAGCACCCACTCTTTTCCCCTCCACACCCAATGGCACTGCCCCTCCCTTCCCATTCCCCTGTACCTATGCCTCTGGGCACAGGAAGGAGAGACCTCCCTACTGCTGGCACTAGCCCACCCACAACCCCTCTGCTTCAGTCAGGGCTGCAGGGAGTGGTTGCACAGGGAGACGGACTAGACCTGGGACAGCGACAATGGCTAGCTTTTCCAACTGTGCCCCTATTCCTGGGCTGGCCGGAAACACCCAAGGAGGACCAGACAGGGAGGGGGAACCCGCCTGCCTGCTGCTGCCGCCACTGTCCCAACTGAGTCCAGCTCCCACCGCTCCAGCTGGATCTGGCAGAGCAGGAGCAGCTCAGGGACAGTGGCAGCGAGCAGGTCTATCCATCCTGTGTTCAGAGATATAGGTGGTGAGGGGGAGGAAACGGAAAGTGCCACTGAGCCCAGAGCAGAAGGGACAGGATGCCAAAAGCAGATAGGTGGGGAAGGGACTTTTACCTGCTTGGGAACTTAAAAAATGTTACTGGTTGCCACTTCTGCGGCATGGTGCAGACTCCACAGTGCACCCAGGTGTCTGGAGCCATCAGACTAGGTTCTGGAAAGGGGATGGGGTGCAGGCAGAACACCGTGCCATTTCTAGATCTACTCTTGATTGGCTTAAAATGTAAAGTTTTCTGGCAAAAATCTCTGCACTCCATGGATCTTTAATAATTGTTGGGAGAACAAATTTAAGACGTAGCTATTTCTCCTCTTCATTCCAGACAAAGAAGAATAGCGGACTCTTGGCACTTGCTGTTTACCGAGGCCCCAATCCACAAAGCACATACATACATGCACAACATTAGGAATGCGAGACACTTGACTGAGGCAACACGGTTAAAAGTGTGGTGAAAGGTGCTCACAGTTGCAGTGCTATGCTACACAAAGTTGGCGAGCCTGATGGAAGGTTTGTCAGCAAATAGAGGGCTTCGTAACAGGTTGAAGCGCTCTCCCCTTCTAGGAAATTAACTGTCCCCCAAGACTGCAACAGGCAAATATAATGGCTGCCATTATTTCAGTAGGCATGAGCAAATGGAAGTCTCTCAGCTGGTATCTAGATGTAAACAACAATGGCCATTTTCGAAAAACTTCCATGAGAATTTACCCAGGCTTATTTTATGATTATTTTATGAGTGGAATACTAGCTCAAGTACTCAACCCAGACCATTTCAACACTACGGGCCCAGTTCAATGCCCAATACAATCATTAGAATGGCTCTAAATGGCATTGGTGGGCCAGCTGCTAAGTTTAAGTGCATTCTAAAATTGTTCGAACAAAAAATACACATATGCCTTAAATCACAAGGCTAGGCTTACAGGGACGGTTGCATAATCGTTGCTCTACTCCCTGAAGGCTTTGTAATGAAAGAATAGCTTCTCACATGGCTTAGGCCATATTCTACCATAATTCATACCTAATACAAGTCTAGCGAAGTCTATGGAACTCAGGGGGTGTGAATCATGGAAATGCTCAATTCAAAAGAATATTTGAAACAGCTTCACCTTTAAAATGTTACCACAGTAATGAGGAATATCTACAAATATCAGGGTCTCTTCCACCAACTTCATGCGACACCAAGAAGATGGGATAAATACTGGACTAGAGCTTCATCAAGCAAAAGCTGTTCTAGTGGAGAACTTCTCAAGTTGTTCATGACTTGACTGGAATTGATGTATCCCTTGAAACATCATGTGGACCAAACTTTTCACTACTGATCTCCACAGCAAACAGGTCCATCTTTACTTTCCATTTCTCTGCTAAAAAATAGTGCATGTTACATAATTACTCCTGAAACTATTGTCTGACTACACAGAATCATAGAAAAATAGGGTTGGAAGGGACCTCAGGAGGTCATCTAGTCCAACCCCCTGCTCAAAGCAGAATCATCCCCAAATAGGTCATCCCAGCCAAAGCTTTTTCTAGTCGGGTCTTAAAAAGCTCCAAGGATGGTGCTTCCACCACCTCTCAAGGTAACCTTTCCAATGTTTTACTATCCTCCTAGTGAGAAAATTCTTCCTAATACCTAACTTAAACTTCCCTTGCTGCAGCTTGAGACCATTGCTCCTTTTTCTGTCATCTGGCACCACGGAGGACAGTCTGGCTCCATCCTCTTTGGAACCGCCCTTCAGGGAGGTAAAGGCTGCTATTAAATCCCTCCTCAGTCTTCTCTTCAGACTAAGTAAGCACAGTTCCCTCAGCCTCTCCTCAGAAGTAATATGCCTCAACCCCAGAACCATTTCTGTTGCCCTCTGCCGCTCTGTCTCCAATTTATCCACATCCTTTCTGCAGTGGGGAGCCCAAAACTGAACACAGTACTCCAGATGTGGCTTCACCAGGACTGAATAGAGGGGAATAATCCCTTCCTTTGACCTACTGGCAACACACCTACCAGTGCAGCCCAGTATGCCATTAGCCTTCTTGGCAACAATGCCACACTGCTGGCTCATATTCAGCTTACATCAAACAGGGACAGCAAATACCATTAAAATAGCAGAGGGTTTTTTATGTGGTTCATTTCACCATACAAGTAATGGTCCCAGGGGCCACATGTACTGACTACAGGGCCCATTTGAGGCCTCTGGACCGTGGAGTAAGACTGCTTTGCGAGTCACTAAAGTTAGTGGAACACACACTATTACCATGCGAGCGAGAACCTGTTTTATTTATACGTTTCAGCAGGGAAGTGGAGGAGTGGCGGAGGGTCAAAAAGAAACTGTTCTAGAAAATCGAATCTGTGGAACAGCATTGCTTCAAAATGACTAAAGAACGCGAGCAGATAATGCAGGATTAAGACAACTTTCTGTCTATGCATCATTCACACTTGCAGATTACAAGATGTTCTCAACTGCACAAATATTGTGACTGACCTGGTAAAAGGCAACATTTTGTTATTAGCTTTTGTTGCTATTCCTTCCTTCTCTCCACCGCATCCCCTTTTGTTCCCTGCTTCTCACTCCCCTTTGGCTTAGAGGAGGAACTGCTAAATGAAGTTCTATTTCAGCAATGGCAACAAAAACACTTGGCCGGTTTCCATCACATTCTTGGCACCTCGCTGCTCAGCCCTGCACATGTCATGTTGGTCTAATTAGCTCAGAGTGCCTGCTCACATGTCAAGTGCATGCATCCTATGGAGTTTAAAACTTTGAGGAGCAAATTTACTTTTCATAGGCAGAAATAAAGAGATGCTACTTGCAAGACAAAACAGGCGTGTAATAAAGAAAACAAATTGAAGTTTCCATCGTATGTCTCTCTGCCCATACACCCATCTTTGTCTCTGCCGTAAAACAAAACACAGCTTCTCTCTCTCTCTCTGGTTTTGCACGAAACATGCAAGCCATCGCAACTCTACTCTCCTGCTTGTGCTGAGCGGTGTTCCAACTGATGCAATGACAGGTCATTCAGCCCACTTGGAGAAGTCACATAATTGTATACCAGCCAACCAACATGCTTCTAAGCAACTCAGGGTAGAAACAGATGTCGCTTAAAATCCTATTTGTAAAAAAATTATGGCAGCACAAATGATAGTCATCCCTAAATTTTGTTGTGCCATATGAGAGGAGAGAAAAGAAAAAAAAATCAGCGGCCTGACAAAAGGAAGTCATAAATTCTTCTGCTTCATTGCAGAATGATATATCTATTAGGCCTGGGGTACCAGAGTGCAGACAGCCTGAGCTGCCCACCCTCCCCACCTACCAGATCTGGCAGGTGCTCTAGGGGCTTGAGGGCCCCTCAAACCCTGAGAACACCTGCCTGGCTTTCCCCATTTACAGCAAGGCAGCCCAGGGAATCTGGGTAGGTCTGGGTAGGTGGGAAAAGCCCCAGTTCCCTGCTTACCCAGACAAGTTTCCAGAGACACCAAGAGCATGGAGGCACAAGTCGCCAGTGATTGCATCCCTCCACACCAGTGCCCATATGGGCTTTCCTTGATTATAAAGATATGCCCCTGGAAATCCCAGAGCATGTCTCCAGAAGCAGAGGACAACTTTCCCTACTTACTGAGAGGAGTCCCAGGATTCCCTGGGGTGCTCCTCTGTAAGTGGGTCTTTGAAAGACTTTCCTCACCCAGACCCACCCTTGGGATCTCCAAGGCAGGTCTGGGTATATGGGAAAAACTGGGCAGGTGCTCTCAGGACTTGAGGGGCCTGATCCTGCACAGGAATTCCTGGGGTTCACAGGACCAGGCCCCTCTAGGAGAACATACCGTGCCTTGTCCCACACGATCAATGGGTAGGGCAAGGGGAGATGTATTTTGCGCAATGAAGCAGATCAGCTGTGCCACAACACACTGCAGCAGAGCTGATGCACTTTATTCCATGACATCTATTTCTAGCCTAAGAGTCTTTTGCTTTGAGTCTTCAAGGGGGATTCACTGCGTGGGAGAGTCAGAATAGAGGTCAGTTTCCTGTTCAGCATCAGGGGCTACAGTATGATCACCGGCTTTCAGAAGAAGTCACGCCCGGACCTCTTCAGAGAGAAGGATGTGGGCACAACAAAAGCGAGAGGAGGAGGATGAAGAGAGATAAAATGAGCTATCAAGTCTTTGACAGGGAATGAAAGATATTGAAGCTAAAGAAAACAGTCTGTTACAGGGAGCCAGTTACCACTCCTATATTTCAGTTGCCTAGTGTCTTCCACAAAATATTAGGACCTTTTTGGAAGTCCCTCCTGCATCGTATGCTACAGGAATTTGAAATTCAAGAGGAAGAAATCACCAGGATGAGAGTGCCATTTCTTTGTTTGAAGAAACGCCACTCGTGTTGCCAGGGTGATGACGCAACCTTTAAGTTCGTCACAAGATGATTTCTTCCAAAGGGCCCTTGCCTGCCTCAGATAGCACATAAGATGGATAAAGGGAATCTTAAAATCTGGCATTTCTATCTACTGAATACTTTCTTTGGTAAAGTAAATATCACCCTGAAGTGTGCACATGTGTAATAACTAGTCATCATTCCACACCCCTCATACCCCTTAAAACATGCTGTTTGCTATTCTACTTTGCCTTTGAGTGAATCAAATGCTCACTCTGTGAACAAAATGTATAAGAACAGATGGATTGCATTTCTAAAACATTAGTTCATGTGAATTTTAAGGGCAGTTATAATAGCCCAGCGCTGGGCTTCTTCCTTAATGATAAACATTCTCTTGTAATCTGAGCTAAGTAGTCTCAACTCCACATACAAGTTGCTTTCACAGTGAAGTGGGGTTTTTTTCTGAACAGTTGACACTTGACTTTGGGGCAGGGGGGAAAGGGAAGGAAAGGAAGAAAAAAGGAACACACACACACACACACACACACACACACACACACACACACACACACACAGTCTCTTTCCAAAATTGTTATTCCCCTAAATTCTTGTCACAGATCTCTTCCGTCTCCTCACAGTACAGAACAGCTTTCTTGTTTCAGAACTTGGACCTTCCCAAATGGAAAACTGAAGGTAAGTCATTCAGAATAAGCTTGGGAAAATTGCCATTTGGCAAGGGAGCTGTAACAGAATCACATTTGGTGCTGAATTAAAAGAGCAAAGACAAGAGCAGAATTTGGCCCTTTTAAAAAAAATACTAATAAATCAACGGAGCTAGTTTGGTTTACACCAGTTGAAACTCTGGCCCAGATTCCCCAACTTTAAGCAGGTTAAACAATTTCCGAGTTGAATGTACAATTCACAAGCCAAATTCTACTCTTGGTAACTCTGGTATAGGAAGGGTTTGGGCCCTATAAAGCAAGGAGAAATAAAAATATAACAGTGAAATGAAACCCTCTCTTTAAAAGTTCTGGCCCTTTAAAAGCCGATTTCCTGAATAGAGAGCAGGTCAGGCTTTTAAAATGTATTAATTTTGAATTTTATGATGAACTATAAAAAAAAAAAAAAAGCCATCACTAGCAAGACCTAAGCACTGGATTCTGCATTTCCCCAGTTGCTGACATAGCTTTATCCTACAGCAAGCAGGAAGCTGCTTGAAGTCTATACGATCTGCTGTGGTTGCACTGTTATCAGCTGTTGTGAAGCAAACACAGAAACTTGGGCTCCAGTCTTGTCAGATCTCCGAAAGAGGAACTGGATTGTCAATGTGGTTTAAACCTTAGCAGCCTGAAGGCCATCAGAACTGGGCATCTCTGAGGGCTCAGGAGATGGGACAGGGGAGCAAGGTTCTCTGGAAATCAGAAAGATCTGTATAAGGAATAAAGGGGCTCTTGAGGAAACCTAGTCACTTCTCTAGCTTCTCTTTAGTTTCATCAGGGACTTGTTGGGCCCCTACAGCTGCCAGGCCTTGCTCACAGCTGTCAGCTAGACATCAGGGCTAGGGACAGACATTACATATAAACTGATTGAAGTGATCAGAAACTGGTTTAAGCCTGTAACAGAACAGCTGTTCAGTGCACATAAACCAGTTTGAAAATGACTGAAACCAGTTTGAGGTAAACCTGATTCATAGTATCTAGGGTCAGAAGGGGCCTACAGCAGGCCATCTAGTCTGACCCCCCGCCAATGGCAGGAACGAGTGCTGGGGTCACAGGACCCCAGCCAA
>JAGPOW010001296.1:2740056-2772219 GCA_030014935.1 Caiman crocodilus | reverse complement strand
GGAAGCCGGTTCCACATCCTAGCCACCCTAACTGTGAAGTAGTGCCTCCTAATGTCCAACCTAAACCTGCTCTCCAGTAACTTGTGACCATTGGTCCTTAGGAGGCTATCAGACTTCACTGATTTGGATCAAACCGGTTTATGCAATGTCTGTCCCAGACCCCTTGCTGGTTTAAGTTAAACCAGACTCTCCCAGTATCCCAGCATGCTCTCTTGGCTGGACAGGACTCTTTTCCACAGCAGAGATGGCCCCTCCCCTCTGCTTCCTGGCTGCAGCTCCAGCAGAGACAGGCAGGCACAGCAGCGTCTGTCTGGCTTCCTCCTGTTCTCCCATCCCCTTCACCACTCCCTGCTAAGCAGGGATCCCTGTCCCCTCAGCTAATGCTGAGGTATCTGAGTAAGGCAATCAGACCACATGCTGGCTATGGCCCATGCTGTGGCAGACAACAGTGTCAGTTTAAGGCTTTTTGGAGCTAATCAACAGCTCAGCTGGTAATGTCCCGCTATTCCTTCTTTGTTTAAGAAGAGCTTGAACTAATGAGAGAAGCTGTTTATTTTCTCATAGCGTGATAAAAGCTGATAAATGCTCTGTTATCAAGGAAGCAGAGGGAATCCTTCCCTAATCCTGCCCAGCTCTGGCCACAGCCCATTCAGCTCAGCTCTGTGGAAAGGAAGAAAGGGCTGCTCTAGCACCCCTAGCTTCTAGCCTGAGCTCCTGCAGGCATGTATCTGCATGTCTCGGATGTCTGTGCAATTACAAACTGATTTAGCCTGGCCAGGTTAGACTAACTGGCAAAAACAGAATCAATTTACGCTCTCGCTTTTTGAATGTCTGTCTGTAGCCTAGCAGGCCAATGTGACATGTTGGACAAGACAAGTGGGAGGAAAGAAGTGTAGAGTGCTGAGAGGTGGGGTCAGGAGAGCTAAGGCTCCCTTCTGCCTTGCACTACCACTTGCAACAACCGCTCAAAGCTGCTTTCAGTTCGGTAACATTTTACCTCCCCTTTGCCCTGTTCTCAATACTGAGCATGAGGGACTGCTTAGCATCCGAGAGAGTTTTGTTGTTGCTCTCTTATCATTTAGGAGAGAAAGCAAAGCCAAAGCCTATGGGGAGATCGCCATACAAATGCATTCATACAGCTCTACCAAATTCATGGTGGAAGTGGGCTGTGTAGCGGCTCCTTTGCTCTTGTAGGTTTTCCTGCACACCTCCCTCCCCCCACAAATTCTGATTGGCTGAGCAGCCCTGGTGGCCCTGCTTCTTGGTACCGACTGGCCAGGAGGCAAAAACAGTGCCATTTTTAAAAATCATGGTTTTGGCCTCTCTGCCAATCAGGAGCAAGTGGTAGGGCTGGCACACACAGGAATATACAAGATTAAACAAGCCACTGTGCAGCCCACTTCCACCATGAATTCAGTAGGGCTCTATGCATACATATACGTATAACCATACACACATACGTAATGCATGGGAGTAAGCATGCATCCCCCCCATCAGTTGAATGACTGTTAAAATAGTTTTCTGATATTGTTTTATATGACAAATGAGGAGAAGTGGGTGGCAGGGGGAGGGAAAGCAGAGGAAACAAGGTTTCACAAGACATGCTTTCAGCCTCTCATTTCTGAAAAACAAACAAACAATCTAGCAGTCCCTTCTCAGTTTTTCCTGAGGCAAAACTTCTGCTGAGCGAAGGACTTCACCCTTATTTCTTTAAATTAAGAGCTGAGTCATCACTTTCAATGCACACTGGATCCAAGCCATAGCTTACAAGAATAATCTCAAGCAACAGCAGCGATGGCAGGGAACAACCAGGTTCTTTATAAAGATCAGGACTAGAACAGGTCAAAGAATTGTCAAATGAATATTTTGCTGCCGGAGAATACGTTTATCAAAATTTGAAATGTTTTGCAAGTATTTGTCAATTCCAATGAAATTTAATGGCGAAATTTCAGAACCAGTTCTACTTTTTCCATTTCGATTAGGAAATATCAGAACGTTTTCTATTTAAACGAAGCAGCATAAAAAGTTATTATTTATTTCATAATATATATATAAAATTCATTTCTATATATACACATCTACACACACATACATACACACGCTTTATATAAAATATGGTTATTTTTATGTGACGCACAGCTCTCTCGTACTTACACATTCAGTGAATATGTATGTGTATATATACTCACATATGGAATTTATACATGTATATCATGATGTTGCAACATCAAAACACAAAAATGTTCCAATGTTTCCAAATAAAGATTTTTTTTTAAATTTGAACCACAGTATTTCTCCTTCCCTTTCAAAGAGGAATGAAATTGTTGGAGGTGGTAGGGGCCCTGCAAAGCATTTCCATAGATTGTGAATTCAATTTTCTAATCAACTCTAATTAGAAAATGTGGTCTTGAAATCTGGGATGCAATGGAGGCTTTCTTGGCTTGCTCCTACTGATATTGGCCACGTTCACAAGTCATTTTTCTTGGTTTTATGTATGCATTCTGCTTCATAATATCAACAAGACAATGCAGACAGCACATTTCCAAGAGCCTTGACTCTCTAAACACCACAGATAGTGTATTAGTGTTTGTTTACTCAGTACTCTTGCTTCTGCCAAATTGGGGTGGCAGTCTTGTGAGAACAAGCTCCCTTCTGAAATCGCTGATCTGTTCTGTTTAGTCACAAAAATGAAATGCAGCAAAAGAAAGTGTCGATCAAATGCCTTCAGACAGCTGAGAAAAGTTCAGTTTGAATTCTAAGTAAAGAGCTGGGGCAGAGTATCTTATGTTACCTAAACACGCTCCATGCATACATACTTGAGGTAACCTGGAAACACATCAGACTGTCTTGCTAGCTTTACCTTATTTTCTCAAGGTAATATGCAGTGTACCAGTGTCCAAACTCATCTCGAGTCAGCCTAATTTCCAAAATCGAATATAAACAGCTGATAACAGATGTGCAAGTCTCTAAAGGCTCTTGGAGATGACAGCGGTCTTTGTTCTAACTTTTGCCAATTGGTCATCGGTTCTTCTCACGCACACCTGCATAGCTTGTGCCTAGATACACCCATGCTCACCACGCACCTAGCCAGTATAGTCACTAGACTGAAAACAGTTTCTTCAAAAGGGAAGAAAAGCAAATGATACAGTGATGGGGATGGGAGTGATTTTATATTTGGGGACAAACATTTCAATTCTGCCTGGCACTTTACTGAGCAGAGGAAGTCCCACCAATGAGCGTTACATTTCATCCGCCATGATGTCATAGGCTTCTGTACTAGCTCTGTGCAGAACAGGAAAAGCCCGAGCTCTTCATTTTATCTATGTTTCTGATGTCACCACTCCACTGTGGTCGTTACCTCTCACAGGGCAGGACTTAGGAGTCACAGCTAGGGGACTGTGCTCAGGGCACTGTCTCAGTCCCAGAAAGAGAGAGATTACATGGTATAAATCTGGCAAGGAGACACAACAAAGAAATTAAGGGGAAGACAAGATAATAAATGAGGAGACAGGGAAGGACATTAAATTCCTCCGGTCCTTACTCTATAGGTCAACAATAATGCACAGCACTATGTAAATCATACAAAAAACTAGAATTCCTGGTTCCAAAATGCTACCTTTTATTAGACCATCTGGAAAATCACAAGAAAATTGTCCTTTTCTGCAAGCTTTTGGGATCAAAGTCCCTTTATCAGGCTCTGGGAAAAGTATAGATGGTACAAGATGTTAAAAAGTCTCACTCTCATGGACCCAGAGATGGGAGCCTTCTGCTTTCAGCTCTTTCTGTGCAAAAACGAAGTTTATTTTCTACCTACGGGGGCTTTTTACCATCTTGTACCATCTATACTTTTCCCAGAGCCTGACGAAGGGACTTTGAACCTGAAAGTTCTCAGAAAAGAACAATTCTCTTACAATTTTCCAGTTGGTCTAATAAAAGGTATCATTTTGGAACCAAGAGTTCTAGTTTTTTGTATGTCTTTGTCTCAGACCAACATGGCTACCAAGTACAACCCAGCACTATGTAAAGAATTCCTCTCCCTTCTCTGGCGAACCAGTACTCTTCAGTCTTTTTCCCAGCCCATTTCCATAGGCACAGGGGCTACAGCTGGCCTACTGTAGAATAGATCTGGGCTCTGACAGACCATAGGAGGTATACTTAGACTTAAAACAGCCCTCAAATGTACGTCCTGGAAGTACAATCTTTCATTTTCAATGAAGCATCCTTCACTGATGGAAACAGTAGCATCAGAGCACAGGGAGAGTGGTCATCTCCAAAGTAACCAGGTCCCAAAGCAGCCACACTTTTTAATGTAACGCTAACACTTTACCCGCTGAAAGCTCAAAGAGGTCTTACTGGTGTCATATGTTTGATATACGAACCTTTCACCCTTTCCAGTGACAATGTACTTGTAGCTTGTGGGGGCCAAAAAATTGGCTGGAACAGGGCGGCCAATGGAGTGGAATTAGGCACAACAAGCTTGATGGCTGAATTCAAAAAGAACTTTACTTACAACTGGGATACAGTGTAGGCACGCGCCGTAGAATTGCAGAAAACAAGAAGAAAACAGAAAAAGTAGAAAACCGGGTGGCACACTGATGTTGTTCGAGCAAGGGGGGTATGGGGTACGTCTGGATTTCGGCAACGGGGAGTCGTTGGTGGTTGATCAGGCCTCCAATTTAGCTCCGAGATGCACGTAAAAGTTGTCTCCGACACACATCCGAGCTCTCTCCTCCTCCAACTTGGGCGGAAACTTTCCAAGCCTTTTATACAGCTAGCAAGCCAATTGCCAGCTGCCACGTATGCACAATTTATGTTAAGCCAATCAAAAGCATGCATGCAAGGAGTGCAGATGCAAGCTTTGGCGGGAACTGATTCTTGCACCAAGGGCTCTTTCCCGCCGCAAGGGAAATCCCTGCACCGGGTACTCGCATTGTGCTGGAACACGGCTGTGCCGAGGCATTTTTTAACCATTGAGCTCTGACAAAGATCAAGACCTGGACAATGGATAGAGAGAGTAGTCAAGAGACAGAAACATAATCTTGATTTTTGTGTTGCTGTAGTTAATTTAGTTTGGATTGTGGATACTAGGACTCTGTTCTGGAACAAAATCAATAACGAAAAAGAAGATCAAAAGACGCATGAAGTAAATAAGAATAGCATCTAAGCTTCAATATAGTTACCATGATTTACCCTAGCTGGGAAGCTGGCCCCTAGCTGGGAAGCCTTAGAGTGGAAAAAAGAGTGTGAAAAAGCAAGAAGCTCAGCCAGGGAAGAGCTGTCAGACCAGAGCTGGGCCCAATCAAACAAACAAAAAGGGACTGATTTGTCATTGTGGCATTTGAAAAATATAATGCATGACCACTAAGGACTTTCCAGTGTTGGCAGGTAGCCTTGGCTCTCACTCACAATAAACTACTTTCTATGCAAACTGTAAGATAGTGCTGGCAGGAGCTGAGAACAGCACAGCTTTTCTAAACACGGTTTGCTTCTCTCATTTGTAATCCTTTTTTCTTTTTATCTTCTTTTAAAGGGGAGGTGGGAGAAGGCCAGTAAACTGTCTCCATTTCTATAACTACTGCTGTAATAAAATACAACAGCAAGCTAGTCCTGGGGAGGACTGAACAGAGACAACTAAACACAGGCACATATGCTGACAGCCAAAAAGCTGGGGGATGGAGTGGGGAGGGGTACAGCAAAACAGCCAACAGTACTTTGCCGCAGCATAATGGGCTTCATTAAATTAATTGGAGCATCGCGCCATATATAGTTATTGTTTCTCTACTTAGTGTTAGCTTTGTTCCACTCTAGCACATTAACTGGCATTGGTCCATTTCTCCCAGCACTGACAGGTGAGCAGTGATTAATAAGGAACCCCTTGGCAGCTTACATATGTAGGTGTGCACAACACAGATGTGCATGCACACACACACACACACACACACACACACTGCTCTTCCACAGGGTAATCTGAGACCTGCTCTAGATTTTCACAGGGTAATCTGAGATCAGGATTGCATAAGCATTTCAAAAATGGATTATCTTTCACTGTAGCCCGATTTGAGGGATGTTGTCTTTCAAAATCAGCAGCCATCAAAACCACGAATGCATACGCACAGCAGTCCCCCACAGGAAACACGTAACAGAGTATCTGACTTCGAAGAAGAACCAGTCTCCTCTCTCCAGTTTCAGAGATAATGAAGTCTAAGTGGAAAAGGAAAAAAGGGCCGGTGATAGGAGTCTGCGAGGTTACCATCACCATCATTATGTGAGTTGCATTCAGACAGGAAGGCCCCCATTTTGCCGTAGGCTATATGGGCTCACACATAGTAAGAGACAGGTCTGCCCTGAAGACCTTAAAATTTAATTATTAGTAACAGAGAGTGGGAGGAAAACCAAAGCATAGTGCTGAAGTGACCTGTCCAAGGTCACAGGGCAGGTCGGTAGAAGAGTCACGAATCAAGCTCGGGTCTCTTCACTCTGTGCTGATCTCTGTGCACTGCACAATGCTGTCTCCGAGCTCCAGGGGCCTTCTGAATATCCACAGGTTTTCCAGAGATCCTACAGAAAACGACTGCATGGCTGTGAAGTCAGTCCTATTCAAATACTGTCCCCATTAGCACAAAGCAAGAAGCTAGAGAACGAGAGAGGACGGTTACAAACAGTGACAGCACCAGAACTGATTGAGAGGCTCTGAGAACAATCAGCTACTTTCCTGAACAGACGTGAAGGACTGGTTAACACTGGAGTATTTAAGCCACCAAAACTATTTTAGTTCTGAAAGTCAATGGTTGGGTTGCATTTTTTTTTATTTGCTTGCTTGTTTACTTTTTTGAAGGGGTGTCTTTGTTTTTAAAACAACCCAGGTAGGATTTTTAAGGAAATCACCTGATGTCATATTAAGCTCAGAAGCATTTGTTACTCGCAGCCAGATTCTACTCCACCTACCGAGCATCTAAGCCAGCGACCCTCGACCAGGGTGTCGCAGTGCCTTTGGCTTTGAGAAGCTTTCAAAAGGTGCCGTGCGTTACCATGCAAAGTTTATAGTGTTAGGTGTGCAAGCATGATTCACAAAATAAACCCTGAGATTTCAAATGGGAATCTATAAGGTTAAAAACATTCTGTCTGGTCTGTGGTCTTTCTGAATTCTCGGCAACAGAAGAATTGCTCTAATATTAGTTTTGCGTAGATAAAAAAACAATGGCAAACCACAAACTGAGATTATCTTTGGGGTGCCTCGAGTCTGACAAGGAGTGCATTGAGACTAAACAGGCTGAGAGCCACAGATCTAAGCAGACAGTCACAGAAGAGCAATTCTGTTCAATTCTGTTAATTCAAGTCTCAAAAACCCACCAACATGTCTGGTTTTTTTTAACATCTTGTCCAGTGACCCTTAGGACAGTCTCAAGAAAGTGAGGAGGGGAATGTACCCACCTTTTGCACTGATTGTTTTTCAGGGACTCTGACTGCAAAAGAATCGCACTTAGCCACCTCGGGGAACCGAGGTACCCAACAGATAGACTACAGTCAGGGCCCCAGTGCTCTCACATGACAAATGCAAGCAGCATAAATCCACCAAGATCCTGCTGTGCTGCACACTGGGACACCCCACAAAAAGCAGTGCTCTTAGAAACAGAAGTAACCAAAAGAATCAGCAGCTCCTTGATAACTCAGAGACAACTGGGGGACACATACTGCCACTTCGAGAAGATGGATCATGAAGCTGTTTGGAAAATCCTGCAAACTTGGTGTTGATATCAAGTGGCCTTATTGCAGGCCATGGGTAAAGCCAAGTCCATTGTCACTGGGTGACGGAGGACAGTGGGATGCAGGAGATCCCTATTAGCCAACCATGCCAGGAAGCCACTTGGCTTTAAGGTTACCTTTAAGAAGTGGAAAACATGAAGGGAGATGCAGCTGGATAACAGGATATTCAGTCTGATTCTAGGAACTGATGAATAGCACATGGCTCAGCTCCAGGGGACCTCCACTCTGCTCATCCTGGCTCTCATTAATCCTTACAGAAAAGCCAATGACCTTGGCAGAGGAAAAAATGCAGGATATCTTTTGCTCCAGGATTTGTAATTCATGTCTAGAGACTCACTATTCTGGCCTGTACACATTAAATATATTGAGAGTCCCTTAATTAGGTTTGTCCTAGATGTCTCTCATACCTTTCAGGCAATTTATTCGTACAGTCTATTATAAATTGTCACCCTGAAACATTATCTTTTTGGGACAAGACCTGCCAGACTGGATATTTATTTACAAAAACTTTGCTTGTATAGATGTCCTGTAGATCTTGACTCTGGCATTTCTGCATTTCCTTATAATGGGCAAACCTAATGGCCCAACATAGCAGCAATACACGTATGGAAGCCTATTACCAATGCAGCAAAAAGATATAGGCAATTTTTCTTTGGAAAATCATTTCTTCACCAAAAAATGCAGTTTCAGGGCAGCAGAACCTTTTTTTTTTTTAAATTAGCTTAAGTTCAGCAAAAAAATTTTAAATGTTTTCCATTTTCTTCCAATCAAAAAAAAAAAAAAAAAGGTTCATCATGACAGCACTTCAACACAAAAATGCTTGTTTTTCAGGCTAGATTCACAAGATGATGTGGATACCATTCACAAACAGAAAGAGTTGGTGATGGCCATTTACCCAGTCTATAATCCATTCATATTGTCATGGTTTTAGACAGAGGCGTACAAAACTCACCGAGCACCCGGGGAAGGGGAAGAAGTGGATTGAGGGTACGCGGACGATGGTAGATGGGGAAGGGGAGTCATACTTGCCCAGGCTGCTGCTCAGAGTGAATACAGGGCTGCAACTAGGGGGCCTGGGGTTGCATAGTGCAGCGTGGGAGAGTACCCGCATGGATGCAGGATGCAATGGTTGGGGGAGTACTTAATTCACCCTGTGTTCAACTGATGCAGCCTGGCTACACAGAGCCCCCAGAAGCTTAGAAGTTGGATAGCTCTGCTATATCAGAAACAAATGTCAGAAACAAAACGTTCAAGTGCTCACTCAGCTACCTGAAAAAGTGAAACAGCTTAAAAGAAGCCATCTGTCAAGGAATGAACAGAGCAAAGATGAGCAAGTACTGGAGCCCATAAATAGCACACAAGGCTGTGGTTCAGGGAACCTGTGTTTAATTCCTAATTCTGCCACAAACTTGGTGCGTGACCTTGAGGCTGTAACTTCACTGGTATCTGCCCCTGCTTCTCCTCTGGCCTTTCTGCCTGCCTTGTCTCTAAGGCTGTTTCCAATTAGGAGTTTGTGATACTTAGCACAAAGGAGACCTACTCTCAATTGCGGCCTACAGCTCAAAGATCCTGCTGAGTCTGCCAGCTCATTAAGCTAGCATGATTTAGGCACACCAGTATCTGTACCCAATGGTACAAGACAGAGCAAGTCGACAGCATTACATCCAGTCATCTTTGATTCCCCAGCCTGAATGACCAGGTACTCATTTACCACTGGGTTAACTGGGCACAGCCTTTGTTACAAATCCAAGGTAGGGCCTTTGGGAAGACAGCAAGATACTTTAGCCACTCTACCACCACATACATGCTTGTGTGACCTGTTATTGCATTATATACTGGCGAGTCACCCCCATAACCTGAATGCAAATTCGATGCATATGCGCAACATATTTTATCACTAGCAGCAAGATTCTTGCTCTCACAGAGTGTCTTTTGCTCATGCACACTAGCTCAAGGGAAAAGTGATCCTCTTTTCTTTCCTGATAAGTGCTAGCCCTCACAGTCACTGATGTACCTGTCACAAGGCCTAAATGTATTGGGAATATAAAGGGAGTAGAAGAATGGGATCCTCTACAGTACCACCTCACTGTCAGAAATGGAGTCACTACCCCTCTCCCCACCCGAGCCTCAACTGTGGTAATAATGCAGTCCAGTTTCTATGGGTACTGGAAAATGAGCAGCTCAGCAAAGACAGATGTTTTAACATTGGGTGTACACTTCTCCTTTCTTTAAAAGTTGACAGACCTTTGTAAAATTAAATTTAAATTACTTGAATTATTATTTGAGTTTTGCATTATGGATGCAAAACTCAAATAAAATGTATACACAGACATGCACTACATAGGTGTGCCCAAGAAGATTATAGGTTTGAATTTTCCATAAAGTGTACTTATGAGGGTTGCAGGTAAACCTGACAGACAGTTTAAAAAAAAATGTTGTAAAAACAGTCTTTCAATACTACTAATAATAATAATTCTGTAAAAAAGCTGGCTTTCTCTAAATGTTGCATTTCATGGCTTCTTAATATTGTTCTGGTTCCTGAAACATAGCTTTCTTAGAAAATCATCCAAACATTAGGTTTTTAGCCCTGTAAAACTCCAGTTCAGAAGAACATCCTTCCTTAAGGACTGAGATTCAACCTGCATGCATCTTTCAGCACATGCATACATTTCATGAAGTCAATGGGGCAGGCATACAGGCTTAAGTTAAGCATGTGGTTATGGGCCAACTTAAATAGCCAAGGACTTAAAGCAGGTTCCTAAAAGTAATTCACTGAATGGAAACAAACTTCAGTGCCTAAGTATCTTATGATCAAAAGTTTCAGAGGTGAAAGATGCACTGTGCCCAATACTCCATTCCCCTCCCTTAGTTATAAATGCATTGTCTATCAGTAGCATTGTTCATACTTTCTCTTACGTTATGAGAAATGGAGAATAGAAGCGGCCAAATTACCCTCCTCTACACCAACTGCTTTTACATACCTTTGTCACGTCCCTTCTACTTCTCCTCTCCGAAATGAACAGTCTATATTTTTATTCTCTTCTCATATGCAAGTTTCCTCGTGCCTCCAGTCACTTCTGTTGTGCTTCTACAGATCTGGCCCTACTGGCTCTACCCTTTTTTAAAATAATGTGAGCAAACATCACTTGATAGGTAAGGTGATTTATACAGGCGCATTTTGGTATTTTTAAAGCATTATTCACTGTTGCTTTGTTACTCAGGAGAATCTTCATTCTTCCACCCAGACCTTAATTTCATTACTGATTTGTTTTCAAAACAGGAGATCTCAATGCTATTAATAGGGTCTCAGAGAGCTGACGGCTGCTGAATGTCAGGCTTCAATTTGCCTGTGTCCCTGGAAGAATACATCCCTTTTGTCAGAATTAGAGGCCATTTCTTCCCTCGGTGTCATCCCCAGAAATAGTATACATGCAGCCTTAGCAAAACAGCAATCTCCCATCCCTGTCCAGGAGACATAAAACAATGCATATCAATGACCCTCCTTCCTCTTCATTTGCTGCAGATATTAATCTTGAGGACAGATGGACAGGTGCCCTCTGAGTGGTGGCGTATCACTTACTGGCAACTTCCTTTGTTAACTAGCAGTGAACAAAATTAAAAACAAAGGCTGCGTAGACAAAATGAGAGGCGTGCACGCATGACTCTTGAAAGAGGCCTAAATGCTTTTGCACTGCTTTAACGGTGTCGGTGTTTGCATGCCTCGGTAGCGTATTAATTCCAGCCGCTGTAGGAAATTCGGCGGCGTAATGCGCCTTAAACGACTTGGGGCGCAGCAAACTAAAACTCCTCTGCGAAGTTTGAGTTTGCTTCCCCTACAGCCGCAGACCAAAGCACCAGGCTCTGTGCAGCTCCACAGACCTGCAGGAAGCCCTGCAGGCAGCCTGACAACAGTCTGGAAAAGCAGGTTCTGCCCAAGAAAAGCAGCGAGCCTGATCGCCCCCCACCTCCCCCATCCCGTCTGCCTACCTGAGCTGCGCGGGGGCCTGGTGCTTCCCTCCATGGCTGCAGTGCCCCCTGTTTCTCCTGAAATGCACGTCGGTGCACTGGACCTCTCTTCTTATATCCCTGGAGCCAACTTACCACTGCTCCATGTTCCAGCCTATTCAAAACACTACTGGAATCATATTCCTCCGACACTGCTCATAAGCTCAGGCCTGATGCAAAACCCAACCATGCCAATGGAAAAGCTTCTGTTCACCTTAATAAGCATTGGATCGGATCTCAAATCAACTCCCCTCTCTTCCATCTTTGACCAGCTTTAAACCAAGGAAGGGGAAGAAGAGTGATTTATCACGCTATTATCCCATTTTTTATCTTCCCACGAGAGTTGAGTTTCACCTGTTTGATGACAATCCTAGTCTCAATGGTTGAAAGCAAAGGAAAGAGAAGGAAGAGCAGGGAGCATGGCTCTAAGGAGTTTTCCTGTCCTAAATTTGAAGTGACTACATTAGAAGTCATGCAGGTCATCCCAGATTACTATATCAATAAAAGTTCTATATTCTCCACACGTCATGGTTTGCTTTATTTATGAGGGAGGAGGGGGAGACAAAAAAAAAAGGAAAAATTAGTGCTAATAAATTATTAAGGGTTCTAAAAATAATGCAAAATTGATTTTCTATCAGTAACCAGGTTTCATTTTTCAAGCTCCAAGATCTCCCATCTGCTTAGGCCTGGAAACAGCTGGAGAGAGAGAACTCTTTCCCTCTTCAGTATTACAGAAAACAAGCAATCCTAACCCAAATGGTTAGAAGCACATCTATGCTTTAAAACCAGTAGTATTTATTGCTCAAAGAACTGCCTCAGTTAACACGCCTCCTTAGGCTACCATGGTTAAGCATACCTGTTTCTTGAGTCAAACAGCTCACAAAGGAGCTACGTGGCAGTATCGTGTCTGGCCACCTTTTACTCCTGAGGCCGAATGGTCGGGTGCCTATTTATACCTGGGTCAGCAGGGGGACCCGCATCAAAAGTTCAGCATGACACTTAGGCCTGTATGCCTGGAGCTTCGTCAAAACACCTTACAATCCAAAGTAGTCATCCAAGTACAGTCCAAACCCATGCCTTCAGTCTTACCTAACCAGCAGCAAGCACAGGTCTGGAAACATCCACAGTGCGCTCTCTCGATAAAGCATTACTCAGGAAACAGCCAGTCACAGCCTGCTATAGCCACATTTTGTACCAATCATCTGGACACGGTAGGCATACATAAATGGCCCCACAATAATACAGTCCTGAGGTGAGAAAGGCATGGGCGATGGCAGCAAAGCATGCAACTACAGGCAACATCTGAACCCTAAAACGTAGCCTTGGCAGTAGCTACTATGTACACACATAGGAGTAAAGAAGGACGTGCATGGAACAGAGCACCACATGGCAGACACGGTCCTTCAGACTGAGGACAAAGGTACAATAAGGTCTGTCAGCAATTCCGGTTATTCCTCCCCAGATTAAGCCTTCTAGCTCACCTTCATCCAACCAGCCAAGGTGCGGATTAAACCTCTGAACTTCAGCAGCAGGACCAAGTGAGTTGAAACAAAATGCTGAGGGCTGTCAGCATCTTCAAGCCACCATCGCTTGCACCTGCTTTGTCTAGAAACTCCTATTCATCTTGGACCAGGAGACGATGGCGTGGAATCTTGTATGAGAACACTGTAGTGGTAGAAAACCAACATGGCCCACTAAAACCTCTCTGTTCCTGACAGTGATCTGTGCAATGTGCCCGAGAATAACAACCTGTCCTCAGCAGCAACCCATGCCACAGGTACCATACAGTCATTTCAGGAAAAAACCACAGCATGACCAGTGAGCTAGAGCTGCTTACAAACCATGGTGCTCTGATGACAAAATACAAAACCAAGTGCTGGCAGATGCTCCGACATGCCCCCTTTGGTATTCTGCCACTTCTACAAACTGCTCAAGCTTTACTCCCATGGGTCTTGCCTGCCATGGCATTCCCATGAATACGGACCATGGTAGACCTTCCCAAAACCCCAGCCTAAAGATCGGGAGATACCTAGAGAAACACAAGCATGGAAGAGACTATGGAAGGCATGCCAGCAAAGCCATTCATTGCATGTTTCAGGCTTGCCTTGCAGATTAGGTGTATTAGTATCCTCTGCCTTGATATTATGACCTCCGTTCACTTAAAGTATGTGTTTCACTACGTCTCTGTCCCTTCCTAATCGATGCTGTACCTTCTCTCTCCTCTCCTGAAAGAAGGGAATTGACCAAATGCTTTTCCCAGACTCCAAGGTCTGCACCTGTAGTCACAATTGTTCGGTTGATTTTGATTACTCGGTGGCTTTTTTCCGATTTGCTCTTTTCACACCTCTTCCCAAAGAAAAAGCTGGGGCCATATCTGCCCCTGGATGTTCTCGTGAGAGTAGGCTGTGGCAACATGTCATAAAGAGAGCTAGCGGGAAGACCCTGCAAAGGGTAAGACTCCATGCAACAACAGACTCTCAAACCAAAAGAAGGCAGCTGTAAAGACTGCACCAAAGGTGTCAGGGACCAGTAGATTTGGGAGGAGACAGAGGTGTCATCCATAAGACATCCTGATTTACATCCTCTTGAACAACTGGCTATTACTTTGTCTTCCTATCCATCACAAACTGTGTTTTTTAAGGGGTCTGTGTTGAGTAGAAGCTGTTGCTGTCCCTCAAGTTCCCATAGGGATCAGCAATGTTGCTGTGCTGATGAATTACCTGGGTAACGCCACATATGTTTTTCTTATGTCACCTGCTTTATTAAATATTGAAGGAACTATTACCTCTTAGCCATGTCAGTATGATCGTGTCTATTATTTATAACAGGGCATATTTATTATGCCTTTTCTCCCACACTTATTATCTCTTGCTCTCTCAACCTTCCTTTTAAATCACATTTCAGGCAGGTAATTCTGCCTTAATGTCACAGGAATGCACACAAAGCCCCCAGGAAATCTCTGGCTTTGCTATCCCTGATATTTTTCTAAAAAAGAAGTGAATTTGATATTTGAGAAACAGAAGGGAATAGCAGCACTGGTACAAGTCGAGAGCAGCAGGAAATGCAGTGAGGCATACCTTTTAAACAGGCATTTGCTCCTCCACTAGCCTAACCTTGGCAGAACAACCACTCTAACACTTGCAGTTCAAAGGGACATGTGGGAACTCTAGACTCCTCTAAAGCATGTTGAGAAAGGGGACCTGCTATACAGGTCCTTCTGTTGGTTGTATCGGATTGAAAACCAGACATACATATGGAAGTTGATGGGCTCCAGTGTAGGCACTCAGGCAGATGGTCAAGTGTGAGAAGCAGCCCCGGTCAGTGGCTGAAGCAATTTTTATTTGAGGTCATTGCTCTCCTGAGATGAAAGCAGTGATGCTGGGCATTGAAGCAATGTTTTTCCAGCCCAGGATTGGTGCTTGTACCACATACTCATTGCTGCAGCAAGAAGGCAGTTTCTTGTCATTCGGATGAGAGCAGGAAGCTGGGAGCACAGTAGAGTTCAGTCCTTTTTCTGTGCTGACTGGATCCTTGCCCAGTCGTCAATGAGACATGGGAGGTCCCGAGGTAAGGGGGTGAACCATTCTGCGTGGGAAACTTTGTCAAGAAATTGGCAACACACAGCCCATAAAACCACTGGTAGTAGCCCACAGACATCAGGTTTCAGCAGGGGCGGGGGGAAGAGAGGGACAACTTCAGCTGTGGCCGCTCTCCCTGTGTCTCGGCAGGGACAAGTATTGGCTGTGGGCAATCTCCCCATTCTGCAGCAGAGACAAGCATACCAGGTGGCAGCAGCCAGGTCCCAGCTCCTGCGTGCCTCTGGCTGGCGTGGGTCATTGAATCCTGTAGCCAGAAGAGGATTACCCTTGCTTTATCTGTTAACTAGGGGTCTGTCTGGCCAAAGTAGCAGAGCTCAGTTTGCCTGAAAGGCCAAGTCACCTTTACCTGTAAGGGAAACCAAAGCAGCAGCCAGCTCACCTCAACAGACGAAAGACCTCTCAGGAGACGGTGCCCACTCTGTTCTGCCTGCAGCTCACCTTATCCTGCCCACTCTGCACCGCCACACCCTACTCCACCTTCCCTTGAACAAATATTGTCATTTGTGCCGACCCATTTAAGGGTTTCCAGCATTAACAGGTTCAGATGAGGCTGAGAATGCCAAATGGTTTTCAACTGCAAGACAAGACTTGTCTTGATCACTGCCATCAATCGCTCTCAATGGGTACTGATCAATGGAGATGTCTAGTTGGCAGCTGGTATCAAGTGGAGTGCCTCAGGGGTCAGTTTTTCAGTATCTTCATTAATGATCTGGAAGAGGAGATGAAGTGCACTCATAGCAAGTTCACGAATTACACCAGTCTAGGGAAGATTGGGACTAGTAGATAAGCTGGATGATAGGGCTAGGCTTCAGAAGTCCTTAACAGATTGGAGGAGTGGACCAAAAGAAATCTCATGAGGTTCAGTAAGGAGAAGTGAAAAGGCCTGCACTTAGAATGAACAATCCCACACACCAGCGCAGACTGGGGACTGACTGGCTAAACAGCAGCTCTGCCAAAAGGGGGTTACAGCAGACAAAAAGCTGAATATGAGCCAGCAGCGTGCCCTTGTTGCCAAGAAAGCTAACAGCATACTAGCCTGCATTAGTAGGAGCACTGCCGGTCAAGGGAAGAGATTATGCCCCTCTATTCTGCACTGGTGAGACCACCTCTGGAGTACTGTGTCCAGTTTTGGGGCCCCCACTACAGAAAGGATGTGGACAAATTGGAGAGAGCACTGCAGAGGGCAATGAAAATGGTTAGGGAACTGGGGCACATGAGGCTGAGGGAACTGGGCTTATTTAGTCAGGAAAAGACCGAAAGGAAATGTAATAGCAGCCTTCAGCTACCTGAAGGTTGGATCCAAAGAGGATGGAGCTAGACTGTTCTCAGCGGTGGTAGATGACAGAACAAGGAGCAATGGTCACTAGCTGCAGCTAAGCTCCCTTCTGGTGTCATGGAAGCTCTAAGTCAGACACGTAATAACACTGAGCTACAGCAAATTACCATTCCTCCTTCCATCCAAGATTTAAGTTGACTGCCATTTCTTCCACTAGGCATTGCTGATATTAAGTCTGCCAAATTGAGCTTGGGTTATTATATCATTAATTGAGCTAGCAATTAGCCACAGGGAGGAGGCAAGAAGGCATACACTTCAATATCTCTACCTTGTTCCACACTGGTAAATCTGTTGATGCAAGGTTTTCTTGCCAGCAGCTCAGAACGAAAGCCAAAGTTTACCCTGCCTCATGTGGGAAATTAATGGTGGGATTCCCTTCAGTGGGAAGCATGTGATTAGACTCCTGTGCATCACTCTAAAAATGCACCTCTTATTTTAACTTCTCTCTTTTTTCCAAGTTAAATTTAGGACATTACACAACAACTGTAACAAAAACAGTTGAATAAAGGAAGCTACTTACAAGTTATTTTCTCACAATTATCCTTTTGTAGGCATAATAAAAGAAAACAGACCTGGTAATTTTGGAAAGATTCATTTTAGCTCTTTTCTGAAGAATTCCAGGGTAGTACAGGAGAAAGTGTGATCATAATTAACACTCTTCTTCTATAGTACTTCACATGCCCAACACAAAAGTGCTTCACCCACGCAAAGAAGAAAAAAAATCTTGTACCTCCCAGCCCTTTTCAATCTACATATTTTGCCAGAAAATAAGTTCTCCAGCACAGAGAACAGGGGTCATTTTTGGGGGCTGCAATGCAGCCCCCACAACTTAGCAAGTTATTCAAATATATAGCCTGTGAAACTAAGCCGGGGTGCTCAACCCATGGCTCGCAGCTAACGTGCTCCTTGTGAGAGCCTCTGCCATTGCTCACTGCTGCAGGGCAAATTTTGCTTCCCACAGAGGCATATTTCTTCAGGTTGAGAAGACGGAGAACAATGTTCCCATAGCGCTTGACTTGCGCATTTGGGTTGCCTAGGAACCAGAAAAGAATGGGGACCACTGGATCAATCACCTGCCTACATACGTGGCTGAGTTGGAGGTTGAATCAGCTTTGTTTTTTTGCAATAGCACGAAGGGGACTAAAATATGGGAAGCTTGGAGATTCATTAGGTGGAGAGACATTTCTTGGTAGTGTAAATCCAGCATATGCTCTCCATGATACCACCTACTCCCCTTCTTGGCACAGAGACATGTCTAAGTGGGTCAAGAAGAAGAAATGGGCATGGCAGGCTCGGAGCACGATATACTACAATGACGCTAGTCCATAGCCACCTGCCTGAGACCACGCTACGCAGGACATCAGCTAAAGCAGCTCTGTGGCCTCCTCCCGTCTGAGACTCTTGCTGGGCATAGCAGGGCAAGAAGGCCAAAATGCCAGCTAAGTATTCAACCACATGGGAAGCAGAAAACCTTTACAGTGAAAGTGCCTTTCCACAGCATGCGGAAGAGTCCAGGACCTGTTCCTTGGACCTCTGAAGTCAACAGGGGAAACGCCCATTGGCTTCATTTGGTTTGGATTAGGCCTGACATCCAACATTGCTACAGTAAGCCAGGCTCTTCTCCCAGTATTTCTTTTATACGGTATTTTATATGCTTGTATGTTATCAACCCAGGGATGAAGTTCATAGCCAATTCATTTTGCAGATCACCTAAGAGGCAGACTGTCTACAAATGGGTGAAATAAATGTACTACCTTCCCTAATCACTCACTACTTTCCCTCTGGGGGAAGGAAGAGGGAATGGCCTTGGGAATGTTTCTCTGTCTCTGGCACAGGAGTCAGCCACAAAGTAGGATCAGATATCAATCATGAGTAGTGCATCAGCCACCTTCATTTCTCCTCTCTCAGCAACAATCCTGGACCAGCTGAACTCCATCACTCACGGGGCAGAAAGTGAATCCTCTAATGAAATTCTAACTGCAGCTTTCGAAAATATTTTTGGAGGAATAAATGCTATAGAAAAATAGGTTTCTATTTTTGTTAGAGATGCTTCAGCACCGGCTGTAAAGAAAACTCTGGTCTAAATCATCCCAAAACTAAGTGTTTGACACTGTTCTTTCTTTGCAAGGGTAAAAGAAATACAGGACCCTTCAGGAGGCAGTATACATTCATTATTTACCTCAAGATGTTCAACAGACCGGGGCTATATTTATTGCATTGTTATTAGCAACTTAGATGACTCTTGACAAGCTACTCTGCCCTGATTCTCAGCCAATGGTTCGGTGCATCTTGATGCTGAAGTCAGGTTGGATTAGTTGCGACTCTAGCTCCGTGTTCTTCTGTACCTCGCTTTTCGCGCGTAGGCAAGATGGACGCAGAACTCCATCATCGCTGTCTGAAAGCCCCGGGCACTGGCATTAATACCATTTCTCCCTCTCAAGAAGAGATGTGTAGCTTTTCACTAAGAAGGAAGTTTCCATAAGATGCAACTTTAAATGAGTCTTAATGCCAAGATTTAACATAAAGGAAAACTTAGATGGCCATATTGTATTCTTACGGTCCATTCTGCTGTGTATCAATGAATGCATAAAACTCCTCCCTGTAATTTTAAGCACAAAGCAACGGATAACATTTTTATTAATTTTATTCTTTTTAAGTTTTCTAGCTTTCCAACATTCTTCCATCACTGACTTTGCTGATCAGTAAAAGGCACAGCACAGAGCCTATTTGGCACACTGAGAAGTGAATGGGATCCTTTACTTTCACACCACGGATGGATTTTCAGTAGGACTTAGCTCTCATTGGGTCCTAAAAGCTATCACTGCACCGATGGGGTTCTCCTGAGACACAGAATTTCAAGGCAAAACTGTGCCCACAAGAACTGGCAGCTAGGAAAAGTCCCCTGGACGGGGTCATAATGTCCTCCTCCCTTTCTACCCCCTGCAGCTGGTGTTTTCCTTATTTAGGCATCCAGGACCCAAGTCATTTTAGACACTTTTAAGAGCCTCACCTTAAAGCCCTTTATACAGCTCTAGCCAGTTAAAGAGGCACTGAAGTAAGCTATGAACTCCCTACTAAAGGTGCCCTTACATTTCCTGAAAATCTGGGCCTAAAGTTGGGGAATCAGGTCTACTGTATGAGCTTACAACACTAGCACTTCTACTTGTCTCATGACATTGTTGTTTCAAAAACTAGAGTATGCATTCCCTTGAAAGTACCTTTCTACACAGTATAGGATTGATCCAGCGCTTGCTAAGCTTAGCAAGATGTTTCCATCGACATCAATGGATGTCTGTTGTTCTACATTTAACCAGAGTACACAAAATGATCAGCAATGTAAGAGCACGGTCTTTGGGTGGTTCAGTGTGTATTTAGATAGTAGTTTGATTTATTTAAGAGTTTATATACATTGCTCAGTTATGTTCTTGGAGAACTGCTCCATTTTTAAACAAGCTTGATTTGTTATTCTTTAGATTTAGTCTTCCACTAAATCAAAGGAACAAACAAGCCCCAAAAATATAGTATCCCATTTAGTCAGCAGCAAAACTAATTCTTCATTTTCCTTTAAAACATTCACTCCCTACCACCCAACAAACATTTTCTTTTTCTGCTATGGTCTTAAGAAGATGCCATTTGCAGCAAGCTCAGGTGGTCACTAGAGTCAGTCTATTTTAAACCAGTAAGTTGGACTTGGTCACGTACAGGTAAGAGTTTATTTCCACAGCCACTCTGGAAAAACAACTCCAAACACTGCATTCAACTTGAAGATGTAATCAGATCTTCAAGGCACATCTTCTCAGGGTAGAAAGAAAGACCCATGTAAGGTCTTGGTTTCTCTTTCCTTTATGTTGAAGGATGTTATGGCCATTTTAGGCAAAAGAAACAGAGTCTATCTCCAAAGGAATATTATTTTAAAGCCGCTGAAAGGTCTGTTATTAACTTCTGTCAGCATTTTTGGCTCGTTTATCAAGAAGATTCTTTTTCCTAGACTTTAACATGTTCTTGTACACACAGAACTGCTGAATTTGCTTGCAGTCCTTCAAATAAGCGATGCCATTAGAATGAAAAGAAGGTGGAGCAACAAAATGAGAACGAAACATTAGAGAGAAACTTGTGTGTGAAAGTACTCAAACACCATTTAAGCACAAATGCATGCCCTTTCCAACACCATCAAAGGCTGCACACGGAGCAATCATCTTTGGTGTCTCACCCTTTGCTTCTCAATCACCTTAGGCTTAATCAGAACCTGATTATTCTGCAAAGACACTTGAAAGCAGTATAACTTACCATACAGGGCAGAGGGCTTAGGCTTCAGAAACCCACGTTTTGTTTCTAGCTCTGCCGCTATCCACTAGTGACTTTAGCTAGTCCCTCATTGTGTCTAGTTTCCTCATTTGTAAAATGAAGATAATGCTGCATCACTTACCATTTTGTAAAGAGCATAATGGAAGGAATTGTAGATCCAAGTATTCTGCCCAAGTTTACACGCACATTGATCCTACAGAAGCCAAATGCATTACTATTCCAGAAGCGTTTAGCTGAAGTATCACGTATATTCAAACCCATTTTTTCCTTTTAGTAATATCTGCACCTCTTCCCACCCCAGTATCACATTGACCATTTCTCAAGATCCCTCAGCACCATAGCACATTGAGAACAGCTTATGTAGCACCCTGGAATTCCCCCTCACCTCCAAGCCTTTGAAGAGCCATCTACAAGTTCCTCAGTTCTCACAGGCAAACAAGAAGCAGAACTAAGGGACCATCTGCTTCCCCCATTCTGGACCTATGGTTGCAGCACTGTATCTTGTCTAGTTATTTATGCAAATACTTCCTGGTCTGATCTTGTTTTTACTTACATTATGTGAGTGAAAATCTGGGAAGTTCAGTGAAGTGAGACAAGAACTAGGTTCTCCCGATTTGAGTCTCTCACATCTTTTCCACAGATCACTGCCTGAGAACTTCTGCTTTCAGTCTAGGAGTTGCTGAAAGTGCAGGCTAATGGAAGAAAACTGATTTCTCAGTCATAAGAGGTTTTGGTTTCAGACGCTTGCAGACAAAATCCCACCTTCAAGCTGATTTTCTGTGGAGCTGGGACTCACCACTGGCGCACTACCTCATGCCTAGGACTGGCATTATAGACTTCCAGTCCCACCACTGGCTGCCCCATTGCCAAGTGTTACCTCAGGTCTGGCATAGTCTGCCTCTTCTATACCTCAGCTCTTCAGGCAGGTTATACAGTCTTTACCCTCCTCAGGGGACCAGTCTCCCACAAAGTCTCAAAGAAGGCAAGCAGAGTCCCCAGCAACTGCTTGCCCATACTGCCCTGTCTCTCAAAACCCAGCCGGGCTCCTCTTTAGTTCCTCCCTTCTTTCAGAGTCACGTGGGGCTTTCCCCCAATATCCCTTAACAACAATTCCACTGAGCAAAACTTCAAACAAGCAAAATTCAGCTTAAATACTTTTTGTCTACACAGGCTTACAGTACCTCCAGAACATATCCTCAGCCTCTTTATTTTTCTGGCTATACAACCACCAGCAAACCCAGCTCTCTAAACTTTCTCCCATCAAAAACCCACTACCACCTGAGTTTCCCACTCCCTTCTGAATATAAGTGAAATCACTTGCAGGTGTGCCTGCTAACCAACTTATCCATGAAGACTTTTCTGCCTGCCAGGGATTTATACACCCTAGGACAGGGCAGGGGGTTAAAGCCTCAGAACGTTTTTCCTATTGTGATCTGACATACCATCTTGAGGGACTCAAACCTATTTCACTTAAGGTCACCTGAGCAATAGGCCTGGCAATTTGGTGAAGATTCAATTTTTAAGTGTAGCCCTTGTGAAAGATGAAGAAACTAATAAATGTACTTTGGCCTCTGGTGATTATACATCTTCCACAATTTCAATTAGACTTGGCAGCAACTTAATTTTCAGGTGTATTTATTAGGGTTGTGAACAGCTAGACATTTAAATGTTTAACCATTCACATACTGATAATCAGTAATACCTTCCTGGGTATTGTTTAGTGTAGGGCAGGGAGAAGTCCATCTGGGAAGGGGGCAAAGGGAAGCAGTGTGGTGCCTCTGAAGGCTCATTGCTGGCAGCAGATGCATGTGTCCTTCAAGGCAGAAAGTGGGGAAGGGGCTGGAGCTGCACAGCCACAAGAAGGATCCAGGTTTCTGTGGCTCCCCACTGCCTGCCTTAAGGTGTACATGCATCAACAGCCCAGTAAAGCCACAGCAGCAGCCTTAATTAATTTACTGTGGCCTAATAGGGCCTCACATGTAGACACTGAGACTTTACTGCTGAGCTAATTAGGCAGCTGTGCAGTAAACTCCTTGTGTAGATGCACCCACCTAATGCCTTGAAACATCCCATGCTTAAAGTCTGGTTGAGGGAAGGCCAGATTGGAAGAAAGCAAAGGTGAACATATGTGCCTGCAGAAATATATAATCACAATGCAGGCATACAGTGTTGGAATCAAGTCCAGACAATAAGTGGAAATTTGCAGCTTTACAATAGGAAGGTGCAGATTCTCACAGCACCTTTGGAAGGAGACTGATGTCAATCTGTAGCCCAGTCAACGGCATTTTACTATTTGTGTGAGAAAACTGACTCTTTGCAAAATTACCTAATGATGAAATGGAAACAGCAGATGCCACTATCAGACACTTTGGTTCATGAACTCATTATGTTCTCCCTTGAAAAAGGCAACATGAAGCTCTTGACAATGTCTCTCTACACAAAACAAGAATGAAGAATGGGCCCTCAAGAAGATCACTCCAAATGATAAGCCCCTGCATTTGTGGCTTATGTCCAAGTGTGGGCTGCATTGTCATTAAAATAAGAGTTTGCAATCTAAGCTGAATCCATCCAGATGCAAAATGAGTCAACTGGGACTCCATCTAAAGCTGGATTGTCAGCTCTCATGATTTCACCATGAGTCTCATTATGTCTAGTGCTTTTCTTAAGTCCCAGATTCTGGATTCACGGGCTTCAAGGAAAATGTCAGGTACCATTAAAAAAAGTAATGATTTGGAAGGCAAAGTAATGATTTTAGAGGTTTGACTCATAACTTTTGATAGGAATCCATCGAACACCAAGTTGCTTAAATGACACAACTCATTGCAAGCTATTTTCCATTCGGCATATTTTTTCTAGTTTAATAGCGTAACTGCTCTCAATTTAGAGAGCTGAAAATCGAGTTGAAACAGAGCAAAATAAAAGCCTTGGGATAAATCACTAAGAAGTGAGTGTCAGTCACGTGGGAAAAGAAGTATCTCTGCTGTACAGTCCACCATATCTCTTCCCTTCCCTCCATCTTCCTGAGTATACATCCTTCAGTCCTCAGGACACATGTCTTTTCAGCACTGCAGAGTGGAATAATGCAGCTCTCCCAGGTTCGGACAGGGCTTTGGGCTACAACACTCAAACATGTACCGGCAGGTCTGATGCGGTTTGACACCCGTGGTTCTTCCCTTCAAAGGTGTGTGACCTATAGTGAATACAGTGACCCGTCATCCTTCCAGAACCAAAGTGTTGTTTAATGTTACCAAAAGAAAAGAAGCATTTGTGGGGAAAGGATTTAAAACAAGAGTCTGCAAGAATGTCTAATATACCCAAAGCCCTACCAGCCTGTGATACCGGCATAGGCAAGCTGAACTTTTTCAGTCCTCCAGAGTGTACTAGTATTAGTATGGTTTCTCCACAGCAACAGTTCCATTTGTGATCTTGATACAGCCTTATAATTTAACCAGATTCCCTTTGGTCTTGTTAATTTAGGGGCACCTGTTCTACTTGAGTTCTGGAAGATTACTGAAGCCAGGACATAGAGCCATCATAGCTAATACTTCAGACAATGCCTTTTAAGTGTTAAATGTTTCCTGAGGAGTGTCTTTTCTTAAGCCACTGTTTCCTTTCTGCTTGCGTTTTTTTCCCTATGAAACCAAAACAATATGAAATCACAGGATTTGAAGGGCCCTCAGGTGCCAACCTCCTGCAAAGATGTAGAATTTGCTTTTCCTAAATCATCCCAAAGAGCCACCTATCCAGTCCTATCTATCCAGGATACAGTTCTATCCTACTGTATATCCATACAATAAATATCCCCCAAACCAAATCAACTTACAATACTCATAATTTATTGCAGAGCAGCTCCATATCCATCTTATAAAGAGCACCTGTAATTCAGACGGGGAGAAATAACTTTCACTTGCCAAGACTTTCTGACACATTCTGGAATTGTGTTGTTATTCTAAGAAAACTCAAACATGGGGCAAGGAGGTATTTTCAATACTTATACAAGGTCCCTCTATGAAAGGGCTTGTCATTATGGGAGCACACTATAAGTCCTCGTCTCCTAGGTTCCATGCCTTGTTGTGAATCGGTATCCCAAGAGGTACCATCCAGTTCTATGTTCCTATAAAGCAGGGGCAAGCAATTATTTTGGGCAGAGGGCCGCTTACTGAGTTTTGGCAAGCCATCAAGGGCTGCATGATAGGCAGCCAGGGGCAGATAAATATTAATTTTCTAAATTTTTTAGGAGCCCTGTGGGCCGGGTATAATGGCCTAGCAGGCCGCATCTGGCCCCCAGGCTGCATTTTGCCCACCCACCCCTGCTATAAAGCCATGCCAGGTTAGTACAGGGAAGGGGCTTTCCCGACATATAGCTATAGAAACAGCCTCTCCATAATGCAGGCAAGCCCTTGGTTTCATTGTGCACTCCTTGAGGTTTGCTTTGGGCTTCTTGGTTTGGAGGAACCCAGATATTCAGCTGACACTTTAAAACTTTATCTAAGACAGTGGTTTTCAACTTTTTTTCATTTGCAGACCTGTAAAATATCTTGAATGGTGGTGCAGACCCCTTTGGAAATTTCAAATGGAGGTATGGACCCCTCTGAATTGTAAGTGTGGGTATTCACATACTTCTGATTGATCGTAGTCATCTTTCATGGACCCCTTAGGCATAGTCTGCAAACCCACAGGGGTCCATGGACCACAGGTTGCAAAACATTGGTCTAAAACATGAGGGACTCAAATTTCAGGTGAAGACCCGTGTACAATATAATAAAGGGGCCTTTAAAAGAGGTGGAAATCATAGCTGGGGAATAAGGCTATTCCTCCAGCCAGTGCAGAGCTGCCAAAGCGGGTTGATACAGCCATTGTTACCAATCTCCCAGTAAATTGTGCAGGAGGGGTCTGAGGCCTGCTGGGGGTATGACCAGAGTCTCTTGGCTATGGTTGTTCTGAACACCCCAAAGATCATGAGAAGTAGAGAGTAATTTAGACCAGTCTTGATAGTCCTCCAGTTTATACAATGGGCCTGGAAGTCTTGGTGGCCTCAGGACCTAAGGAATGCAAAGAGCATGTAGTAATTCACCCAACGCCATCTAAACAGAGGCATAAAGGACACATCTATGCCACTTCCCTGCTGTGCCTGAGCCGGTTGCTGAGAAGCTTGCCTTGCCCACTTGTACCCACTCATCCCACACCATACCTTGGGAAGGAAGCAATATAGTCCGAGTACATGCCAAGGCAAAGAGCCTGACAGTAGGGTTGGGATATATTCCAGGCACTCTACAGCAGCCATACCGCCTCATATCAAGTTCTGAGCAAGTCCGAGTGGGAGGAGTATGCTTCTTGGTGGTAGTTCTTGGTGTGGCTTGGAGGCAGGGCAGACAAGCACAAAACAGCTAAGCATCTGACCCTGAGCTGATCAGACAGATGGGGAACAATTTGTAACAAACCACAAAACAAAATTCACTTCCCTGGCTGGGCATTTGGAGTCCTGGATGCTTTACATGGCTTAGGTCAGAACAAAATTTACATGGGCCCAATCCTATACAAGGTGATATGCAAGAGGTGAGATGCAATGAGATGAGCCTACTCGTGGGAGCAAGAGCTGCAATGCTATCCAGCATTTCCAAAGCAGCGCTCCAAAACTACATTCAGTTAAAAAAGAAATCCCTGTGGGATGTTCCCCCCTTTTCTTCCTATTCGTGAGACCAGCACCCAAACATTCATGACTCAGAAACCAGGAGAAATTCCGGAATCATCATAATTTGACGAATGGGCTTGTCTAACAAAGGATTATCTCTCTCTTCCTCCTACTACTGCTCCTCCTTTTCCTTGCAATAAGCATGGAAGAGTCAGACTAATGAGCAATGGAGAAAAAAAGTCCCCAGTGCAGGATTTTACTGCCTGCTCTTTGTCCCACTTTCCAGGGGAGATGGAATCAGGCAGAGTTTTAGCAGCAATTAATACCAGTACAGCTAATGAGATGCTTCTAAATTCTCCCTCACCTGCATAGCAAAGGGAGGCGTACATAGCAGCTTCTGAGTATTGACAGCTCTGTTCCAGGTCAACGGAGCTGGTTCTAATCGCACTTATATCCCTTCTGCACCCCCGTGATGCCTTCAGAGGGTTTCCATCAAAAGGGTCTTCACCAGGAGTTTGAGTTCCTCATGTCTAAGACTGATTCACACTGACCTGAGAGGAAATGTGGGCCCTACAGCTGCAGGTTCATTTCTGAGCCTAGAAAATAGCTTTTGTAAATCAGGATTCACAGATGTTTGAAGCGTATGTGCTTTGAAAGTTCCACAAAGCCGTCTGAGAAGAACATAAGACTAAGGGAACACCCTTCATGCAATGACAATAATAACTGTAATAATTATAAGGCCTAGCTATGATGGGGCACTTTACCTCGGTAGGTCACCAAAGCACTTTACAAAGGAGAGCAAGATCATTATCCCTTTATTAGAGATGGGGAAACTGAGGCACAGAATAATAATGCGACTTGCCCAAGGTTACCCAACAGGTCAGGAGCAGAGCTAGGAACTGAAGCCATGTCCACTGAGTCCAGGTACGTGCTCTACCTACCCATTAGGCCTCACACGCAGTAAACATATCTTTCTCCAAACACTGAGGTTACCTGCCTGCATAGGTTTTTTACCTGAAGAGTGTTTAAACCTATAGCTGTGTTCTAGCCAGAAGTTCTTGGATAGGAGTGCTGGCATGCACAGAGAGAGAGAGAACAGACTCATGCCAAACCACTGCAATGAACAGAAAATATTTACAGCTATCATGGAGAAGGGTGAGAGAATGATGCTCATTTCACATTTTTTGTTGGGCTTCAAGAGATGTGCAAAAGTCTTGACAGTTCCTCTGACCTCCACCTGCTTTGTGAACTGTTTGTCAGTTCTGCCGCTTTCCTGGGTGAGAAGTCTTACCATCAAGTCACAGGCCACAAAGCTGCTGAAGGCTTGGGATGGATGAAAGGAAGAGCAAAGAAAACAGAGAAAAATGGAAGAGACCAGCAAAAGAAAAATTTGACATACTGTACAAAACAGTCCTTTGGTGATTTAAACCGTGGGTATTTTAGTATTGTCATAGTGAGCTGTGAAAGGCACTGTAAGAACTGTGACTGCTTCACCACCTCAGCAAGGCGTTTAAGCTCGCATGTAATTTTCCTCTGTCCTTTGCTTTGAATTGTACATTTTCTTCATGTTAAAACAGACGCAGGCTTATTCTGTGACAGTCTTTGTTCGTGCTGAGGCACAATCATATCTCGGTTTAAGGTACGATTTCCAGTGTAAAACAATTACAGGTCCTTATCAATGGGTGGAAGTTTCTAACACACCAAAGTGACTTAGAAGCGCTATGGGAATGGAAGCAGTGGGAATTATGGGGTTTTTCCCAAAAAACTCACCTCACCTGACTGAGTCTACCCTAAATCTTGTTGGAATTAACCCTAGCTCCATTGTGCCCAAGACGCCACAGATGGAGTCATTTTGTGTAATTTGGCTGTGCAGTATTAAGCAGATGCTCCTTTCTATCCCAGAGGTAGCTGCATGTCAGTGTTGTCAGGTTATGTAATTGATAAACAAACCAAGGGAAATTCTGGCCTCAGAGAAGTCAATGGCAAAGTTTCTACTGACTTCAGAAGAATCACTATTTCACTTAGAGAGCTCTGGATCCTTCTATAAGGGAGTCATTTATAGATGTCTTAGCTTCCTGCAGGTATTGTAATGATGTGTGTTTTCTTCATGTCTCGAGGCAAAAGGAATAATGAACGCCTTTAAGAAAAACTGCTCTAATTTAAAAAAAAAATCTTTATAAAAACAGATTACAGGCTTTCTGTTCAAGATTGCAACAATCCTTTTTTATATGTTTGTATCTTTAGATTAAACATTGCATTCAATCGCTATGCAGATTAGCTACATGCTTTCTTAACTACTGTAGATTTTCTAACTCCTTGATGCATATAGTCAAACATTATGTACACATATGTTTATATAAAGCCAAATTCCAGTCATTGCACTGCACCTAAGGAAAAATGCCTTTGCACAGACTTTGGCTATATTTTCATGTTTTCAATGCAAATATTGTGTTGGCACAACTTGATAAGAATAGTTGGTTATTTTCATCCTCCACTCTTTTAACAGGTGGTTAAAAAAATGAACCAGGAGATGGTCACTGAAATACCAGAAATTAAATGTCACTCCTCCAGAAATCACTTCTTTTCAAAATGGCACACCAAGGTCTTTATGTTTCTAACAAATCCTCTAAAATACGATCACAATTGTCCCACATTTCCCACAGGTTTCAACAACCCACTGCAGTAGATAGATATTAAAGTGTCATGCATTTCACTACCCAAAAAACAAACATTTCATTATCTCCCACCTAAAATTTGAACAGTATACAATGCTACTACGTGACTCACAGAACATGACTGTGTGGATGGCAATCATAATAAATATACAGCTTATGGACTGACACACACTTTCTTTTATCTGAAGGTGGGAATACGCTTTGAAAAGCTTCTCACCTCATAAAGACTGACTGCACAGAGAGAGTTAAATAAGCCTAATGAGTACCTTTCAGCTAGGACTACAGCTGCTAAACTGAACACAATTAGATCTGCGACTCATGAAAAGGCACTTGCAAAGTTCCTCTACTGCTGCATCAGTAAAATGTGGCAACATTTACAACATCCCCATGTGACAATAATCAGTGTTAACAGGTGAACCCGTAGAACCGGTAGAATATATGGACAAAATCACAATTTGAAATAAACCCACAGATAATTCATTGCGACTAACTAATCAGTTGTGTTTTACAGTCACCTGATGAAGGCTCTTGACATTGGAAGAAGCTAAACCAATCCTGCAAGCAGCACCATTTATTTTAAATGACAGCATAAAAGTATGAAATGGCTTAGCTTCCTCCCTTAACAGGAGTTTTTTAAGTGCCTTAGATGTATTCCAATCTAACGCTGCACCCTATTAGGAAAGATATAATTTTTAAAGAGCGCTAATTTTCTTCCTAATGTACTCACCATTCATTCACTAACTATGGAGTTTAAAGGAGTAAGTGGCAGAGACAATGCCTAGCTCTTCTGGAAACCTGAGTTTCATCTTGGTCATCATCACAAGTGAAATGAGTATAAGAGGCTCAGTTCAGGTAGTACCCACAACTGGTCATGGAAGCTCAGGAAAACCCAGGACCCTGTAAAGGTGAAGGGGTGGAAGTAGTGGGGGGGAAGATAAGGGAGTTGCGGGATCAATACAGGAGCTGAACTAGCAAGCTAGGGAACTGAGCTTGTGCAGAGCTGTCAATCTCATCCAGGGAAGCAGAAGTACAGAAACAGGTTTGAAAAAGTGAAGAAGTGAGTCCCACTGCATTATAAGCCCCAGGGATGAGGATGCTGATGGAGATGGGAATCTCCCCACCCTGCCACTACTCACCCAGCCTGCAACTTCTAAGCGATACCTAAAAGTCACCAGGCAGGATGCTCCCTCTGAGAGTAACTGTCACCTCTCCGGCAAGCGAGGACTGTTCAATGCACACAGCAAAGGTGAAGTCTCTGCCAGAGGTTGCCTACAGTGTATTCACTGGATCTCAGAGAGAATGAACCAGCTTTTCAGTCCGCTCCAGGTACAGTAGGTGGTTTTGCTCAGGCAGAGGGGGACGATCACCCCACAGACCAGAAGACGGGCAGGAGGCACCACAGGAAATACCCCTCTCTTCCCGGAGCCAGAGCAGCTACTACAACTTTTCCCCACTTTCTTCCCCAGGTGTCAGGCTGGTAGATGGAGCCGTGCACATGGTAGTCAAGGAGCCTCCGCAGGGAACAGGCTTGGGAAACAACTCAGGGCCCGCCTCTGGGGTCCCCGATGACACTGACCTCTGGGCCATCTCCAGCCACAAGGAAAGCAAAAGGGGGAAGTGGGGAGAGGAAATGGAGGGGAGGGGTGTTTGTGTGTGCGTGAGAGAGAGTGAGAGAGTATGTGAGTGTGTGTATGAGTGTGTGTATGTAAATGTATTGTGGGAGTGTGTGCATGTGAGCATGTATGCGAGTCTGTACGTGACTGTGTGTCTGTATGGAAGTGTATGTGGGGTGTGTGCATGTATGTGAGTGTGTGTGTGAGCATGTGTGTGTGGGGGAAGTGTGTCTATGTGAGCATGTACGTAAGTGTGTATTTGGGAATGTGTGCAAGTATGTAAGCATGTGTGAGCATGTGTGTGCATGTAAGTGCATGTGGGAGTGTGTATGTGAGTCTGGATGTAAGTGTGTGCATATGTAAGTGCATGTGTGTGCACGTGAGCACACATGCGAGTGTGTGAGCCTGTATGTAAGTGTACGTGCATGTGGGAATGTGTGCAAGTATGTAAGCATGTGTGAGCACGTGTGTGTATATAAGTGCATGCGGGAGTGTGTATGTGAGTCTGGATGTAAGTGCGCGCATATGTAAGTGCATGTGAGTGTGTGAGCCTGTATGTAAGTGTGCGTGTATATGGGAATGTGTGCGTGCATGTAAGCGTGTGTGTGAGAATGTGTGCGTATGCAAGTGCATGTGAGCACACCTATGAGTGTGTGAGCACGTATGTAAGAAAGAGAGGGAGTGTGAGCCGCCCAGGGGCTCCGACCCCCGGCGAGGCGAGGAGCCCCCCTTGCCGCCCCCCACCCCCTCCGGCGGCCGGGGCGATCCAGGCCGGGGTCGCGGCACTCACCGGCGCTGCCAGCCCAGCAGGAGAGCGAGGAGAGCAGCAGCAGGAGCGAGCCCAGCAGGCAGAGCTGCCCCAGCACCAGCTCCTGCCTCCTCCTGCGCGCCGGGCCGCGGGCCGGGCTCCCGGGCAGCAGCAGCACCAGCATCTCGGGCCGGGGGGCGAGGGGCAGCCGCTGCCGCCGCCGCCGCTCCTGGTCCCCGGCGGCCGCCGCGCGCTGCTGCCGCCGCTTCCCCGTCCCCGCCGCCGCGTCCATGCAGGGGCCGGCGCGGGCGGGCTGGGCTGGGCTGGGCTGGGCTGGGCACGGGGTCCCCGCTCTCCTCCGCCTCGTCCCGGCGGCGCGGAGCCCGGAGCCGGCCGCTACTCCATGCCGCGCGGGGCGGGCTGGGCAGCGGCGGCGGCGGCGGCGGCGGCGGGGGGCTGTGCCATGGATGGGCGCGCGGGCTGCGG
>JAGPOW010001296.1:2729674-2739956 GCA_030014935.1 Caiman crocodilus | reverse complement strand
GCGGGAGCGGGAGCGGGAGCGGGGCGTGCGGCCGCGAGCCGAGCGCCGGCTGCAGGAGCCCCCCGCCCCGCCCGCCCGCCCGCCCGCGCGGAGCAGCCCCGGCCGCCGGGAGGAGGGACCGCACACACGGGAGGGGGACAGCCTCCGCACACGCAGCTGCACACATTTACACACACCCCCCCTTACACACAGAAAGGAGAGAGAGACAGCCTCCACGCACACATCTGCACACACACAGGAGAAGGCACATCCGACTACACACACACACATACATAAGGGAGAAAGCCTCCACACACATCTACACACGCACGCAAGGGTGACAGCCTCCACACGCATCTACACACACACACAGAAAGGAGGGAGACAGCCTCCACACACCACACATGGCATACACAACCTCATCGACACACAACCACACGCATTCATTGACACAGACGCAGAAAGGAGAGGCTGGTAGCCTCCACGCGCAACCACAAATATCTGTGCACACACACAAGCACACACACATAGGCAGAATGGAGGGAGACCACCTTCGCGCACAGCCACACACACACATCTACACATACACAGACTATTCCTGGGCAGGCTCTGGGGACGAGGGGATTTCTGTGGAGGGGAAGCGGGGGAGGCAGGCTATTTAGCAGATGCTGGTGTGCAGGAGTGTGAGGACCGGTGTGGGGCGACGGACCACTCTCTGCCTACAGGTGTGGAGCTGTCTTACAGTTTGTCCTCCGTGCACAGAGCAACCCTGCCAGCCCTAGCTGCCAGAGGTGCCTCCTAGAGCCATCCAGATCTGAGGTTTCCAAGCAGACCCAAATCTGGCTGGCGCCCTCAGGGAGTTGTGCCCCCAAATGAGGAGCTATAGGTGAAGCAAGGGGGGCCTTCCTTGTTCTCCCAACTCCACTGAGTCTTCCCCTTCATCTCCACGCATGGAGGCACCCTTCTTTCCAGAGGAAGTCAGCAAGAGATTCAGCTGCTGAAGTCTTCCAAGACTTCATCCCCTTCCCTACGGCTGTAGGCCAGGAAGGTGGTCTTGTGGTGGTCTGAGCCCTGAGGTGGCCTCTAGAACAGCTTGATCATGTTTGGGGGCCTGGGTGGGCCCTGGCCAATTTCCACTGAATCCCTCTGTGCTGCATAACCTGTGCACAAACCACAGATCTTTACCCACCCTGGCCATTTAAACTGTGGGTGTAAGATTCTCCAGCTCCAGAGGCCCATTTGGCACATCCTGAGGCCTTGTCTACACAGGAGTTCTGCTTAAAACTTCCAACTCTGACACTATCATACATGCAGCACCCCCAGTGGCTACAACAGCAAGAACAGTAGTGTACGGCAGTGATTTTCAACTTGTGTGTGTGGAGCTCTGCCATCCTGCATGGAAAAAGCCATGGTTTCGCACATTTTTCTCCTTTAAAGGAGAACCCATTTTTGTTTGTGATCCCTTCGTATATTCTTGTGACCCACGGGTTGAGAAATGCTGGTGTAGAGTACTGGCATTTAAACACCAGAGCTGGTTTAAACCAGTAAGGGTCAACCTTTTTGACAGGAACGACACAAATTAGCCCTAACCACCCCCATGTGCCACTCTGACCCCTTTCTACCTGACCTACTGCTTTGCTTTCTGTTCCCTGTGCTCCCTGCCCCAGCTGCTGTTCTGCTTTCTGCTTCTTGCCCTATTTGCCACTGTGCTGCCTGTCCTCTCCCCAATCTGCAGTGTGCCACACACAGAGGCTGCCCATGCTACTTGTGGTATCCGAGCCCCAGGCTGGCCACCCCTGCTCTAAACAGCTCTGTGACGCTAACCCTGCCTGCCAAGCTATGCCAGCCCTTGAGCCAATGTAACCACCAAGGGAGCTTTGCCCCTGGTAATGCAATGGTGAGAGGTTTTACGACTACAGCAGACCAGTCAGGCGTTACAGATCTCTCGCTGACTTTAGCAGGCTTTGGATCGAGGACTGAAAGAGCCAAGGTGGTTTGAAACTTTCCACTCATCTTTTCCTTTCCGTATTAGTCAACACCAAGCAGCTTCAGCTAAAATCAGGAGGCTGCACAAACACTTCACAGAGACAGCCTTGCCTGCAAGAACTTCCCCTCACCCAAAAAAGGAAGTTTCATTATCCCCGTCTGTACAGATGGAGAACTGAGACCTACTGAGGTTAAGGACATGGCCCACGGTACAGTTAGGAACTGAACCCTGGTCTCCTAAGACCCAGCCCAGCACCTGAATTAGAAAAGGGTCCAGATTCTCATTTCTTCCTGTGTCTACAGTGTCAATTGGTTTGGATGTCACCTAATTATGTGAGCTGCAGATAGAGGAAAACAGAGTGGTTGTTAATAGGAAAAGGCATCAGGTGCTCTCTGCTGTTGCAAATGTGCCGAATGGAATGACAGGAGATTCGTGCACTGGGAAAAAAGAAATCTCCAAGCCACTTCAAATGGCTCCATGCGAAGCGAATGGAAATGCTGTGTACAAAACCCCAAATCAAATACTTGAGCTAGGAAAGCGCTCTGTGGCTTTTACCAAATGGCAAAGCTAAAGCTTGAGAACACATTGCGCAGACCAGCATTAATGAAAATGCCAGGGAGATGTGTTTTCTTTTCATAAGGTTAAACATTATTGTTTGGTGTCTGTTAATTCCTGGACATTTTTACACTATGCTTCATTACAAAATACTTTTCCCACGTGTGTTGCTCCCACCACTGGCACCATTGCCATAAACTGCCCAGTTTATCCTTCATTTGGCCCTCATCTGTGAAGTAAGTGGGTTACAGACCATCCCAATTCAAATGATCCAGATTCTATTGTGCTGCTTCCATGGTGCTCCCAGAAACACTGCTGAGAAGCAGATCCTGCCCACCCCTTCTTATGCTGCATGCACCAAACCCAGAAATGAGATGACGGAGCTGCAAGGAGTACACTCCCGTCAACCAATCCTGAGCTCTCTGTCTCCTTCCGGCTTAAGAGCAATGGCAAGGCCACCCTCAGTGCAGCTTGGGGGACTCATATTTATATCTAGCCTGGAGCATACTCCTTGGTGGTTGTCTCAAGAGCATCATAGAAACAGTATAGGCAGGGCCCTTAGCATTTGTGAAAATCCCACCCAAGTTGAATGGAAGCCTGGTTAGTGTCCTTTAGTTCACACCACCCAGTTCTAGCTACACATCTTTATAGAGATTTCCATCATGGGAAACAAAACAAGAAAAAAACAAAAGGAGCAGGGCTAGGTCATTAGCAAGCACTAACTAGAGGAGGGAAAAACACTGCAAAATATCTAGACGAGTTGGTGATTAGACGGGAGAGGGGTCAGGGGGAAATAATGAAAGTAGGAAACAAACTGGTTAACCATCAGTTCCATCAAACTCAGCTTCAGTTTTGCCCCTTGAGCCAGCTCCACTCAGCTGCTCACAGAAAAAGTCAATTCAACCTGAAATGTTGGCACACATCCTGGGAAGCAGCCCAGCAGATTTGAAATGGAGCTGAGGAAGAAGGGTTCCTTGTAAGGCACCTATATCTAGGAGGCTTCCTAGGCAGTTCTTTAATAACTTATTAGACCTGATGTGCTACTTGGTAGACTGACATACTTTTTGAGATGAGCCCTGAGAAGAGTTTAAGGTAGTGGAGAATTCCCTCCTCCCTCCCACTGAAAACTGAGGACGTGGGTGGAGCGGATTCTGAATGCACCTGCCAGCAAGAAAGACAGAAATATCCATGGGTGTTTCTTTTTTGAAAGAAAAGCTGTGATTTGTATCTCCACCTTTGCCTTCTGGAGCATGCTATATGCGGAAAAAACATCTCACACAGAAGAGGATGAGGAATGGGCAAGCATTATGCTTCTATTACTTGTTTTACACGTCGTCTTTATTTTCTTTCTGCCTTTACTCCCACTCCTCCTTTAGTTTTCTTAGTTATTCTAAAGGAACAACTTCTTGCTTACCCAGTTTTTCAATGGTAGATGGCATTGTTAACCGGTAACAGAGGCTTCCTCTTACTGGGTCACTTGTCCAAATTCACACTAAAGTTATTGAAGCCATTGGATGAAATGTTTAGTGACTTTGTAAAGTTAGTTTTGTCATCTCAATCCAGTTTCTCATGGATAAAGTGGCATGCCTTCCAATAGCTTTGGTTCTTCAAGGTGTGTTGTCCACACGGATTCCATTCGGGGTGCATGTGTGCCCCATGGGGTAAAATCTGATTCCTTTTCAACAACAAATGTCCACTGGAACCACATCTGCACTCTGGGAGCCACCACGGACAACAGAACTGCATAAGAAGGAAGGCAGCCTCAACAGCCCTCTTAGTTCCTTCACCCTTGCCATGCGTCAAGGCAGAGCAGGGATGGCTGGTGGGACATAGAAGTGGTGTGGACAACACATCTGGAAGAAGTTAGAGCCACTGCTGCTTCAAAATTTAGATAGCTATTTAGACATGTTAGTCTGAAGTTAGGCAGAAAGGGGGCTAGTGTGGCACCTTACATAATAACCCATTCAGAGAGGCATGAGCTTTTGTAGGCTACAGCCTACTTCTGTCAGATGTTATGTCAAAGTAGGCTGTAACCTGTGAAAGTTCATGCCTGTCTGAACAAGGTAGTCTATAAGGTGCCATACTCCCCTGCTTTCTACTGCAGAATATGTAACTGTTCTTTCTTCTTTGAGATATTGATCCCAGATCCCAGTAGTGTAAGTACAGGGAGCAACCAAGGCATGAGGCTCAGGTGATAATGTAGGGGGATGTGCAGAAAGGGGAGCCCCATGCTGCTGACTCAGCTGCTTGCTGCTGCTGCTGTCAACATCAGTCCAGCTGCAGTTGCCATCCCCATAAGCAGTTGCCACCTAGGCTCATTACTACGGTGCAGAAGCATCACATCATGCTTCCTGCCATGCAGTCCTACTGCACAGTAGTAACAAGCTATTGTGCAGCCAGCAACTCATGCAGACATGGCCAGTGACTAGCAAAGAGTATTTAGAAGAGGTAAGAGGAGTCCTACTGGACTATTAATAGGAGGACCAAATCTGGGCATCTGCCTTACACCTGCACAGTAAATGTAAAAGCATGGGCTAAACTCGACATTGCTGCCTTACAAATCTCAGTCATGGGGATGTTGTTCAAAGACACAAGGGAGGATGTCACCTGGACTCAGTCAAACGGGACCTAATATGTCTAAACGAGTCTTCTGTTGCTAAAATATTGCAGGTGTGTATACAGTCTGAAACTCACTTGGATTCTCTGCAAGAATATCAATTGTCCTCTCATTTGGTAAATGCAACAAACAGTCTCAGCAAGCTTTTGATTGATCTGGTCCAAGACAAGCCTCTAAAGACAGCTAGTGTGTGAAGTGTTGCTTTGGTTGGCAAAGAATAAGGTTTAAGGGAAAATCCAGGAGATGAACAGAATAATTAATGTGAAAGAGACACCCGTAGTCAGGAACGTAAGGTGAGACCTCAAAGTGACTTTATCTATGGACTAAGGAAGACTTGCCATAATGCTGTAGATTTCCTTTTTCCTGCATCCTACTCTGGAAAGAAATATGCAGGACTGCTCCTCAGTAAATGCCAGCCATGATGCAGACCACCACAAGCAGGGATGCCAGACCTTCTTGGAAGACCTGACATGGGCTCTGAAGTGAGATGCAATCAGGAAGCTGACCAGCCTCCAAATGGATAGACTCAAGTCATGCATATATATTTTGCAGTGCTGCAGACCTTTCTGCAGAGCTGCAAACTGCATGCACTGCACACACATGCACTCACTGTGCTGGTAATTTGCAGTACAGTGGGGGGGTTTATACCGGGAGATACTGGTGTAAAAAAAAAAACAAAACCCCATGGCAGAAGAAAACAGGGCGGTGCACGTGGAGAAGCGTGTGCCACCTGAAACTGGAGTCTGGTCAGCCAGTCAGAATCTGGCTGCCAGTCAGGCTCCATGCACCTGGATCACTGCTGCTGCAACCCCAGGAGGCCCCCAGAGTCCCAAGTAAAGCTGTCGGGGCCAGCCCAAGTGCTGGTCCCAGCCTCCCCTACCCCACCCAGGGCAACTTGCTGTGTGCCGAAGCACGCATGCATGGGCATTCCTGGGGACAAGCAGCAGCAGCACAACTATGTCCCGCTGCTATTTGTCCCCAGGAAAATGTATGTGTGGGCTCGTCTGGATGCAGCCAAGAGATCTGAGCTCTACAATTGCAAGGGACAAACTGGGATCATTGTCCTTGAGTCTTGTTTGAACATCTTCCTGGGATCATAAGTATCAAGGGAAAGGTGTCCATGAAGTCTGGAGTCCAAGGAATAAGAAAAACACTGGGCTCCTGCCTGCCAGAGAGTTGAGGGAACATTTGCAATCCTTGGAGTGGTCTCGGCTGGTCTGCAAGTGTTCTGAAGGCCTGGAAGACAGAGACTCCTGTTATTTTACAAAGATGAAATCTTGCCGTGACACCTGATGTACTTGCGTACCGACATGTACTCCAGATGCTTCTGATGGGTTCTTGTTGTGGTACTGGCTGCATATGGCATCTCTTTAAGGTAGGAAAGTCTTTGTCAGCCTGGAATCTAACATGGCTCTCGTGAATTCAGTGGTTTTTATTAGACTCTGCGCAGATTTGCCCTGGATGACTTCAAGACTGAGGGAAGTGAAGAGAGCTAGATTCTTTTGAGTAGACTTTTTGAAATGAGCCCTGTTTGAGCCACAAGTAAGTATACTGGATTCTTCGTTTCCGTGGGTGGATTGCAACTTTGGTAAATAGCCTCAGCTTCAAGTACAGACTGGAGTGTGTAGGGCTCTGTATTTTTCACAGTATGTTCCTATCCTGAACCTTCAATTTTTCTGTGTGCTAAAAATACAGAGATATGGAAGCAGGTGCCTTTTGTGGTCTGTGAAACAGTCTATTGGATCCAACTATAGAGAAGGATAGAGGTTATTCTTCTAAACTGGATGAATAAAGGCACTGAGGCCTCAATGCTTTAGGATGAGTTATATCCCCCTTTCTTCTATGCTGTAAAAAGGAGCAGGCAGAGAAGCCTTTCCTTCCAAATTCTTGAGGTACTTTCCCTACTGCTTCTAGCAGCAATAGGGAGTTGACCTCACCCTGTTGAAGAAGTCTCGTGATACAGGTGTCATGATGAAGAAATGAGGAAAGAGAGGAGGAAGTGGGACAGTTTAGAATTGGATACCTCATGTTGCTTTTGTCTTGCAGCTGGAACATACAGACTTCATGAACATACAGTCAATCAAATCTCATCTGCGTTGGCTTTGAAAAGGTCCTTTCCTTGAAGCAACAATGATAATGTGAGCCTGAGTTCACAAATGCTTATGCTATATATCAGTGGTACTCAAGCTTTTGGCCTCACAGACCAGATGTGTGGCTCAAGGCTAGTCTACAGGCCGAATAGACCCTGTGGACCCATGCCCATCTGTGCACTGGGACTGAGCCCCATACCACCCTCACCTAGCCCTTCACATTAAGATCAGGCCCTGGGGCCTCATGCTGCCCCATGTGCTACAGTCAGACCTTGGAGACCTGCACTCTCCCTGCCTGGCTCTGTCTGCTGGGACTGTACCCTATGCCACCCTAGGTGCCCAACACAGCACTCAAGGCATTGCTATCCAGCCTGCAGGGTCAGGTTATCCTATGGGCGCCCAATATCCCATGGGCCCAGCAAAGTTACTATTCCCCCACTATCAAATTTTCAGACTTGTGGGGAGGACCATGGGCCAGGTGACATGTTTCTGGGGGCTAGATCTGGCCTGTGGGCTAGATATCTATCTTTCTATTCGTGTGTGTGTGTACACAACTGTGTGTGTGCATGCATGTGTGTCTTCAGTAAATCTACAAGGTGCATAACTGCCCTGCCTTCTGCCATATTGAAGACACCAAGCTGTGTTGGGAGTGCTAGACCACAAGCATCTGTCCCTACTTATAGTTGATGTTAGCTCCTCTTGATGCTGGTTCAGGACTTTGTCCATCAGGAGGGAGAATGTCCCACAGTAGAGAATTATTCTTCACAAGAAACTACCCAGACTTGAAAGCACAAAGCACAATACACTTTCCATCCAAAAATGTACAACCTCTGTGGACTCTTCTTGGGAACAGATCTGTTTGGTTGTTTCATCTTTCTCATGCTTCTTAGATGATCAAAGACCCTGGGGGTAGGGTCCTGGAAGAAATATCAAATCACTTAGCCAGCACTGATCATTCTTGTCTATACAGTTAGAAGGATTTTTCTCCAGTCACCGTTTAAAAAAAATAAACAGACACATGATTTAGTTGAGAAGATCTGTAAACAAATCAGTACATACAGCTTGCAATCAAGCTAGCTCCATGCACTTGTTTACAGAGCATCTCAGGGCAAAGCACAGAACTGGTTTTATTCAAAGATCTTCTTCTTTGTGTTATGGATGCCTGGCTGCAAGAAACATCCAAAACCTCTGAGCACAAAGGCAAGTGCTTCAGTACTGGATGTTTTCTATGGAGTTTTAAGTGCCAGGTAAAGGGGTTCTGGGTACATCGCAATATGGAGTCCAACCCTGTAGGCCTGTGCCCTCATTGTAACCCTACTTGTAGTGGCAGAAGATCCCCTCCTCCCATGAGCATCTTTTCCCTACTCGTGGAGCATAAGTATGGCCTTTTCCCCTCTGAGGCATCAAAAGTGACTGCAAAGAACCCTTCCCCTCTGCACTTATCCAGCAGCTAGAATGTATCTGGTGGGCAGGAAGGCTGGACTTGCTACCCTTTCCCCCTCCTCCACTACACAGTCCTCTGTTGGGGGCACGGAGTTAGGGTCCTTCCAGAGCAGAGGAAACTAGTACAGATAACCCACTGAGTTTGACAAAGTAGTTCATGCTTCTGTAAGTGGCTGTTTCAGGCTCTCTGCAACCTCAGACAGGTCCTGTGGTCCGAGTTCCTTCAGGTAATATTTTCAAACGTTTGTCCTCAGCCACAGGAGCTCAGGACTTGCTTTCTAAATGACAGCTGAACTTACAGTGTCATCACATGACAGCAGGACCTGGGGCCCTAGGAATGGGGCAATAAAGTTAAGGACTTAATCCAGATCTACATTTTACCAGCCTTGACAACATCTCATTAAAACATGCACAACAGCTGTGTGAGAATTTTCTGTAGGAGCTCAAAGAGCGCATCTGGTGCAGCTTGAAAACTCTTGGCACTCTGGTGTAGTGCCCAATGACTGGAAGAAGGCCAATGTGATTCCTCCCTTTCTTGAAGACAGGCAAGTGGATCCGGCTAACTATAGGCCCATTAACTTGACTTCTATCCCAAAGAAGGTCTTAGAAAAGTTTATTAAAGAGGCCATCCTTAATGGACTGGCCGATGCCAACATCTTAAGGAATAGGCAGCATGGTTTTGTTGCGGGTAGGTCTTGCTTGGCCAATCTCATTTCCTTCTACAGCCAGGTGACCTATCACCTGGACAAGGGAGAAGAGATTGATGTCGTAAATCTTGACTTCAAAAAAGCCTTCAATCTGGTTTTCCATGATCACCTCTTGGAGAAACTGGCTAATTGTCATCTTGGGTCCTCCACGATCCACTGGCTGGAAAATTGGCTCTGAGGTCGGACCCAGAGGGTAGTAATTGATGGAAGTCACTCATCATGGTGTCCTGTGGCCAAGTGGGGTTCCCCAAGGCTCTGTCCTTGGACCCATACTGTTCAACATCTTTATTAATGATGTGGACACTGGAGTCAGAAGCAGACTGGCCAAGTTCACCGATGGCACCAAACTTTGGGGCAAAGCATCCACACCAGAAGACAGGCGGGTGATCCAGGCTGACCTGGACAGGCTCAGCACGTGGGCGGACAAGAATCTGATGGTGTTCAACACCAATAAATGCAAGGTTCTCCACCTTGGGAAGAAAAACCCATAGCATCCTTATAGGCTTGGCAGCACTGTGCTGGCTAGCACTATGGAAGAAAGAGACTTGGGGGTCATCATTGACCACAAGATAAACATAAGCCTGCAGTGCGATACTGCGGCTAGTAAAGTGACCAAAATGCTGGCTTGCATCCATAAATGCTTCTCAAACAAATCCTGGGACGTCATTCTCCCCTTGTACTTGGCCTTGGTGAGGCCACCACTGGAGTACTACGTCCAGTTTTGGGCTCCACAATTCAAAGAGGAAGTGGAGAAGCTTGAGAGAGTCCAGAGAAGAGCCACGCACATGATCAGAGGTCAGGGAAGCAGACCCTGCGATAACAGGCTGAGAGCCCTGGGGCTCTTTAGCCTGGAAAAGCGCAGGCTCAGGGGTGATCTGATGGCCACCTATAAGTTTATCAGGGG
>JAGPOW010001296.1:2718874-2729574 GCA_030014935.1 Caiman crocodilus | reverse complement strand
AGAGCAAACTGGATGCTTATCTTGCTGGGATCCTGTGACCCCAGCTGACTTCCTGCCCTTTGGGCAGGGGGCTGGACTCGATGATCTTCTGAGGTCCCTACTAGCCCTAATGACTATGAAACCTATGAAATCTACACATGCAAATGTAAGGTGCATTAGCCATTTTTCAGGCATGTTAAGTCTACATGTGTGTGCCCTTAATGCACCTTAAAATAGTGATTTTAGGCTATTTGCACCTAAACTTGATATCTGCAAAAGCAAAAGTAGGTATCAAATTTAGGTGTGAATAGCTAAAGTGCATTAACACATATGTAGACACACTGAGGTGCATTAATGCTGCACCCACTCTCCACCAGGGCTGACAGGGCGGAGTTGCGGAAAGCCTGGACATCGGGGTCCCTAGCAGCCCAGCCAGCGCTCATGCTGATAAAGGTGCCGTTACGGTTGATGACAGCCTGCAGCATGACGGAATGAAAACCTGCCAGCTGTAGTAGAGATGATCCCTGTAGGGTGGACAGGTGACTGGGATGTGGGTCCTGTCCAGGGTCCTGATGCACTGGGGGACGGACGCCCAGGGCATGGAACCCTGCCACCACCTCCAAGGGGTCCTGCACCCAGAGCATGGTGTGCCCCAGCACATCCTGGAGGGTGCTGCAGACCTCCAGGAGGGCCTCCCTGTCAGTCACCTTGCCCATGCCAAAGAGACGGCTGACAGTTCAGCCTGGTGGGCATGGCCAGCTTGAGCATGGTGATGGCCAGCCAGATCGTGGCTGGATGGTGGTAGCCTGCAGCTCCAGGTGCAGGTGGATCTGGTCAAGAAGCTCCTGGAAGGTGGCGTGGGTCATTGAGCATGATGCTCATTGTCCAAGGTACACTGGATGACGTGCAATCCTGGCTGGCTGGGTGAGCCTGCAGGCAGCAAGGCTGAAGCCCCAGGAGCTTGTGGATGGCACTGGTGGATGGGCAGTGTCAGCACAGGGGCAGAGGTGCTCAGACACTGCAGTAAGCCTGGCCACACAGCCATGCAGCAATCGCGGGGGTGCAGGTAGGGCTGAGATGGACCTAGGCCAGGTGCCAGTCACTGTGGAGGCAAAGCATGACTAGCAGGGTGGCAACCAGGAGCCCGTGGTGCAGGTTGTTGCTCCTGGGGTCTGGGGGTGCAGCAGCCATCACACAGTGGACACAGGCTCTGGCAACAGAGTCAGAGAGGACTGTGTCAGTACTTTGCAGACTTCTCCAAGCCAGAAATGCAGGTGGCCAGGGAGTACCATGTGGGGCTGGCTTTTAAAGAGTGTCCCCGGCCCCAGGCAGTGGTGACCAGAGCCTCCAGCCCTCCCCGAGTCCTGCAGGGGGATGGCACAAGGCCAAGGGAGCCCTGAAACAGGCTAGTGCCATGAGGAGCAAATCTGCTCCCAAATGGCTCCACATGTAAACACCTGCCCAGGATGTGTTTACTGTGAAGTGAATTACTGTGCAGTAAATCCATATAGCACCAAGTATATGTGTAGAGACACATGAGTACTACTCATGTATTGGTCTCAAAGCCTGGAGCAGCCTGGATCATCCTACACTATAACTTGGGGAAGCCAGTACAAGGGAGCCACAAACATATCTTAAAACCATTGCTATGCCCCCTCAGGGGCTGCAGTAAAGTTTTAGCATCCTTACTCTTTCTTCTTTGCTGTTTTTTAGACAGAATTTATAAGAAATTACATACATCCTTTCTTTCTCGGTTGGGAGATTTGTGGTCAAAAGGGTTATGCTTGGTCCTTTTTGCATACTGCTTGCCTGGGCCCCTATTCTTCTCAGCAGGGGATGTTCACAGAGAGGTCACATGCATTCACAGATGTAAAGTGAAATGAATTGTGCCAAAATCCTGCTCCCTCCATCTTTCTGTCTGAACCTATGCAAACATATTGTTCTTCAAATGCAAAGCTTCACATCAGGAGTTTCATATGCACATCACGGATATACTTGGGGTCAAGTCAATGAATATGGGACTAGTTGAAGCCACTGGCTATCCCTCTTCTCTCCCATGGAGTGAGATGTAGGAAGAATACTAGTTGCTGCAATCTTTGAGAGACAGTAATGGCTATAGAGCCACAATGGACTTGTCTGTACTACCTCTAGCCATGCTAAGGAGGGCCAGTGTAAAGACACATTCAGGCCACACACGCTGACTGTGTATACCAAATGCAGAAAAAAAAAAAATCAGTGTATCTGCTGATAGAGCAACACTGGACACGTACCGATGAGCACCCAGGAGAGTGATAGAGGTATTGGTCACATATCCAACAACATTACATATTTTCAGGAATTGGCAAAAACACAGTAGGATTTTTCCTAGTCTGGTTAGTTGGGGGTAGACAATGTTCGTTAACATTTTTTTGGTATGAGGGAGACAGTTCTCTCCCTCATACTTTCACCCTCTTCAGATGTCAACAGCATGCAGTTCCCTCATTTCCTGTGAGCAGGAGCTAAAGGCCCCTTTGACTCACCACAGAGAAGAAGTCCTTTCACCCAAAGACCCTTGAGGAGGCTATGCATGCCTTTAGTGCGTGGTTCACTTGGGCAATGCTGCAACTTTCTGCCTTTCTGGGTCATGCTACCAGAGCATTTAATCCAAAATACAGGCCAACCCACAGTCAACTAAGCTGGAAATGGGCACCTGGGGCATTTTTACCCATGCTACAGGAAGCCTGGGGGTCGCTTTAATTAGCAAGCGCTTTTAACAAAAAGCACCCAAGCATCATGTGTATTAGCATCCCTTGTGCTGAAAAATGGCAGGGTGCTTTGAACTAAAGCTAAACAAATAAGCTTTAGTTCAAAGTATCCCGCCATCATTTTTCAGTGTGGGGACACCAATACGTGTGATGCCAGAGTCTGCTGGAGCACATTTATTTCCATGCTGGCTCACGACATGTGTATAGGAGCCCCTGGTTGTTTTGCCTGGGAGTCAAAGGTGGCTGGATATGAACATGACGCTTGTGTACCATGGCAACTGGTGTGGCCTAATCATATTAGCCCAATGAGTCATCTGGACTTAGGAGAGCTATTGACCTACCTTTGGTTTAAGGTCAGGGTCATCTTTAATTCAGCTGGTGTTTCACTGCCCAGAATACCTCCGACCTTGCCCTCTTCACCGTTGGTTATTTTCCATCTTCTGTGGGGTGTCAGAGCACAGCTAAGTGTTTGACTCAAGCAGAGAGCATAGCAAGTTCCTGCCAGATCTTCCAGGCAAAGCAGCACTAGTCTGGGTCAAAGCTTGGGCTGGAAACCTCCAAGGAGCAACTATGCAACTGTAATTCAGAAGGTGGCAATCTTTCTTCTCTAGTAGCATTACACCATTGCCCAGGCATCACACTACCAAGCACTGAGCTATGCCATCAGTTGGATCAGAAGCAACTCTGAGCCCTTGCTTTCTAGCCTCCTGGCCAAAGGGAATTTTGGATAATTAACGCACTCTACCTCACCCCTTCCTGCATCTTCAACCACCATTCTTCACTTCCTGTATGAAACTGTTGTGCCGGCTTGTGTGAGTGTCATTAAACCTCTGTTACCTACCACCTCAAAGGGGCCTGCATTTCAGTGAAGGGGAAACCAATTACTGCACTCAGTCTGTGATGAAGGAGGCAATAAAAATGCTGGAATTATTACAAATATTTATTATTTACCACACCCGATACCAGTACTTTTTTCCCTTGCAAAGCTGCTGTACCTTGTATATTTTGCTGCTGAATGCTTGGGGTTTTTTTTCCCTTTTAGAAGCTAGTGTGTGCGTTAACTTTTAAGGCCAATTATATGGTTTATTAATAGAGCAGTTCTGTGTCTAACCACTGAATGTTCTTTTGCCTTCTCCACTTTTGGAGAGACACATGCACATACACTGCACACAAAATAGGCCTGTGCTGTGTGGATTTAATTGGCCCCTACTGAGACTGGTACCTTGCTACGGAGGGCCAGATTATGAGCCTTTCTGACCCAATCCTGAGATGCGGGAATCTACACCTGGTAGGGAGACTGAGCACATTGAAAGGTCTCTACCAAACTAGTCTCCTGGTCCTGTAAGTTTGGAGTTTGGGTGTGAGGCTGGGCACCTTGTGAAAAATAAAAAAATGGGGAATTTGTCAAACCAATAGAGGGAAAATATTGCCAAATTGAAGCTCAGATAGTCAGATCAGTGGGCAGTGCCTAGGTGAGCCCTATTTCAGGAACTAGCCAAGCCATGCCATAGCAGATGCCCCAGCTCCCATGGCACTAGTCCACTCACATGGCGCGTGAAGGACTGAAACCGCAATCTGTAGGTTAATAGTTTGCACAAATTTAAAAAAACTGAGCCAAGACAGGGCCTAGGCTTGATGGTGTTTAATTCATGCCTAGCATGCTGAAGTATATCCAGTTGGACCTCTGCTTCCCACCTTTCAAAATGACATCGAGCTATATAAACCTTCCTCCCTAAAGGATATGATTTGTCACCTGCCTCGGTTGTGTCCCCATTATCCCTCATAGTTGCATCTGCGTGGGCAGGCTAATTAACACCATAGCTTCATAATGTTAGGGTCGGAAGGGACCTCAGCAGGGACAGGGCCAAGTAACCTGTTATAACCTAACTTGCAGCACTGTAGACACAGCTACACTACTTCTGGCTGGTCATATTCAGAGAATGGATGATGGCTGTATACCCAAGGAGCTCCTGTATGCAGAACTCTTTACAGAAAGAAAACCACGTAGACATCCTCATCTCTGGTTCAAAGATGCTTGCAAGACAGATATTAAGGCAACAAACATCAAGCCAAATGGCTGGGAAAAGATTGCTGAGACTCAAAGAGCTTGGAAAGTCTATTAAGCATGGAAAAAAGGCTTTTGACGAAAGAAGAACCCACTGCAACATTGATTGCTTTGTGATCATTTTTTTGAAACCTCTCATATTTCCTAGTTGGCTTCTGAGTTTAGCCATCAGGTTTGTTTTTTTTTCTTTCCTTGCTGGTCTTTCCAGTTACAATGAGGGATAGTCAGAGCAGAAAAGTGTTTGCACTTAGAAGTTTTAAACCTGTGCTTAAAGGCTGACTGTTTTTTGAGACCTGCTCATTTTCTGTGCACTGTACGGCTGATACAAATAGATAGGCCCATATTTGAGAGTCACTCATCAGCACTCCACATAGTGGCTGAAACAATCAAATCATCATGGTGAGGCTTTATCTGATAGTATCCAATTAAAATAAAAGCATTGCTGCCTTTCTGCAGCCCGGCTGGGCAAGTTAAACTTACAGTACCAGCCAAAGTAATTTAATTAGAGTAGATGGAAGGATCAAATTTCTGCTGATCTTTCCTGTTACTAGTTATACGGTCGACTGCTCACCATGCTTCTTACTCTGCCAGACAAAAAGCTGGGGGGGGAAGAAGGCCATGTAGGGTGTTTCATCAATTAGCATCTCCAAATTCTGCACTTTTAACAGCATGTAAAAAAGGTCAAATAGACAAAGTCCCAAAGAACAGGGATGTAGAAAGCATATAGGGCTGAACCAAGAGATAGCTTCTGTTTTTCTGGACTGTAAAATGTTGGCCTTCAACTCACTCTTCAGTACTATAATCCTAATACACACAAGTCACTTATGTTTGTTTCCCAGATCCCTTTAGGGCAGCGATGGGCAATTATTGGAAGCTTCAGTGCTGTGCCTGCTAGATCACACAGGACTTCCCTGAGCAGCTAATAGTTACTGTACTATACTAAAACTGCACTTTGCTGGAACAAGAGGAGTTTACTGAAGCAAGCACGTACAACTGAAGTGAACAAACATGCTTCCACATAGCTTGAGTTCTATCTCAGTCTCTCTTGTTTACCAGCATCTTCTCTGGGACTTTACAAGGCACCAAGAGACATCTACTGGCTGAATAATATACTGCAAATAAACATATTAGGCTGTTGCTGCAGACACAGGCACACACCAGTTACCAGCATAACAACTGCATGCATTCAGTAGACATCTGATTTCCTAGCACTTGAAGAAAATCTGCCATTTAAAAATAACGCCCATTGTTTTTCAGTAATATTAGAGTACACGAATCCTTGTGCATCTCACTTGGTTACATGTATTTAACCGCACGAGTCAATTTTAGTTCCTTCTGGCAAAGCAATAGCCTGATATACCAGTCAGTACATGACAGCAAGCGTCTCTGCCAGAAAATGTAAAGCTCCCTTTCTTTCACTGTGCTGAAAATCTGAATACCTACTGCATTGCTCCTCAGCCCATGCTACATGATAGCTCAGAAAGCAGGAGCGACCAATCTATTTTTAACAGTGAGAATGAGGGAACTTTGTGAATCCAAGGAGCAAGGAACTGGGGTGATCGCAGCACTCATTAACTGGCTGAATGATACCCCTAGCACAGGATACCTAATGCCAGGGACATTCTAGGAGAAGGGTAATTTTAAACACACATCAGTAAAAGCCACTGAAAACCAGGTGTGAGCTCACCACACGCATTAGGCTTAGGCATAAAGGCTCAGTGGTCTCCCCCTAAATGATCAGTTTCTTGACTTCAGCACCTTTTCATGCAAGCAGACAGAGTATATTACAGGTTCTATAAAATTCTTGGTGCAAAATGCCCTCTGCTTTGTAGCTCACCCCGGAGAAGTGTGATTTAAATCAAAGTGATTATAAATCACTGATTTTAATCATGATTTAAACAACAAACCTTAATTTAAATAATCAATGTTAATCTCGCTTGGCATTTGTCATTTTTATTTTGGATGGTGTAATTTAGCATTTCTATCTCCTAGAGAACGAGACACGGTATTTATGCACATTTATTGAGACATCTCAACAGCTTAGTGCACATTGATTCCTGAGCTTAAAATTCACATTTTTCAATTAAGTTAGCAAATGGTGAGTGAGATATTTCTTGTTTACTACATGGATATCGTTTTACTTGAGATTTGTGCCAAACAACATTTGAAAAGAAATTAGGCCGCCTATACACATAATCGGGGGAGGGGGTTGTTTCAAGTAGAGTGATTCCCTGATATCTGCTCTGATTAAAATGGCTCACTGTCATGTATGTTAAGCCCTGCATGTTTCAAAATGAGATCTTTTGTCTAAAGCTACTTCAATGAGGTTTAGATAAAGTGCCCTTAATACATGCGACAGTGAGGTGATTCTGAACCGTTCTAATGAGAATATGGAGCAGACTCAATCGACCCAGTCGGCTCCAACACTGTGAAGGAGCATGTCAGCAGGCACCCTTAGAGTTCAATTAAAAATGCACAAAACATCACAGCAATTTTTTTTATTAGTTAGATAAGCCTACCTTAAATAAGCGGGATACATAGTGCGTTTATCAAAACATATTTTGCATTTAAATCTTACTGGTTTGTTTAAACAAGTGTTTACTACAATGAGTATGTGGAACTGCTTGTTTTTGATCACCATATCCATCAGGGTTTCAGAACTAGTAAGTCTCATCCTTTCATAGCAAGTTTTTATTCATAGACTAAAAAAGGAAAGCAAACTCTTCTATTATTTTCATCTCCCAATTGTTTTCTCACCTTTGAATGAATGAGTCACTGAAATGAATCATCTGCATGCCATAAAATTAATAATATCTACACAGAACCAGCAATCACCCTAAATACACCAAGAAAGCTGTAATTTAAAGCCAAACACTCCAATGCCACTGAATTTGCACCAAGGAGAATACCCATGTTTGCAAACTCACAAATCTCGAAAGGGCTTTCACCCAACATGAATGCTCCTCAAGAGAGAGAGATCGTACTTTTGAAGCTTTGCTGCAGTACAAAAAGAAAATCCCCATGAACTGCACACCATTAGTTATGACATACTACCCTTCCCTGGAAATTAGACAGAAAATCCTCAAACAATTTCAGCCCATACTAGAAGACCCCATTTTTAAAGAGATCTTTCCAACCACCCATATTAGCCTTTAAACAAGCACCAAACCTCGCTAACGTCATCACCAGAAGCAAACTCTCTATGACCCAAACCACACCTGATGGATCCAGACCATGCCAGGACAAGGAATACAAAACGTGCCAACACATCTCTACCACTCCCACAATAAACACATGCTACAACAGAACCATCACCATTCCTGGATCTTACATCTGCACCTCCAAAAATGTTATACATCTCACTCAGTGCATCAAATGCCCTGATGGAAAATATGTAGGAGAAACCAAACAACTGTGCACCAGAACAAATACACACCAAAAATCCATCAAAGAAAAATATCCATTTACCTGTGGATGCACACGTCTCACAAGATACTCACTTTCTCTCTCTCTGATCTCTCAGTTCTAATCCTCAAAGGGAACTTACAAAACACCTTTTGTAGACAAGCCTACGAACTTCACTTCATAAATCTACTGGATACAAAAATCATGGACTCAGTATAGACATTGGATTTATGACACATTACAACTTGCCTGACATTTGATTCACCAGGTACCTGCCTTATTATTTACACTCCCCCACTTCCTTCCTCCCCTCCCCTCCTTTTCTACCCTTTGTCTTCCTAATTTCCAGCTATTTGCTTCACTTTTTCACAGACCGCGTCAGTTCTACCGTGGAGAACTCAACTACAGTAGAGTCTCTCTTACTTACCTTTGGCATTATTTCCCCCTGCTCCCCCATTTCCTTAATCTTTGTTTTCCTAATTTCCACCTATTTATATTTTCACTGACATTCTGTCACACTTTTAGCTTCTTTCATTTCTTGGAGATCTCAGAACAACAGAGACTCCTTATGCCTGAAGAAAGGTGCTTGTGCCCAAAAGCTTGTAAAGAACTTCTTTCCAACTACTCAGCTGGTCTAATAAATGATATCACATCTACTCAAAGAAGCTTGCCTGCCTATGTCCTTAGACCAACTCAGCTACAACCAAAAACAGTGCATAAAATGAATAAAATATCTCCTTATCACAGGGATGTCAAAGATAGAGCTGGAAGACCAAATCCAGCCTGTAGAGCACAATCATCTAGCTCCCAGTCCTGCTCCTGGGTCTGAGCAGACCCACATTCTGAACAGTACATGCTGGACTGGCCCCGCTTGCAGTCTAGAATCCACATTGCACATGATGCCTGTTCTGGTCAGTCAAGGATCCACATTATATGCGTTGCCTTTCCCTCTCTCCCACCCCAAGTCAATCTGAGGCATGGTTCCTGCTCCAGCCATTCTAGGACTAATATTGAATACAGTGCTCACAGGCACCACATACTGCACAGGTCCTGGACAGGCCATGAGGAGGCACTATGTGTGGCACAGATCCTGGAGTACTGATGGATCCAGTACGTGGGAGGGTAGGGAGAAGAGGGGGTTCTGTGGGTCCAATCCAGCCCATGGACTGGCCCTGTACCACTTATCTGGCCCATGGGCCAGGTGAGTTTGACATCCTTGCCTTAGCACTTGTAGAAAACGTTAGTGCTCTCTTTAGTTGGTTAGCACTTCAGCAACCTTTGATGCCAGAGGCTTAGTCAGTGACTTCCATTAGCGTGACTTTCTTTAAAATTTTGCTGGCAAATGTTATGACGATTATTATTTCTTATTGAAGTGATTTTAATAGATTTTAAGCTTAAGCCTTAACAATGGTTGTCAATATTTAATATTTGTTAAAAAAACTCATTTAATATAAATAAAGCTATGTAATGCAAATACAAAGTCCTATTTGAATTTTTAAAAATCCATTTTTTCCCCTAAACAAAGAATCTGCTTTTAGCCACTCTTTCCAATACTACAGTGGTTTTCTATCTAGGCAGTGATTTTAAAATAAGGCTGAAATTGTTGCTGTCCCTTATGAGAAAACAGAACAGGAGAGAGGGGAATAGGGCAACTCAAAGAAACTATCATCATTTGAGAGCAGTTGAGCAGCCAGTATAAAATGAGGTGATAGTCTCAGTCTGGTTCCTAGCTGACAAATGCATGTATGACAAAAAAACCCACTACTGCAACTGGTCAGAAACCATCCTTTGTGTGGTAGTCAGCAGAAACAGCAAGGTTTGATCAGGCCAGAGAAAGAATGACTTGTCCCCCATTTGAACGTCTCATGACAAGGGTAGGCAGGACTGCTTGTGTTAATGCTGCCTATGGTCTACTGGCTCTGTGGATTTAACCATGCCATCAATCCATCAGCTCTCATGAGCACTAAAATATTTGCCAAGAATGTGGGGAAAATGAAATGAGAGGCTATGGGACTTCAGAGAAGAAACAGATATTGGAGCAGACCTGCTTATAATTGACCTTCCCACATTCTGAAATTCTCCCAGTCTTAATGCCTGATTTCTAGTTCGCATTTGATGGATGCACTAAGGAGTCTAATGGAATTAGTCATCCACATTGCACCGAGCATCACTGAGACTGGACATCCAGGCCACAGAATCCCAGCCTCACGGTCAGATTCTCATTTATTTCCCTGTGCAGCAGGTAGGCAGTAGAGGTGTGCCCTATTCGATTCAGATTCGGCCCAAATCAGGGGCAGTGATTCGATTCATTGATTTGGATCACTGTCCCCAATTCAATTCAGCTGAATCTGGATCTGAAGATTAGATGCGGATTTGCAGAATCTGTGATTCGGCTATAGACACAACTTTAAATGTTTTTTCTACATACCTCGAGGTACCAGGGGTGGCTCGTGAACACTGTGATACTGGCGCAGATAGAGTGTCCCACAGGAGAAGTACTTCTGACC
>JAGPOW010001296.1:2632348-2713199 GCA_030014935.1 Caiman crocodilus | reverse complement strand
GCCCCACTAGGGGAGATGCCTTGCTGGACCTGGTCTTGGCCACTGGGGATGACCTGGTGAGGGGACTGCAGGTCCTTGACCACCTGGGTGACAGTGATCATTGCCTGCTGGAATTCACCATCCAGCACAGGGTGTTGAGGGCTTACACCAAGACTAAAGCCCCTGACTTCAGAAGGGCCAACTTCAATGAACTTAGGAGATTAGTGTGGGAGGCACTAAGGGCCCCAAAAGGTAGAGGAGATGGGAATCCATGAGGGATGGGCATACCTTAAGGGGATGATCTCCAGGCTCAGTGTGTAACAATCCCTTAGAGAAAGAAGGGGGGTAAGAGTGCTCTCAAACCCCCACAGCTCAGCAAAGGCATTTGAGAATGCATGAGAGCCAAAAGGGAGGCATACACCTGGTGGAAGAGATGGGCTATCACCAAGGAAGAGTACTCCTCCTTGGCCCGTGAGTGTAGGACGGATATAAGGAAGGCCAAGGTAGGGGTGGAGCTCAGGCTAGCGACCAGGATTAAGGACAACAAAAAATCCTTCTTTAAATACATTGGGAGTAAGAAACGGGCACTGGGTAATGTAGGGCCCCTGTTAGACTCAAATGGTAATCTTATGGCTATGCCAGGTAAGAAAGCCAAAATCTTTAACAAGTTCTTTGCCTCTGTTTTCTTGGACAGGGAACAGGACACCTCTCCCACCACAGGTAGAGGCAATCTTGAGAATAGCACTGCCAGGCCTCAGGTCTGTGCACAAGTAGTTAGGGATCTTCTGGAAGGGCTGGATGTTTTCAAATCTGCGGGCCCTGATGCCCTCTACCCATGGGTGTTGAGGGGGCTGGTGGGGGTCATCACTGTGCCCTTGGCCCTGTTGTACGAGCAATCATGGTCCAAGGGCCAGGTGCCTGGAGATTGGAAACTAGCTAATCTTGTTCCCATCTATAAGAAAGGGAGGAAAGAGGACCCAGGAAACTACAGGCCCACAAGCCTCACATCGGTCTTGGGGGAAATCCTTGAAAAAATCATTAAGGAGCATATCTGTGAGGGGCCAGCAGAGGAGATCGTGCCCAGAGGAAATTAACATGGGTTCATCAAAGGAAGGTCCTGCCAAACCAACCTGATGGCCTTTTATGACCAGGTAACTAAATCCCTGGATGATGTAGTCTTTTTGGACTTTAAGAAGGCATTAAACACTGTCTCTCACCCCATTCTCATTAATAAACTGTGTGACTGTGGCATTGATGCCTACACAGTTGTATGGGTCAAAAATTGGCTGATGGGGCGCACCCAGAGAGTGGTGGTAGACAGGTTGTATTCGACCTGGCGAGATGTGAGCAGTGGGGTCCCCCAGGGGCCTACACTGTTCAACATATTCATCTACGACTTGGATGAGGGGGTAGAAAACACGTTGTCCAAGTTTGCCAGTGACACCAAGATGTGGGGAGAGGTAGGTAGACTTGAAGGGAGAGAGAGGCTGCAATTAGACAGACTACAGAGGTGGGCAGATGGTAATAGGATGGGCTTTAATGTAGATAAATGCAGGGTGCTGCACCTGGGGAGAAGGAATCCACAGCATATATACACGCTAGGGAGCTCCCCGCTTGTGAGCACAGAGGTGAAAAGGGATCTTGGACTCAATAATGACTCCAAGATGAACATGAGCCACCAAAGCCGGACCGCAGCCAGCAAAGCCAACCACACCTTGTCGTGCTTCCAGAGATGCATCTCAAGCGAGTCCAGAGAGGTACTCCCCTCTACGTGACATTGGTCTGGCCTCAACTGGAGTACTGCGTCTAGTTTTGGGCACCACACTTTAAGAAGGATGTGGCCTGCCTTGAGACGGTTCAGAGGAGGGCCACCTGCTTGGTTGGAAGGCAAAAGGGCAGGCCCTACGAGGAGAGGCTGAGGGACCTGAACCTGTTCAGCCTCAGCAAGAGGAGGCTGAGGGGGGATTTGGTGGCTGCCTACAAACTCATTAGGGGAGATCAGCAGCAAATAGGAAGAGCCCTATTCTCCCCAGCACCACCTGGGGTGATGAGGAACAATGGCCAGAACCTGCTGGAGAAGAGGTTCAGGTTAGAGATTAGGAGGCGCTGTTTCACTGTCAGGGTAGCTAAGACCTGGAACCAGCTTCCTAGGGAAGTGGTCCTTGCTCCTATCTTGGGTAAATTCAAAAAGAAGTTGGATGAACACCTGTCTGGGGTCGTGTGTTCCCAGCATGTGCTCCAACCAGTGGCGGGGGGTTAGACTAGATGATCTATTCAGGTCCCTTCTGACCACTAACTGTTATGAAACTATGAAACCTGGGCTCAGTCTCTGCTGGGGGATGAGTCAGGGAAGTGATACATTCTGGGATGCTGGGAGACTGCAAATTACTTGTCTCTGGGGAGCAGAAACAGGTTCAAGTTGCTCTAACATGAGCTAGGTAACAGGGCCCAGAGTTCACCCTTGCCTGAAATGGTGTAACTTGGAGATGTTCGGAAGGCACTTAGCATGAATTAATGAGCCATAACATGCAGATGCTTGTTGTGTTTAAAGTGTCCATAGTATGTTCTAAATGTAATGGGTCATTTCACCCTACAAGAGAGAGTTTAAACTGCACCAAACCCTGGTATGGACACAATTCAGAATTAAATTTTACTTCAGTTCCAAAGTGAAGGCCCTTTAGTACCTTAAAAAAACCCTAATCCTCAGTTCCTTCTGTGAAACTGCTACTAAAAGCAAGGCCCTAAGTAGGCAACAGGATTTTGTCTAATGAATACATGATCCTTAGGCTATGGCCTTCATTATCAGGAATGCTATTAAAAGCTGTGCTGCAAGTACGACATCTGTGCTATGGGCCAGAAAATTAGCTGCTCTGGTTCAATGTGTCCAAGAAACAAAGATTACTAGAAACCTTTGAAAAGTCAGTAAAAAATGAAATACACTTAGTTATGAAATACAAGTATACAAAACCAGCCCTTCCCCACCTTTTAATGAAGAAAACTATGAGACTGCACCTGGTCATCTATACAGTTATATCTTTTTGTAAATGCAGAGTGGCAGTTTCTTAAAATAAAACGTTGAATATGTGGTCTAATTGCATTTTTCTCTACTTTGTGGATGATTGTGACCCGACATTTTAGATTAGTTGCTCTCAACCATTTTCAACTCAAGACCCCCTTCCAAAATGCAAGTTCTTAGCGTTCATTTATTTTTTGATTATGAAAAAATACTAGAGTAATTCTTCTGGGGCAAAGAACTCAGACGAAAACAGGTCAGTATGTTTTTGATACTGTAGATTCCCTATCTGAAATCTCTGGGTTTGTCCCAGGAATTATGCAAGTGTTTGCACATCTAATCATGCTAATTGTACATCAGCCTCTGCCCTCCTAGAAGGCTCTCATGACACCCCAGGCACGGACGAAACGCTGGTTGAGAATCACTGTCTTGGACAACTTGCTCATCTCTTTATCTAGAATCCATTTGAAAGTAAGACTCAAAATATTGCAGCCCCACACTCCCCATCTAAAAATTGATCTAATACTTCTTATTCTACTGATAATTTATGACACACTAAGTCCGGTTGTGAAATTGCCCTTTCCTGGATTTTAACATAAGCACCATCATCTTCCACTCATCCCTTTCCCAGTGTCCAGAGTGGAAGAGATCCAGTTTCCTGCCGGAATAAGCACCTTTGGGTAAAATGAACTACATAATCTGAACTCTTCTGGCAGAATTTCCTTTGCCTTGGTGAAAGAAACAGGATGGTGAAAGAAACAGGAGACCAACCATGTGGGATATTGAGTTTGTCTGTCACGCTGGTAGCTAATTGTGTCAACTTCCATTTCTGGACCCAGTTCAGAATCCAGCTCATGCAATTTTGGAGCTAATGACTCTTCCTTACTTTAATTTGGAGAGATTATGGTAGGCACTTATCACCTCTAACCCTCACAGAAGACCAAGAGAGGGGAAAGGCTAACCTCTTCCAAATCGGAGTACCCGATTGCTCTCTCGCAACCAGCTGACAACCAGATGAGATTCAGCTATGCCACTGGAATACATCTTCACGTGAGCCTCTAGCTTCATAGATTCATAGAAAACTAAGGTTGGAGGGGACCTCAGGAGGTCATCTAGTCCAACCCCCTGCTCAAAGGGGGACCAGCCCCAATTAGATCCGTCCAGCCAAGGCTTTGTCAAGCCGGGCCTTAAAAACCTCCAAGGATGGAGATTCCACCACCTCTCTGGGTAACCAGGTCAGGTGCTCCACCACCCTCCTAGAGAGAAAGTCTTTTCTAACATCTAACCTAAACCTCCCTTGCTGCAACTTGAGGCCATTGCTCCTTGTTCTGTCATCTGCCACCACTGAGAGCAGTCTATTTCCATCCTCTCTGGAACCCCCCTTCAGGTAGTTAAAGGCTGCTATTAAATATCCCCTCAGTCTTCTCTTCTGCAGACTAAATGAACCCAGTTCCCTCAGCCTCTCCTCAGAAGTCATGTTCCCCAGCCCCCTAACTTTTTCACTGCCCTCCACTGGACTGTCTCCAACTTGTCCATATCCTTCCTGTAGTGGGGATGGGGGTGAGGTGTGGAACTGGACACAGTACTCCAGATGTGGCCTCACCAGTGCAGAACAGAAGGAAATAATCACTTCCCTCAATCTGCTGGCAATGCTTCTAGTAATGCAGCCCGGTATGCTGTTAGCCTTCTTCACAGCAAGACTCATATTCAGCTTATTGCCCACTGTAACCCCCTTCAGGTCCTTTCCTGCAGGGGTACTGCTTAGCCACTTGGTCCCAAGCCTGTAGCAGTGCATGGGATTCTTCCATCCTAAGTATGGTGCTTTGCATTTGTCCTTGTTGAACCTCATGATATTTCTTTTGGTCCAATACTCCAATTTTTCTAGGTCACTGAATCCTAGCCCTACTCTCCAGCGTATCTACTACTCCCCCCAGCTTGTTGTTATCCGCAAACTTGCTGAGGGTGCGCTTCATCCCACCTTCCAGATCATTAATAAAAATGCTGAATAAGACTGGCCCTGGAATCGACCCCTGGGGCACTCCTCTTGATACAAACTGCGAACTAGATATCAGGGCATTGAACGCTGCCTGTTGAGCCCGATGATGCAGCCAGCTTTCTATCCACCTTACAGTCCATTCATCCGACCCATACTTCCCTCGCTAGCTTGCAAGAATGCTGTGCGGGACTTTATTCAAAGCCGTACTCAAGTCAAGGTGTATCTCCACTGCTTTCCCCACATCCACAGAACCAGCCATTTCACAGAAGGCAATCAGGTTGGTCCGGCATGACTTGCCCTTGGTGAATCTATGCTGACTGTTCCTGATCACCCTCTTCTCCTCCAAGTGCTTAGAAATTGAGTCCTTGTGGAACTGCTCCATGGTTTTTCTGAGGGCTGAGGTGCGGCTGAGGGATCCTCTGTCTTCCTTTCTTCAAAATGGGCGCTACATTTCTTTTCCAAACATCTGGGACCTCCCCCAGTCACCACAAGTTTTCAAAGATAATGGCCAGTGGCTCTACAGTCACATCAGCCAAATCCCTCAGTACCCTTGGATGCACTGGATCCAGCCCCATGAATCTGTAAACTTGGCTCTGTGTTGATTCTGTCCCAAGCAGACTGAATAAGATGCTACGTTTAGACAGCGGCCATGTGAAGACGTGATTGTTTGGGGGCCATGTGCTTATGCAGATGGATGCAGATCCTTCTGAGTGGTCATGCACGGAGTGCAAGATGGGTTGCAGGTAAGAGCTGTCCAAAGGATTTGGACCACTTTGAAAATCCCAACCAAGTGATATAAACCAAGATCAGGAATAGAAAAAATAAGTACCACAAAGAATTTCACTCCTGGCATTTCCTGATGTATTTTTTTGAGTTCATGACCTCTGTGTAACTGTGTGAAAATGGTTGGGGATTAGAAGTCTTGAAGGAAGACAGGAGGGTCCCAGGCTTAGGAACGCAAGTGACTTGGGCTTCACTTCCTTCTGGTTTCCCACAGACCTCTTGTAAGACTCTGGGAAGATCACTTGGTTTCTGTGTCCCTCCATTCCCAATCTGAGGATTTAATAGCACTGACCTGCCTCCCAGGGACGTTATGAAGATAATACAATATAGATCATGAGTTGCTCAGATACTGTACGTATGCGGGATAATCCCTGCCTCTGGACATGCTGTACAATGTAACATAACTCAGCTGTGATAAAAGCGGTCTTACACCAATTACAGACTGACATGGCTCACCCATTTGATGTTGTTATCATGACTGAGTTCATACTTCACACTCACAAAGGGCCCTGCTATTTGATGATCTGAAAGCTACCCAGCTGGACCTCCCAATGATGAAATGCCACACACTATAGCCGAGACCATTTTTGGCATGACTGACATTAACTAAAATCCACCTTGTCTTTTAAAAGCTATCAGATTAGCAAGCAGGTATTCAATCACCCTGCTTGTAATGTGTTTTGTGGTTATCTTCCATAGCATTTTGGATAATTGCAGGTTATGTCATTAATTAGGGAAGTAAATGAACACTCTGTTTCTGCTCCTAGCAAAGCTGCAAAGTTACAAAGGCGCCAATATTTTAAGTAAATAGCCAGATCTTTGAAAGAAGCCTCTCTGGTGTTCAAGATATCGTTTCAGTGAGCTAATTATCTATAGTGTAGCCTTTCATTATCTGGTAATTCAGCAGGCCTATTAAATCCTTAGGCAAATGAACTGATTCTTCTCTCTCTTACATTCATCCAGCTCAGTTATAACTAATGGGATTATTCTTGTAAAGGAGAAAAGAATCAGAGCCATACATTTTAAAACTCCTATAAGTAAAGGTAAAGAGACACCTTTTCTTGGGACCTCAAAGCCTTTCCTCCACCTCTAGGTTTTGGGATACAAGCAATGGCAAAGGACCTGAAGACAGTATGAAATGGAACAAAATGTTCTATGGATGGCCTTCCTGATATTTTTTTTACCTTTGGAAAAGAGGACATACGTGACTTTGGAGAAGAGGACATAAGAGACACACAGGAGAGAGAAAGTCTCTACAAATGACAGAAAAAGAGTGCATCTTTAAACATCTTTGTAGGCTTCAGGAAAAACTCTGAATTGGGAAAAGCTCGAAACCATTTAAGCCCATGTATAAATTCAGCCCTGTTAGTCAACTCAAGAATAAGGCTAGTTGCTTTCCTGAATGGGAATGAGATTACTCACAGGTTCGATATTAAGCACAATGTTACAAGATTGCTGAACTGGGGCATAGGACTGGTGATGAGACAGTGACAGCTTAAATGTCACACATTTATGACCTCCAAGAGGATGGTCAAGCTAGTATGCTCGTGCAATTCTGTTAGTCTTCAGCCATCAGGATACTGACCACAAAGGGCTACTGACTCTTCCTCATGTCATGGCATGTGCAGACAGAATACATGTTATAGTACCCAAGTACTTAATGCCTTTTTTTACTTCTCACTTTGCAAATAGGGGCAGCTACCAGATGAGTGCAGTTGACAGCAAAGAAAGGGAAAAGGACAAACAGATTGGAGTAGTGGAAGAACAGGTTATGGATTACTTAGAGAACTGAGATGCTTTCAAGCTGGCAGGGCCTGATGGTATGCACCCTAGGTTACTGAAGGAATAGGCTGAAGTTGAGAACTCTCGGTGGTCAAGTGAGGTCCCAGATGATTGGAAAAGGGCAAATATAGTACTCATAGTTCAGAGAGGGAAAAAGGAGGAGTCAGGGAATTACAGACCAGTCAGCCTGACCTCCATCCCTGGAAAGATCATGGAGCAGGTCCTCAAAGAATCTATTGTGAAGCATCTAAATGAGAACAAGGTGATCAGGAACAGCCAGCAAGATCAAGTCATGCCTGACCAACCTGATTTCCTTCTCTAATAAAGTGACTGGCTCTATGGATGGGAGGAGACAAGTGGATATGATATATCTTGATTTTAGCAAGGTTTTTGTCAACCTCTCCCATAACATTCTCATTAACAAGGTACGGAAATATAGACTAGACTAGAGAAAATATGGTACAGAAGTGACGCAATATAACTGGTTGGATCATTGTGCTGTGGTTGGGGTCTGGGAGGAAAGACTTATGAAGAAGAGTTGAAAGAACCAGGTTAGTTAGTCTGGAGAAAGGAAGATTGAGGGGAGATTAGATAACAATCTTCAAATAACTGAAGGATAATTACAAAGATGGAGATGGGCTTTTTCTTGTGGTTGTAGAGGACAGAACTAGGACTATGGCCTCAAAAGCTGCAGCAGGGAAAACTGAGGTTAGAGATAATGTGGATGACTTTTCTGACTATGAGGTGGTCAAGCATCAGAGAAGACTATCTAGAGAAAATGTGAAATCTCCATCCTTGGACATGTTCAAAGGGAGGTTGGGCAGATGCTTGCCTGAGATAGTTGAATTGGGAATAATTCTGCCTCAGGCAGGGCCCTGAACTAGATAACCTCATGAAGTCCCTTCCATCCCTACTTTCCTATAATCCTATATCTCAACTGGCTGAGAACAGAAGCTGGGGGAGGAGGGGTGGGGGGCAAAGAATGCAAAGGAAAGTAACCATGGAGCCCACTTTAGCCTCTTTTTTTATGCCTGTCTGATGTTATTATACTGCAAAGTGTCAATACTATGGTGATTTGTGTTCTATAAATACCAAGGAAAGAGAAGCAGAGACTGCAGCTCTTTAATACTTCCTGTCTCTTCTATTTGATCCACATAATACTTTTCCTTGGCTACAATTAGAAAATGATTTCATAAAGATGAAGCCATACAAAGCATTTAATAACCATCTCTTACAGCAAGCTCAATTTTCTATTATATAAATAACACAGTTTACATTGTTTGCCTTGAATAAAAAGCCCACCTATACTCCTGAGTTCACAGTACTCTTTATAGTCTTTGACATCATCTTAATAACCAAAATACCAGTAATACATCACCACTTTCCAGATATATTTATCTGGTCATGTAGTTTTACTTTCCTCTGATTTCAAAAGACTGTGGACTAGACCCCTTAAAAACACATCAGCAATTTTAAATCACAGTGAGCTTTTACCACCTAACTAATAAAGTTAGTCACAGCAATTAACTTGAGTCTGATAAATCTATATTATGTTAAAGTGCATATATTTAACAAAACTGTCTTTAAAAAATGTAAAAACCTCAACTTGGAATCACAGGGCATTTATACATGTGCTCTGGGAGTGTGGGAGAGGGGAGGGGAGCTTTAATTACAGCAGCTCCAAGAGCAGCTCTATTAAAGTGTCCAGAGAGTCTTGTGTATCACTGTCCCATGCTTAAAAATGGCTGTAGCGGTGCTTTAACTAACTAAAGCTCATTGAACAAGCTTTAGTTAAAGTGCTCCCCCCCGTTTTTAAGAGTGCTGTAATTACAGTGTTTTGGAGCAGCCTCGTTGCTCGTGTATAGGCTCCCACAGACTTTAGCATGGGGAGTAACATATTCAAAAGTACCTGAAGGCTGGATTGTAAAACGCGCTTAAAGTCACAAGTGTTTAAAGGCAGACAGATTTTTGAATCACGACTAGATGTTTGATTTCAATCAACATCAATTCAACATTTGCATTGGTCTAATAAAAGATATCAAATTCACCCAAGGAACCTTGTCTGCCTATGTCCTTAGACCAGCACGGCTACAGCCCAAACCCCTGATTTCAATCAAGCACTTAAGTCTCTTTTAAAATCCACAAACATATAGACATTTTTTTTTTCTTGCATCTCAGCTAGACTCCAGCAACCTTCATTTGGGGGTGATGTTAAATGGGGAAGAATCTCATCCAGGACACCTCGTCAGAGGCAGAAAAAGAACCCAGGAGGCCTCATGCCTCGTTTGGTGTACTCAGAGAAATTGGGGTAGCTTGGCACTTTGGTCTCTCCAGAGCCAGCCTTCGGGGTGGGCAATGTGGGTGACCATCCAGGGCACCACGATCAGGGGACATCACACACAAACACACACATGCACGTGTGAGCAGCTTGTGCTCACAGAGCACTCTCCCCCCACCCCCCCGCCTTGGCCGATTCCCCGTCCCAAGCAGGGGGAGCGGTGCCCATTCCAGCATGCCCCTCAACTCCAGCTACTGCTCAGGAGAAGCCAGGCCAGACACGTGTGAACAGGGTTGCACTTGCGCCAGTCCATCTGCCTTACTCTTGCACGGCAGTAGCGGTGCTTGCCCACCTACCTGCCTGGGGCACCATGCCACTCTGCCGCCACACTGAACTGAGCTCCGCACATCTATCTGCCTGCCTCTACCTGCAGCGGTGCCACTGACTTGGCAGGGGAGCTGTGGGTAGGCACCAAAATACAAATTCATCCAGGGTGCCATTTTCCCGAGGCTGCCTCTGGGTCTCTCTGGGTGTTTGGTTGTAGCCGTGTTGTGCTTAGGCAGGGGTTGTCAACCGGGGTATGTATACCCCCTGGGGGTACTTGGGAAAGGGCTAGGGGGTATGTGCGGGCAGGCAGGGATGGAGTGCTGCCACCCACCACCCCATGCCACCACCTCCCAGAAGCAGGGTTGGAGGGTGGGGGGAGGCAAGGGCAGCGGCTCCCTTCTGTGGGCAGCGGGGAGCTTGCATGAGGCAGCTGCCATTGACCAGTCCATGCCACTACTGTGTGCAAGCCCCACCCCTGCTCCACATCTGGCTGCCAGCTCCTTCCACGCCCCCCCGTTCCATGTCTGGATGCCGCCCCTCCCCTCTGCTCCACCAGAAGTGTACCCAAAAGAGGTACACTCCTTAAAAAGGTTGAAAACCCCTGGTGTAAGGAGATAGGCAGGCAAGGTTGTTTGAGTAGATGCGGTATCTTTTATCAGATCAACTGAGTCTCTCTGACACTGTTGGAGACTTGCTTGGTTTCACCTCTTGCCAGATGAAACAAGGGAAGACATGCAAAATCGCTCCCTTTTTCTCAGAAGCCTAAAGAACATCTGGGCATGGGCAACTAATGCCTCCCGAGTCTGGGGGGCACCAGATCACCAACAGCTGGCGGGAGGGGAGATCCCTCAGCAGCCAATTGCCAACCGGGGGCGGGGGGACAGAGGTGTGCCCCAGTGGCTGATCACCGAGCCGGTGGCAAAACCAGAAGTGCACTTCCAGTTTTGCAGCTGGCGCTTCCAGGGTTTGCACAGCCGATCTTAGGGGGTACACATGCATCCACGTACACCCCCTATGTGTCGCCAGTGCATCTGGGGGCTCTAGTACTGTTGAGGTCATTATGAAGGAGCAGACAGAGAAAGAGGGGACATCCTGGAGGCATTGTCCACCCGGTTTTAGATCAGACTGAATCCTTAGACCGGGAAAGTGACAAAGGCCTCCAAAGTGATGTTCAAAAAGGGTCTTGTCAAGTCGCCAGGCCATCATCAGGATTACAAGAGTTACCAGTGGGCTACAGAGCAGGGCTAAGAAGCGTCTTAAAAGACAGGAGATTCAAGGAAGGCAGAGAAAGACGAGGAACTTGACCTAGGGAGAAGGGAGGCAGGGAATTGTAGAGAAGTTAGGCTGTCCAAGATATGGAAAAGAGTAGTCTAGGACAGAGGAAATACTGGTCCTCTTCCTTAGATCTCTTGAGCATATTACAATATGAATGTAACGTGTATAACAACAGGAGGAATCGGGGCAGTGCAGAGCTGTGCTGACTTAATTTGGACTACAACTCCCCGAAAGTCTCGGGTACAGGCGGGGGGCAGTGGCAAGTGAAACAGGAAGAAGCTTGAGGCAGAAGTAAGGGGAGAGAGAGCAGCATGTAGGTGGCACCTGGTCAGCCCTATGCAGACGAGTGCACAGTGGAGCTGGAGACCTCACTGGCTTGGTCAGTCAGGACTGTGGACTAAAGGAGCTCGACTCAGACTTGGGGGCAGCTGCAGGCTGCTGTTTGAGCACTCTAGGGACTAAAGGCTTGTTTGGGGACACCTCTAGGAGTGTGGGAGGAAATTAAGATGCTGAGTGTATGTTACCTAGCTCCTATTATTTTCTATATAAAGATGGGAACTCCCCTTTGCTTCTTTTGCCAGCTTCTGGAGCTGCCGGGTCGGCACAATACATTAAGAAACAACTTCCTGTCCCTGCAGTAGCAAGACATTGACAATGCCAGCATGCCTCTCATTTACCTGTGGCAAGTTAAAAGGTTTTTTTGGTATTTTAGGTAGCTGTGCATAGGGGTTGTACCTGAAGTTTTATGAATAGGTTAGACAAACATTTATCTAGGAGGGTTTGGATAGGGGTGCTCTAGCCTCCAGGAAGGGTTTGGATTTGATGGCTTCCTAAGTGTATAACCTGCAAGTTCCTTTCATGTTGGAACAAAAGTTATAGGGGGAATGATTTGGAAGGTGACACCAGGAAGCTTCCAACAAATTCCACACGCTTGGGAAATTTTGCACTAGCTCTGAGCACACAATACAGCTCCTGGCTGTAAGCAGCAGCATCAAATGCAATGAACTTAAAAATAAAGACCCAAGTTGCCATGGTCCAAATGGAGTCTCTGTATTTATTGCACAGAGCTCTGTGCGTGAAACTGGGTGGCAGCAGTTGGGAACCACAGCAAAGAAAGTGTGATTTAAAGCATCACACACAGAGCAAAGACAGCAGGCAATACAGAGGGATTAAGTCAGTCTCCCTGCACATTTGGATTTCCAGTCAAGAAACCTGGCAGCAGCATGGAAACAGTGAAAGGAAGAACTGATTTTGAACACACAGCGAACCATAGCAGCAAAGATGAGAAAGTGAAGGTAAAGCTGTTCCACTACCTCATTGGGATCAAGGACAGAGAAGTGAGTGTAACTTTTACCTGAGGTGCCCAAAACATTAGAGTAACTACTGATGGCTTCTGATGATTACTGTAATACAGAAAAAAATGAGACTGTGACAAGATAGTTTGGTTTTTTTAAACCTGGAATCAGTATCCAAAAGAAGGGATAATTATGTTAAGACAGCTGAAAACGTTGTTATCCACATGTAATTCTGGAAACATACAGATTCCCTAATTAGAGACTAAGCTAAGGGAAAGATTGTGAGAGAGACTGATACAATGCTGAACGAGCGTCTCCACATTTCTAGGGCAGCTGAATTATCTAAAGAACGAAAACAATTGCTGGTGCAGAACAAGTGCACAGGATCAATTGTGAAGGAACCCAGGAGACCAGATGGATAGGCCAGCTGAAAAAGCAGTCAACTACCAACCTCCAGTGTTGGTACTGCAGGAAGCAACATGATAGATGGAAAAAGAAATACACAGCTTATAGGCAAAGATGCCTGGCCTGTACAAAATAGAGCCATTTTGTATCCCAGCCGGGAATATGAGCTGCCAGTGCAATGCTGTTGTTAACAGAGCTAATAGCAAGCTGGGATGCATTAGCCGATGCATTGCAAGCAGGGCTAAGGAAGTGATACTTCCCCTCTACTCAGAGCTGGTGTGTTCAGTTCTGGATGCCACACTTCAAAAAAGACATGGAGAATCTTGAAAGGGTCCAGAGAAGGGCCAAAGGATGATTAAGGGCTTAGAGGACAAACCTTATGAGGAAAGACTAAGAGAAATGGGACTGTTCAGCCTGGGAAAGAGAAGACTGGGGGGGAGGGGGTGCTTGGTGGCCATCTATACGTATGTAAAGGGTAAATATCAGAAGCTGGGAGGAAAACTGTTCACTAGGGCACCCCAGGGGAGACAAGAAGCAATGGCCATAAACTGTTAGAGCAGAGGTTTTCAACCTTTTGGCATCAGTGTACCTCATGCACCTGGACATGGAGCAGTGTATCCCCAGAGGCCGGACATGGGGGGGCGGGGGGGAGGGCTGAATGTGGAATGGTAGCAGCCGCTGCATGCAAGCTTCCCCCATACCCTGTGTCCGGCTGGGCAGGCCGCGCCTACGCAGCTGTGAGGGATGGTGCATGGTGATGATCCATCCCCACCTGCCCGTGCATACTCCCTAGGGCAGAGGTGAGCAAAATATGGCTTGTGAGCTGGATCTGGCCCTCCAGGCCATTCTAGCCAGGCTGTGGGGCCCCTAAAAAATTTAGAAAATTAATATCAATCCTCCCTGGCAGCCTGTCAAAGCTGACAAGAGCCAGGGGCAGTAGGACCCAGGGGGAGTCTCAGCTGGACTGAACAGCACAGCCCTGCCCACCCCCAGCCATTTCACTTCCTTCCTGCCCTGACCCTGTTCCAGCACCAGGTAGCTCCCAGAGGCATTGCCTGACCGGGGAGCACAGGGCTGCGCCAGTACAGGGAGGGAGAGGGGGGTGGGGGGTGTGTGTGTGTGTGTGTGTGTGTGTGTGTGTGTGTGTGTGTGTGTGTGTGTGTGTGTGTGTGTGGTGGCAGGCAGGGGCAGAGTGTGTGTGTGTTCATAGGCCGAGTCCCACATGCATACCCTACCATACACGTGCACCCACACCTCTTCACACTGCCATACATGCAGACCCCCCCATCCCCTCACAAGCCCCACACCCACCCACACCCCACATATCCACACACACACCCACACACTCCCTCACCCCACATACCCACACACCCACAGCCCCCCACAAACCTATACCTACCCCCCACAATATACAAGAGTAAGGCTTAATTTTAAGTGATTGTGCAATCACCTCGGTGTACACTACACAAACGCATGTAAATCAGGATAAAATATGTTTTTGAAACCAAATTAATAACTGCTGTAGATGTTAGCTTTTTAGAATATAATTTGGTATTTTTCTGGTTCCGCAATGGCAAAACCTCTTGCTGAAAGGAGTACTTCTGGGGGCAAGGGGAGGGACTTTTGGTGACAAAGGTCAGGGGTTAGGAGACAGGACTTCTGGTCACATGATGGTGGCTAGGGACAGGGCATCTGTCAAGGGGCAGGGCTACCAATGCGGCAGTGGAATTGAACTTGATCTTTCCAGGTCCCTTCCAGCCCTTAGGGCATTTTTACACATGTATGCGTCGCAGCACTGGGTACTTTGAAAAGCACCCAGCGCTGCAACGCATGCAGTTGTATAAGTGAAGAAATGCCATTTTCTATGCACTGATGTGAATTTCACTGCTTATACAACTGCACGCATCACAGTGCAGTTCGCCTCAGCTCACATGTGGAGCAGCCTCGATTAACTGAGTCTTCTGCGAAGCGGTGGATCTCCAGTGCGTCGCTGGGAAAAAAGTACGTGTATAAATGCTCTTGATTTCTATATGATTCTATGACAACCATTGGACAACCCTTGGCAGATATCTCTTGGTATGAATGCCCATGGAAATCAGTCCTTCCTCAGAAATGTTCCAGCACAACCTGGACCAGGCACCAGAGGGACTTTCAGCAATCGAGATTGTAGCAGATGACATCCTTATTGCGGAGGGTGGAGATAGCGAGGAAGGGGCTATCCAGGACCTTTATGTAGAGCTGTGACAACTCCTAAACAGGTGCAGGGATCAGAATATTAAGTTGAACTCAGACAAGCTGAAGTTGAGAACTGAGGTTCCCTACAGTAGGCACCTGATATCAGCAGGACTCCAGCCTGACCCGGAGAAACAGAGCCATTAAGGAAATGCCCAGACCACAAGATGTAATGGGAGTCCTGTGATTTATAGCCATGGCTAACTATCTTTCCAGATCCTGTGCACACCTGTTAATGACTTGTGAATCCTTAAGGCAGCTAATGCCAAGGGGGCATCACAGAACTAGGCATGAGCCCGGGAGCAGGCAATTGAAAGAATAAAGAAACTCATAAGCAAAGTACTAGTCTTGAAGTATTACAACCCAGCACAGCAACTACAACTATAATGAAATGCCTTCTAAGGAGGTCTAGGAGCAGCATTAATGGAGAACCAGCAACCCATAGCAGTTTCCATGCTGACCCTGGCAGAAAGAGGGCATGTTCAAATAGAAAAGGCACCCCTGGCTTTGCTCTTTGCAATGAAGCGATTTCACCAGTTAACCTCCGGACAAAAGGTGAATGTGCAGTCTAATCACAAGCCACTGGAAAGCATCACGAAGAAGCCTCTCTTGAGTGCGCCAAAGCAACTACAACCCATGCAATTAAGACTTCAGTACTATGATGTGGGCATCAGGTACTGTCCAGTGAAGTAGCTGCATAGTACACTATGTAGAACAGGAGATCAAATCTATCAATGCACTATAATAGCTTCCTACTTCCCTATCTGCAAAGGGAGTCTCCAGGCAATATAAGAGAACACAAAATTGGATGAATGGCTACACGCTGTGATATGAATCATACTCCAGTGGTGGTCAGACTACAAGGAACAAGTGCCCCTGGAAAGCGTTCTCTACTGGCAGGTTAGGAATGAGTTGTGTGTGCTAAATGGGATCTTGTTTAAAGGTGACAGAGCAGTAATCCCTGACAATTTAAGGCAGGATATCATGAAAAGAATACAAGCTTCATACCTGGAAATAGAGACATGTCTGTGGTGAGCTCAAGAATGTATGCTAGATATGAATTCCCACATGAGGACTTCCAGCAGCAGCAGTGAGGTGTGCAACAAGCCTGTAGATAGACAACAGAAGAAGATACTGAAGGCTCACGAGAACCCAGTACAACCTTGGGAAAAGGTTGGGACAGACCTGTTTTTATTCAGTACCAGAAATCATATAGTCATAGTAGATTATGAGTCCAGTTTTTTGGGAGATGGACTAGCTAGAGGACACTCAAACAAAAATAGCATAATTAGGAAGCCAAAGGCACACTTTGCCAGTTATGGTGAACCCAACACCTTGTATTCAGACAGTGGCCACAATATACAGCAGTAGTTTTCAACCTTCTTTCATTTGTGGACCCCAACAAAATTTGAATAGAGGTACAGACCCCTTTGAATTGTAAGTGTGAGTATTCACATACTTTTGATTGTTTATAGTCAATCTTTTGCAGACCCCTTTGACATAGTCTGCAGACCCCCAGGGGTCCACAGACCACAGGTTGAAAACCACTGATATACAGCATTCAAAAGAGCAAGTAAAAAATGGGAACTCAAGCACAAGAGTGCTTCCCCAGGGTACTCACAGAGAATGGGAAGGCAGAATTAGCTGTCAAACAGCCAAAACACTCATGGAAAGGGCAAAACAGGACTGGATATGAGCCTTATCTGGCTGTGTTAGAACATTGCAATGCCCGCTGTCAGGGACTTGATAGTAGCCGAGCCCGGAAACTGGTTGGATGAAGAACCAGGATGCTACTTCCCATGAGGGTACTACTAAATTCAAACATATTTGTCAGCAGAGGGAAAAAAACTAACCAGGATTCCCTCAGTAATGGCGAGTGAACAGGGAAGAGCCCAGCACCAAATCCGGTGGGGCATGGGAAATGTGGCATACAGAAGACCCACTCTGGGGGGCCCAAGTCCTTCTGATCGAGGCACAACACATGGCGCCAAAGGAAGACACACCTCCTGAGGAAGAAGGAAGAGTCTGTCTCCATCCTTCATAAAGGAGCAGAGATGGCCAGTGACTAGGTCCTGCGGGTTCTGATGTCATAATGCCATTGCTTAGCTGTCAGCTGACTTTGGCAACTACATCACAAAGCTCTGAAACAGGGCAAGAAGGGGCACTCACATCCCCTGCGGCCAGTCTGATTTAGGACCAATATCTGGCTACAACAAGTCATTGGCAAACTTGAGCCTAAATGTCTGCATAACAGCACAGTACAGACAGAAGTGAAAATACCGGAGCTCAATCTTTGGCAGTCATCTATTTCTCCATCCATCCATTTCTCCACCAATACATGTTGAGCTGTACTTCATCCATTCACCCATCCATCTATAACCCAACTGAATATCTCAAGCACCAATCTATTTTACCATCTGGATGTCTGTTCTTATATGTACCGCATCATATCTCTCTATATCCTCACATCACATGCTACATCCAACCCCACTGCACTCTGATATTCCTCGGTTTCTCTCTCATCTTTTAATGAACCTTTCTTAGCAGAAATCTGTAGCTTTACCATCTAATTTCTGGCATAGACTGGCAGGGGGTTACATCATAGGGATTCTTAATTACCCTAAGACAGAAGCCATCAGTTCCACAATACACAGGACTTGTCTGCACCAGCATGGATTAATGCGGTAGGGACCGACTTCTTTGGGTGTGAAGCCTTGGACAGAAGCAACATGCTGTATGTCTCCCTCATCTGTTAATAGGGCTCCCTATTTCCTTACTCTGAGTGCTCTCTCTACAGATCGAACACAGCTTCCATTGAATTTCTTATTGAAGACTGGGGCTCTTGTGATTTGCAGCATATACAGGTGGATGATTTCTCCCAGCTCTTTTGTGATGAGACCAGCCCAGAGGAGACCAGTGGGATTATCAATGTCCTGGCCATGGTCCATAGCCAGGAGGACCAAAAGGAGCTGCTGCTGGATATTACCCAGGCACTGGAAGTGCCAGCTGGACAGGATTCTGAGGGAGACTGTGCTCAGGGAGAGGAGTAGCACCTAGCAGAGCAAGTGGAAGAGGAAGGATGGGAGTTTAACATAAGCAGGAGGGGATCGCAACACTGATTTCTGTCCAAGACCCTTGCTGAACAGGCAGGTTCCACTCCAGACCTATTGGCTTGATGAAACCAGCTGGCTTCTCCTCCCTGAGGAGCAGCATAGGGAAGTGCTCAGCCCCATCACCTACTCCACATGTAGAAAAGATCCATCCAAATGCTCTTTCCCTCACTTCCTCACATGGGGATCTCTTGGCATTGTCCTCCTCCACTTTTTCTTAATTTCCTGGGTCTTTTCTCCAGCCTCTGGGCTTCCTCATAAGGAAAAATGCCTGATCTAGGATCAGGAAATCGCAAGACAAATGCAGGCTCAGCATTTGTCAGCAGGGGTACAGCAGCACTGCACCCTCAACTTTTCCCTGGCCAGAGAAGTAGAGGTTGGACTGATGTATTTAGGTGGTTTACAGGTATATTAAAGGTTGGGTTTTTTATCACAACATGGTTCACAGCACCTGAGAGATCATCCAGAGCTGTCTCAATGGGCTACAGCTCAGGCTGGGGGCCAGAGCCTACTTGTTTGGGACAGAGGGAGCTGTGGCAATTTCCTCTGTCCCTCATGGGTGTTCCAGGCCACTGGCCTCTTCCAGAGCCATGAACGACTCGTGCCTCCTGAGGCTGGGGGCGCACAGTGACTGCCCACAGGCAGCGGAGATTTCGGCAACAGAGGTGTGGCAGTGGCAATTGGGGATCGCCTGCAGGCAGCCACAGTGACATCAGTGGCGAGGGCAGGCCAAGTGGGGACTGTCCATAGGCAGCCGCAGCAGTGGCAGCAGCGAGCAACGACTGCCTGTAGATGCAAGCAGCAGTATCGACAGCAGCCAGTCTCAGGGGGGCACATGCCCTCCCATGCCCCCGTGCATTGCTTATGTCCAAGACTGAGCTGTTTGAACTCCCCAGATGCCCAGACTGTCAGGGATGTATTGGGAAAATGTCCGTCATCGGTATAGCTTGTCTCTACTGTGACCCAGCATGGCGGGGTAGGGTGTTGGCCATGTTCCACTCAACCCCAACCTATCCAAATCAAAAGAGGTACTCCCAGCTGGATACATGACAATGTAGCTACTATGGGCTTGTCTCCAGCACTAGTTTTCAGGCCTGCCATTGACAGCTCAAGAGCTGCCTCGGAGGGATGAACCAAGAAGTGCTTCATGAATGTATCTGCAGCTTGGAGCATGTCTGTGGGTTAAGGGGGTAGTGTGTCACCAGGGTGCTCCCAGCCCCTCAGAATTGGGACCTCCCACTCCAGCAGTACAGACATCTCCCCGGCAAGGAGCCCGAGGTGCGGAGAGCTGCCGAAGCTGGAGAGATGCTCAGCTGAGCTGAGACTGACCGGGATGCAGTCTGGCTATCGGAAAGGAGACACAACAGCAGGGACTTGAGAGAGGGATCTACAGAACTGTAAGTGGTTAACATGAGCCAGACAGCTCCCATGTAATACAGGGGTCAGGGAGAAAAGCAAACACTATCAAGGACAGGATTCCACTGAGGAGAAGAGAAAACATCATCAAGGACAGGATTTCACTAAACCTGGGGTCTTGCCACTACCTTCTGTCGAGGGTTCACTCTGTCTACGAGGAAACACGCAGGAAACAGCAGAATAAATAGGGGAAAGCTCTTCCCTCCCGCTAGGCCTCTTTAAAAATCTCCTCTTCCTTGCATTATTTTCCTAGATAGTTTATCCTAAACAAAGTTACCTCTGCCCTCCCTATGACATACAGTTACTGAAGTTGCAGCATCTCATACCTAATACGGGACTTGCCATATGTCCTTTATGCTATTGGGACCCCGCCCAACTGGGAGAGAGGCAGGGGTAGGTGTTCACACTAAAACCCCTAACCCCGCACTGACCTCCTGTTGCTTCAGGCAAAAGAAGTGCTGGCAGATTCAGAGTCAGGGTGGGAATGAAGAGGGAAGCAAGGGAGCAGTAGGCGGTGGTCTGAGATTCGAGGAGCATATGGTGAGAGGGTCTAAACTAAAGCACATGGCCTTTCCTCCACCCATCTGTCATGATATTAAGGCTGTCCATTTTCCCACTCAGTATGCATCAGTCGGTCCCAAATGCTCCCATTCACTTTTCACTCCATCCACCCATCTGAATTCTCTCACACACCATCTTACTTGAACATCAACTGTGTCACGGTTACGTCTTCCTCATCTCCTTGTATCACGTTCCAGTGCCATTTCTACTCCTTTCTCCAAAGCAACTCCTGTTGCTTTGCCATTTAGTCACTTCTCTGACCTGATTGATGGAAGACGTTACTTTGGAGCAGCCTGGAGGATCCAGACTGCTTTGTTGAATGTAAAGAGTTTGTTTCAGATAAATAGAGAAGCCGAAGGTATAAATCCCAACCCTGTGCTATGCAGTAGAGGGTGCCAGGGTGAAAGGTTACTGCCTTGGCTGAGAAGCATCAGACAAAAGCACTGATGGAGGCCGGGAGCTGTTCAGTCTGTTTATTCTCTCCACTTCCTTGTCTCAGGTTTTCAATTTAGCAGCTGTGGTGAAATACTGGTAACACTTGCACCCAGAGTTGAAAGCGCATCCCACCAGTTCTAACCCTGCCTGCTTTACCCATCGTGCCCCCTGGCAGGACCAGGGTATTCTGGTTCCTACCCTGTACTCCAGCAGAAAAATGGGGTGTCATGTTCCCCGTTCACAGAGCTCCCTCTGGTCTTAACGCTGCAGCTCTGGGACAGCACTGTTGTCTTCCTCATCTCAGCTGGGATGAGCTATCTGCAAGGCATGCACCAGAGAGAAGACTACATGTCTTTAATTAGCGTTATACTCTTTCCTTAACTTGTCAAATAAATAATATATGTAACCTAACTGGCTGGCCTCACCTATCTGACTTCCTAGGCCAAGTGTGTCTGTCTTCTAGTCACTACCTGCTTTGGTAAGCAATCATTTCAAATGTCACTGTAAGAAATCCTTCCAAATATTTATATTCTATCTTATGTCAGCATCCCAGCAAATGCAGCAGGTTTTTCTTTAGCTGCTGTCTTAGAGGAGCTTTCATTATAATTTACATCTGTTCTGTACATTATAATTCATTTTTTTACTCAATTTACGCAAAATAAATTTAACCGGGTAAGTAATCATTCTCAGGAATCTTTGCAATTCAGCTTAGTAGGTTTGTATGGTCATTTCAGTGACTGAAGCATTTCTGAGTTATCAGGTTTTAGAGCTCCTTAATGTCAGCGATACCACAAATATTTCTTCCCAGTCACAACTACTTGGCACGTTTTTATTCAGGCACAGATTTCTTTCACAACACTTGTCCGAAGATCTCATAAATGTCTCTCGTCTTGCCTGGTATTTCCCCATATCACTGAAGCATCCCTATAACATTCACCACCTTTCAGACCTTCAAAAAGCAGATTGAATTTTATTAGGAGATGTTTAGGATTGTGAATCCAAAAAGATGACGAAGCCAATAGGGAAATACAAATCGCCCGAGCGAGGGACTAACACTAGAGGGACATGGGCGAGGATGGGAATGCAACTAGGTTGCAGAAAATACAACGTTATACTACACTGGATCTGAGCTCGCAAGAGGTCATATTACTTGATGATGCACTCCAGGAACTGAACAACTCCCAAAAGGAAGTCTGGTAAACTTGCACTTGCCAAATGGTGTGCTAAATGTACGAAGTCTAGAACTATTGTTATCTGGCTGTACTTGCCAATATCCCCAAATGGCATTTAAAACAGTAGTAATTAGTAGTGACTTGTTTTTTAGTGAGCAACTAGAAATGCCCCCTTCTTTGTGTGCCATTCAAACCTCTTGAGTACCAGCATATTCTAAATTTCATCTTGGTCCGTTCTGTTCACAAACACTATAGAATTGACCCAGTCTGTAGGTTCTTGCACTTCCGTTATAACTTACATCTGTTCTGTATAGTATACTGTAATTCCTTTTTTACTATATTCCTTAATGCTATAGCAATTTTATGAGGTGCATGTATTACAGGTAGAACTAATGAGTTTACTGTAGCGCTGTGACTACCTGGATGAACCCTAGGCTTACAAACACATTCATATATCCTGTAAGTATATACCAGTCGCCCCTTATTTCCTTCTTTCCCACATTAACTCCTCACACTAAATTCAAGCTTGTCACAGCTGGTAGGCCCACTGCAGTCTCTGAGTGTAATTCCACTCCAGAAATTCCAGGAGTGTTTTCTTATTCCAGTACTCACATCATAAATTTTTTTTCCCATATACTTGATACTTTTTCCCTCTGCAGGTTAATATCTGAATAGTCAAGCTGTAAAGTGATTTGGTTCTTACTTGCTGTAAGATTTTAGAGGCATCATATCAGCCTACGATCAGTATCAATTTAAAAATTCACTGTTTTGTGATCATTAAGGAGCAGATCCACTTTACACTCATCCTTAAAAGACTCAGTAATCAAAGTACCTCAAAAAAGACCTTCTGATCACTCAGCTGTCCCTTTTACAGTCAAAATCTGTTTGCCTAGGGGCCTTTCCTTTCCAGATACGCACATTTTTGCAAAAGAATTGCTTTTGTCACATTTGTGGCACGCCTTTCCATCTGCTGGGTAGTTTTTGGTAGCGTGGCAATGGCCACATTAAAAAAATCTTTGAATTGCCTCTTATCTCTCCTTTTTCTTCAGTTCTTTTCATCTTGGGCCTTTCTGTCTGACTCTACTTCTGGGTACTAAAACATAGTCTTAACTGGCAAAGTACATCTATATTTTTCTGCTTTACCCAGTCCTTTCAAGCATTTTGCCATCACTTACTCTGCCTGACATACATCTGCATCATGTTCAAAGGTCGGTCTCCCCTAACAATCTTGTATGCGATGATGAAATATCACACACAATGCAGTGTGTGGTAAGGGGTTCCTCGAATTCCTGAGTTTGTTCTACCATTTTCATTTGTCACAGACTGGTCTATAGTCTCCCCTTTTGTCTGGCTGCTTGTGAAAAACATATGCCCGTTATGAAAAGTACTTCCTTGGAACACAGCATGCCTCAGACTCATCTATTCTGATGTGCCATTCTAATTGATCTGCATCAGTCTCACACCGAAAAGTGTTCAATACCCCTATTGTTTCCTTCTCAGCCACATGAAAAAGCACCACTGTTTTCAGCCTTTCATCTTTCTCATCTGCACGACTCACAATGGAGTCGTGAACAAACGCCAGCTTCCGCTTCCAGCCTTTCCCTCCAAAAATGACTTTTTGTAGCGGCTTTATTCACTCTATTTATCAGTCCAATGTCTAATACTTTCAGCTTTTGTTCTCACACCGTGGAATATTTGCAGTGCAAGTTCCAAACAGAATCTTTCACATTTAACATGAGGCTCGTCAACTGACTTGCAACTTGCATTACACACACACATCTATGTGGCTGGCCTTGCCTACAGGGCTTCCTCACCCAGCTGTGGCTGTTCTTCTTCAGACCCTTCTCCAACACACCCTCGTGTCTTTTGTTCCTCCTCCAAAATTCCTACCATCACTGCGTGGATGCCTGTGGCCTGTAGCAGATGGGGATTTGTGATCCCTGCCCTTTACATGCATGAAGCCGGCAGGGATGAAAGGGCTAAGGGCAGTGAGATGACAGCTCTGGTCCCCAGAAGGCTGCTCAAAGGGAGACTGTGGAGGAACATAGGCCCACCTGAAGAAAGGCAGAGTGCTGGCAGGGGAAATCATCATGTGCAAAACCAGAGCAATGGCCAGGCAGAGAAGGCCCCTTGTCCATACACATGACTGCAGTGGAGCAGAAGGATGCATTGGCAATACAAGCAGGATGGGAACATTAGTGATGCTTTGCCCAGAGACAGTGAAGGGGACAGTTGGCCATGGCTGCAGGGGGAGCCAGTCCCAGTATGAAAGACCATATACCACACTTCTTTCTGTTACAGCCCTGGGACAAGGAGGTCCCCAACCAAACCTGCAGGCACAATCCTGCTCCAGGGTCCTGGAATCCTGCCAGCCTGACTTGTGCACCATACCAAGGAAGGACCAGCCAAATATTTCTCAATTAAAACGGAGCTTACAGGAGCTGAAAATGGGAGGAGCCTCTCCTCTAATTTGGCCTGTAGCTACAACACTTTGAGGTGTGCTAATGCCCCAAAACGAAGACCATTAACGCTTCCACAGTCTGTTTGCAGAACGTCAGTGCTGAGCTACTAATCACAGCCCTACACAGTGTAGCAGGAGTTAGTGATGTAGGGACTGCTGCCCTTGGGTGCTAAACCCCAGACAGCAGCAATATTTTACATTTGCCCAGTCCCTGCTCATGGGCTCCTTCCCAGTGCTAACTCTCATCCAGGTGAATAAAGAGGAGCTTCAGGATATACTAGCAATGCCAGAAGCCCAGGAATTAGGGTTAAACATGCCATTGGAGTTACCTCAGGGTCCAAGAGCAGGCCCAGAAAGATCATGGGCGATTAGAGGTGCGCCTGGTATACCATGGAGGTGGAGGAGTTTGACCAATGATGAGATTCTACAAGGTCCTGGGACGTGTGGGAAAGGGTGTCCTGGGATTGAGGGAATTCCAAGGATCTAGTGTCCTCCTGGTACAGCAGGAGCTGAAGCAGGGACATAAAGCCTATACGTTTCGTAGCTAAGACTGGAGCTAGGTACAGACAGTCAAAAAGCCCAAGGCTGAATCAATTTAGTCTTTGCAGGTTAGCTTAAGCCACACAGTTTAAACTGAAACAGAAGTGAACAGACATTTACCTTTGATTCAGGAAATGCAGCCACAAGCCTGCAGCAACTCAGGCCAGAAGCTGGTGGGTGCAAGAGGTCAGAACTCTGGCTATGTGTTCACTTCCTCTTCCTGCTGCCCCCAAGGTCTCTGGGATTTGCAGTCCAGAAGTACAGCAGCAAGACTCTGCAAGGTTGCTTATCACTTCCACCTCCTGCTTCCCAGTGCCTCTGGGATTTATAGTCAACAGTTGTAGCCAACAATAAATTTGAGCAGGAGAAAGGGTATTTAAACCCCCCCATCCCTGGCCCCAGATCCCAGCCTGGGTTTGTCAGGGGGGAGGCAGTCTCCCCAACACACAGACTGGGCTGCATCCCCAGCCAGGTTTGCCCCCCCTGCTTGTCAGCCAGCCCTCACTACTCCAGTGAGGAAACAGATGGGTGGGGCCATCCCTGCTCTCTGGAGCAGACAGCCAAGCCCAGCCCAGGGCTGCAAAGCATGATGGGATGCAGGGGGACTGTGATTTAACTTGAACCAGGAAGCGGTCTGGGACAGAAGTTTCATAAACCAGTTTGATCCAAATCGGTTAAGTCTGATATTACATTAAACCGGATTTATCTTCAACCAGTTTCAGCCATTTTGAAACTGGTTTATATGCAATGATCTTCTGTTCTGTCACAGGTTTAAACCAGTCTCTGATCACTTAAACCAGTTTGTGTGTCCTTTCCAGCCCTGGCCTGGGTGTTCAGAGCCACAGCCTCCATTTAATTACACATTTGAACCTCTCTCTCACCTGCTTTCAATACACAAAGACAAGGACTAGGCTCCCTAGGATGTTTTGGGAGAACCGCACTTGAAGAAGGCATGTGATCTGAATAGGTCTCCTTTCCCAAGGGCATGAAGTCAAGAGCACCAGCACCTGGAGGGATGCCTGACTGAACCAAGACTGACAAGGATACAGTCCACATGTGTGAGAGAGGAGCCAGATTAGTGGTGACCTGAAAGAGGTATCTAGAGTACCAAATCAGGTTAGGATCAATCTTGGAATCCCCCATTTAAGAGAGGCATCGGGGCAACAACTGAGGTGATGACAGAACAGGACAAAAGAAAGAAATGCTATCTTTCAACTGGAGGCACTTAGTACCATGTAGCGTTAGAGGCTCCTTTGTCTATGGGGAACTACACAGAAAATCTTGCACTCATCTTTCATCTACCATAAAGGAGCAGAAAAACCCAAAATCAAAAGGAGGAGAGACCAATTTGTGTTCCTACCCCATATCCACCCAGTAAAATTTCTTTCCTGATGTAGTTTTACATTGAAAAATGTTGCCTCCATCTTTGTGACAAGTTATTACTAACAATGCAGGGGCCAGGGGCCAGAGGCAGGAGGGTCTGCTTTACATTTCCCACGTCATATGGATCCTACCTGTCCCCAAGGAGAGGAGATAGAAGCCCTGCATAAGCACAAAAATATCTTCCTCTTTGCCTCTGCTCCCAAATCTACCAACCCTGCTCTCAGAGAGCCACAGTCAGAGAAGTAATGGCAGGGCCAGGTGCCAAAGGCAGCTGCCACACACAGAAGTGGTGACTTCTGGTTGTCACTGTACCACCAACTTGACTGTGTGGTTATATCAGTAGCCAGGTTTTTTTTCTGTCTCCTTCCCCACCCATGTCCACACTTGGGACAGCTGCCCAGGTTGCCCCACTCTAGTTGTACCACTGTCCCTAGTGACTGGTTTTTGAGGACTCTGCTGCTAAGCTACCAGATGATTTTGGCTACTGTGTCACAAAGCTGTGGCACAGAACAAGAAGGAACACTCATGCGCCCTGTGGCTAATGTGGCCAGAAGGTGCTGCCAAATCTCGAGTTAAAGCATCTATATGACAGCACGGTGCAGACACAAGTGAAGGTGCTGGAGCTCATTTTGAGACATCCTGACCTGCTGCTTTGGCTGCAAGAAGAAGTATATTCCAAAAGAAGCTTGGCTTTGAGTTGAAGAGATGGGGGATAGAGGGAAATGGGGGCCTCATCTACCAGCCAGAGTTTAGGAGGCTGCGGGGGGACCGGTGTACACTCTAATTGAACATGCTATGATATCTGTCCAACCATCTGATCTGATCTGGAGTCCATCCATTTCTCAATCAATAGGTGTCTATTGGTGTTTCCCCCATCCATCCTTCCATCCATCCATCCATGTACCTGAATCTTTTGAGCACCAGCCTTAGCACCTCCATCTCCATTCTTATATATACTCCTTCAGTCTCCCCTTCTCCTCGTACCATATACTGCTTCCATGCCCACGGCACTCTTCCATTCCTCTGTTGTTCTCTCATCTCTAAAGGAGCCTCACCTCTCAGCACACATCTGTGGCTCTACTATCTAATCTCTAGTATACACTGACTGGTGCTTCCATCATTTTGTAGGATACGTAATGACCCCAAACCAGAAGCCGACAGTATTTCCACAATTTACAGGCTTGTCTGCATCAGGAAAGGACAGATGACGTATAACGAAAGGCTTGAACCATGCAGTATAGTTGCTGCGAAAGGGTTGGGGGACGTGGAAGGTATGAAACGCCTTGGGTACAAAACTCTGGGCAGAAGCCCATTCTATATAGTTCTCTCTCACCTGTTCACAGGTTTCTCCCAGTTCCTAATTCTGCGCTCCCTCTCAAGAGTTCTCTGCTGAAGACTACGGCTCCTGCAACCTGCAGTGGATATGGGTGGAAGACTTCGCCTGGCTCTTTTTTATGATGAGAGAAGCGTGGAGGATACCAATGAGGTCATCAGCATGCTGGCCACAGTCCACAGTTGGGATGACAAAGAAAACCTGCTGCTTGATCCTGCCCAGGCACTGGGAGTGCCAGCAGGACAGGATCCTGAGCCAGGCTGTGCTCAGGGAGAGTAGGAGAGGCACCTTTCAGACAAAGAGGAGCAGAAAGAGCAGAAGAGCCCAGCCTAGATAGGAAGGAATCACAACACCCTGATTTCTGTCCAAGACCCTCTCTCTAACGGGCATGTTGGCTTGATAAGCCCAGCTGGTTTCTCCTTCATAAGGACCAGCATGGGGAGGTGCTCAGCTCCACCACTTCCCACCAGGATGCTCCCATGGGAGAAAAGACCCGTCCACGGTTCCTGAAATCCTCTCTCCTGCACTTCCTCACCTGGTGGCTTCTTACCACCACCCTCCTCCCTCCTCCTCTGATTTTCCAGCCTCTGGGCTTCATCATAGGAAAATATGCTTGATCATATATGATCAGGAAATTACAAGAAAGGTCCAGGCTCAGAGCCAGGTGCCCAGCAGAACTCACCCCCAGCTTTTCCCCTCTGTAGGAGAAGTGTAGGATTGAACATTTTAAATAGTTTATAGCTATAATAAAGATTTTGTTTCATGATCACAATGAGGTTCTCAGTGTTGATGTCATACATGAGCGCAATTTTGTCTTATTTGGAGTTACCAAAGCACAGGTAAAAGGGTGCTGGAGCTAGACTGTCTTCTGGAGTGGGGGGAAGTATTGACGTGCTGATTCAGGCAAAGGAAATGTCAGTTGATCTAGTCAGGCTGCAATTAAAGAGGGAGGTGATTGGGAGTGGGGTAAAGTGAAATTCTGTCTCATCAGACTGAGGTTAGAGAACAAAGGGGGCAGAGTGACAACCATACAGTCCCAACTAGACTCAGCCACATCCCCACAACTGCAATGAGGCTTAGCCTGTTTCTCTATCAGTATGAGTGCATCTGTTTTCTACACAGTCATTCAGTCTTCCAGCCCTCTAAATTGGGCATAATACATGCATCCACTGCTCAAGGGTTTCATCAGTCTTGCCTTTGAATTTTGCATGCTAAAAGTCTGATGCAACACCCCACCTTCATGAGGGTGTCACATTGTTCTTCAAATTCACCAGTTTGTACTTCCAGTTATTCCCATCACATATTGGTCTTTATTTTCTCTTTCCATCTGCCTTCTTGTGAAAAACTGTAGATCTTTTATTCCTGACACTTTTCGAAGCACAGCATGCCTCAAAGTTATTCATTCAGATTTATAGTTTTAATTGATCTGCAGCATTCTCGCATTGAAGTGTTCAGTACTTCTATTGCTTTATCCTTGGCCATGTGAAGAAGCACTGCTGTTTGCAGCCTTTCATCTTTTGTCTGCAGCATTCACAATACAGTACAATTCAAACACCTTCTTCACAGTCCACATTTCCTTCCAAAAAATGGCTTTCCTGTGTGATTTAGTGCAGTGTTTCTCAACCTGGGTGCTACAGCACCCCAGGGTATGTGCAGATCCTTTCAAAGGTGCTGCAGGGTGCCATGCAAAGTTAGCATTATTGGGTATGCAAATATGATTCACATAATAACCCCAAATATTGCAAATAGGAATCTGTAGTGTTAAAACATTCTGACCTATTGTAGTCTTTCTGAGGCCTTTTTGTCAGAAAAAAATTCCATATTGTTTTCCTATCGTCAAAAAAGGAGTGAAAGCTAAGAGCTGGCATTTTCTAAGGGGTGCTTTGAGCCTAGCAAGGTTGAGAAACACTGCTCTAACTCATTCCAGTTAGTCTGCCTACCTGTTAAAAGTATCTTGTGGCCTGGCATTTGCACCCTACACTATGGAGATGATCATGTGGTTAGTGTTATCCAAACGTGCAGAAGGTGAGCTAGTACCTCTGGTATCCAAATAAATAGGCATAATTCTGGGCAGAGCAGGGACTACATTTGGATATATTTGCCAAGGGCATTATTCCCAGCTGGGAATACTGAAGAAGTCATTCCGGCTTAAGCTGCCATGGCTTAACCCTTGGCCAAGGTTTTGCAACTCCACATTAATCTGGCTCCACTGAGCACATGCATTCACAGTGATCACAAAAAGGAGGCCCATAATCCATCACATATGAACACAGATGAACAGCAGGAGGCAATGAGAGTGCCTGGATTTCATGGACCAGAGGGTATCTATGGGGCTGCTCCTAGGAAGGCCCACTTAGCGAAGTGCTGCAGAAGACTCCACTCCAGGCAGAAGAGGATCAGGATGAAACCACGCCACCCTACTTCCTGTCACAAAAGCTTCCCGTGAAAAGAAAGATCCGCTCCCAAACTGTGGCCTTGAGAGCATTGCCTGGATTCTCCTTAATGGATAAGGAGAGAAGCACAGTCCTATCACCCTTCCTCACAGTGCTTCTGTGCGATAAGAAGCCCTTCAAGAGCCTGAATGCCTGCCTGACTTGCCTGATTGTTTTGTGTCCACCAGACTCCTCCTTCCTTGTGTATTTTTCTTGGGCCTCACAATAGAGGAAGTGTAAAATCCAGGGGGATGTGTCAGCTAGAAGTACAATTTCCCGGCCAAAGGAGGAGATATAGGACTGTTAGGTTTAAGAGACCTATAAATATAAATGAAGGATTTGCTTTATGATCACCTCTCAGTCCCATTGCCCGTGTCAGAGACAAGCCCATGTCTGTCACAATAACACCATCCCAGAGACACAGTACTGGTGACAGCATACAGTGCTTGTGTCTGTAGAAATCGTGCTTGACCCTTGAGCGGCCCAAAAATAACCTCTCCACTCCCTCTGACCTAGCAACTGCCCCTTCATGTTATACCTCCAGGAGGCCAAGTGGGAGAAATCATATATTTTGGGGGGTTTCTCTCAAGCCCAAGCAAACTACGGTCACATTTTTGGTCCCCTTCCCGCTCAGTCACAGTGTCAGTGTCAGGGAGATGGTCCCTGCAGTTCTGTGCTTCATATGCTGGGGTCTCTCCCCGGGGATCTGCTTCATTGTGCTGAAGGTCTTTCTATGGCTCTTCGGCTTGTGCCAGCTGAATCCTGCTGCTCAAGCTGTCAGTGAAAGCCGCTGCACCTGGGTTGAGGAGACACTGATGTTATCTGGGCCCCTGCTACGCTCTCCACTCAGCTCTCCTCCCGGTTTTGAGGATAAGTGACTTCCCCCAGCTCCTTTCAGACATCTGTGTGGGTGGGGACTGCAGCCCAGACAAGGTGTTTCTCATGGTGCACAAGGGAGAGGAAGGTAGGGACCTGGTGGGGGCGTTCCCAAGCAGCCGAGGGGAGTGGGGGGCTGAATCCCTCGAGTATGGGCAAGACAAATTCCTCGAGTGATGTTTGGAAGGAAGGGGCCATGTCCATAAACAGGCCGTGAAGAAGGGCAAAACGAGATCCTAGAGTTACTGATGGGTCAGAGAGCAAGGGCCTGGAGAAGGAGCATCATGGGAGGCCAGAGGTACCAGTCCTTCTGATCCTGGCTTTCAACCAACCTCCCAACCTTGCCCAACTCTTCCTCAGAAGCAAAGTCTCAGCTGAACATCAATTGCTGATAGGGAAAAGGACCAGATTATTATACAGGAAGATTTAGCCCAGGGCTTTTAGGCAGCTAGGGGCCACACCAGACATGCCATGTGCGCTACAGGCCACACACCACCCCCCTCACTGCACCACAGGCCCCCAGGCCATGCACATGGGTGCACCTCACCTTACCCCTGTATTCATCTGCACTGCATGTGGGGTTCCCTCTCCCTGCACCACTCTGCTCCACTGTGCCTGCATGTGGACACTCCTTCTCATAGTAGTTTCAGAGTAGTTAGGGGTCAGAAGGGACCTAAATAGATCATTTAGTCTGACCCCCCATCACTGGCCGGAGCACACGCTGGGATCACACAATCCCAGACGCGTGTTCATCCAACCTCTTTTTGAATTTACCCAAGGTAGGAGCGAGGACTACTTCACTAGGAAGTTGGTTCCAGATCCTAGCCACCCTAACAGTGAAATTGTGCCTCCTAATCTCTAACCTGAACCTCTTCTCCAGCAGCTTCTGGCCATTGTTCCTCGTCACCCCAGGTGCTGCTGGGGGGAATAGGGCCTTTCCTATTTGTTGCTAATGTCCCCTAACAAGTTTGTAGGTAGCCACCAAATCCCCCATCAGGCTCCGCTTGCTGAGGCTGAACAGGTTCAGGTCCCTCAGCCTCTCCTCATAGGGCCTGCTCTGTTGCCCTCCAACCATGCGGGTGGCCCTCCTCTGAACCGTCTCAAGGCAGGCCACATCCTCCTTAAAGTGCGGTGCCCAAAACTGGACGCAGTACTCCAATGTCACAGTACTCCAATGTTGCATAGATGGGGAGCACCACCTCTCTGGACCAGCTTGAGATACATCTTTGGATGCACGACAAGGTGTGGTTGGCTTTGCTGGATGCAGTCTGGCTTTGGTGGATCACATTCATTTTGGAGTCAGTAATGACTCCAAGATCCCTTTCTGCCTCTGTGCTCACAAGGCGGGAGCTCCCCAGCTTGTATGTGTGCTGTGGATTCCTGTTCCCCAGGTGCAGCACCCTGCACTTACCCACACTGAAGCCCATCCTATTACCATCCTCCCACTTCTGTAGTCTGTCTAAATCTAATTGCAGCCTCTCTCTCCCTTCAAGTGTGCCTACCTCTCCTCACATCTTGGTGTCATCGGCAAACTTGGACAACGTGTTTTCCACTCCCTCGTCCAAGTCGCTGATGAAAATGTTGAACAGTGTAGGCCCCAGGACCAAGCCCTGAGGGAACCCACAGCTCACATCTCACCAGGTCCAATACAACTCATCCACCACCACTCTCTGGGTGTGCCCCATCAGCCAATTTCTGACCCATCCAACTGGGTAGGCATCAATGCCACCCGTTCTCCAGGGGCTGCAAAATGGTGCCTTGTGGGCTACTTGTGGCCCGTGGGCCATCAGTTGAACAGCCCAGATTTAGACCACCTCATGGAATGGATCATTAAAAGTGGAACGAAGTTTATGACTACGAAGTACAAATTCACACATTTGGAGGCTAACAACAAGGACTTCAGGTACGAGATAGGGCGGTAGATGCTGAAGACAACTGAGGAAAAGAGGTACCTGGGCATATTGGTATATTGTAGGATGACCATAAACTGCAGTGCAATACAGCTGTGAAAAAGGCTAATTCATTCTGAAGTGGTATTATTTGGAAACTAGCAGAGCCAAGGAAATAGTAATACCAATATGCAAGGCATTGGTTTAGAAGTTCTACATTAAGTTCTGGTCAATAATATTCAAAAAGATTAACTTAAATTGGAGCAAGCTCAAAAAACAGCTATGGCTGGTGAAAAGAATAGGGCCTTTTTCTTATGAGAGAAAATTAAAGGACTCCAGCTTGTTTAGTTTAACAATACGGATATTACGGGGGGATAGGATTACTTGTTACAAGTACATTTGAAGAGTGAATATTAGGGAGGTAGAACTTTTTAGGCTGAGAAACAACACTGGGATCAGGTCAAAGGGCTATAAAATGGCTAGGAATAAATTTAGATTGGAAATCAAAAAAAATTTCTATCAGAGGGAAGCTTGAATTGGTCTTCTAAGGAAAGCAGTAGGGGCAAAGACCCTAAATGAGTTCAAGATGGAACTCGATACATTTATGGAAGGGATGCTATGGGAGAATAAGGTGTTTTGGCCCAACAGTTAGGGTATGTAATATGCAGAACCATGTGTTTGTACTCCCCAGGCTTGGGGTAGAGAGGTAACTCTTGTAAAATGGAAGGTATCCAGTAATACCATGTTTCAGGGCTTCTGCTTGTGATTTGGGGCCAGAAAAAAAGGCTTCTTTCTGCTCATGAATGTTATTACCTTCTGGGGTTCTGTTTTCACCTTCTTCTGAGGCCACTGGACATGGTCACAGTTAGAGGTGGGGGATTATAGGATACACTGATATTCCTGCTGATACTGAGATAACTCAGAAGATTCTGACTGAAGAGTCTGGTTCTCTTGTCCAGGGTCAGACCAAATACCAACTGTAGGGCAGGAAGGGATTTTTCCTATATCAGATTGGCAATGACAATTGGGGTTTCTGCCTTCCTCTATAGCAAGGATACCTGTCCTCATCCTAGGATCTTCTGAACATATATTAACCAACTACTTCTCTTCCATTGACATGACACGACATTGGCAGTACGCTCTTGTTTTCAACTTTTACCCAGGGCATGTTGGAGGGAGATCTTGGTATTTCTGGTTTTGTGCCTAGCAGTTGTGTGTGAGGATGTAGAAGGAAGGTTTTGACAAATCCTTGGGTAAATGGGTGCTGGGAAATGAAGTGCATTGGACTTGATAACAAAGCAGCCTCCTTCCAGTCCCAGGTCTTTGATTGCATATGGTGCTGGAGAACTCTCAGGTGCGTCACAAACCTATGATGGGTGCCAGACTTTGACCCTAGCACTTGGTTGAATAATACATTAGCCGAAGAGATCTTTGGGAGGGGAGCTCCAGAGCTTGGTGTGAGCTGAAAACAACATGGATTTGGGAAATAACCACACAACAGAGCAGAAGTGTCCTGCATTCTTTATGCCACTGGCACAGACAACAGCCTCCCACACCTTTCTGAAAACCTCTGGTCCCCCTTACTTTAAACCCAAGAGCTTTATGTGCACAACTTACTCACCGGGAATTCTTCCCGTGATTGGCTGTTGGGGGCTCTGATGTCACAATGGCCATGCCCAGGTGGCAGCTGGCCTGAGCTACTGAGTCACAAGGCCCTGGAACTGAGTTACTAGGGGACCTGGTCACCAAATGGAGCCACTCTGGTTCAGACTTCATCCCAGGTGGATCTGTGTCTGGTGTCAGAGGGCAGGATGCCAAAGTGTGGGCAGAAGGGAGGGAGCTGGAGCTCCTTCAGAGATGCCTTCACCTGCTGCTTTGGCCAAAAGAAAAGGAAGTAGGTGCTGGATGGGGGCTGCATTGGATGGGAGGGAGGAGAGAGGAGGGAAGGAAGGAGGAAGGTGGGGAGTCTGCCTCCATCACCTGACATACCAAAAGCCAGAGATGGGAAGGGCCAAGGCACACTGTAGTGTAACAAACCCAAAACTTGTCTCCATCCATCTGTCGTAATCTGGAAGCAAGCACTCCTTACTCAGTGTGTACCCGACAATTCTTCCATCCCTCTACCTACGTCTCTTCTTCCCTATTCTTTCCTATACCTGCCTATTTACGCGCTGACCTGTCCTTGGTTATGTCACCTGACAGTTATCCATCCCATCCTATCACATGTGTAACTCCACCAATAACAGAGTTTCTAGTTCCTCTGCCTCTCCCTAATCTCCAAGGTAGGCTCTCATCTCAGCACAAGCCTGTTGCTCTGCCATCTAGCCCCAACCCGATTCTGATCGGGGGTTACTTCAATGTGTGGGTTGTTAATGACACAAACACATTGCGGCTTCCACAATACAGATGCTTCTTAAGGATAGGAGGAGGCAACTGGAGTATAACTCACACTCCTGAGATTTGGAGTAAAGAATTGCGGGGGTCAGAGCCACAGATGTTAAAATCTATCCAGTGGCAAGCTAGGGTTTTTTTCCTATCTGTTCTTCTGGTTGCTTGGATGACATAATGGGAATACTTCCTTTAGAAGCCATTGAAACATACGGGATATGGTGAGTTACTCTCTCCGGCAGAGTTGATCCAGAGATCCATATGAATTTGCAGTCTTGGTCCCACAAGTCTAACTGATGCTTGTTCACTCTCCTGAAGCCACCCAGGTGTTCTGGCTCCTAGGTCCCGTCTGTGTACAGGTGGCTTGTTTCCTATACACAAAAAACTCCATCTAATCCCTCTGCTCTCTCTTCAGGTCTCCAGAAAACTCTGTGGAGTTCTCAGTTAGTGAATGGGACTTCTGGGACCAACAAAGAATACAGGGAAATGACTTCTCCCGCCTCTTCTATGAGGATGACAGCATTCAGGAGAGCAGCAACGTCATTGAAGTGGCAGCCTTGGTCCACAGAGCAAAGAATGAAAGGGACATGATAACAGACATGGCCCACGCTGGGGGAGAAGGGAGCTTGGGAGAAAGGGATGATGCTGAAAAACCACAGGCCACTGATCTGGACAGGCAGGCTGGTGACACCTCATTCATTGATTTAGAGTAAAGATCCTCCCATTATATTTGTAATCCTGCTTGCTCCTCTGTTCATTTAGTGACTTGTGCCCATTGGTCCTATCCTTCCTTTAGGGTTCTTCCTGGGTCTTCTCTTGAATTTCTACCTCCCTTGTAGAGTATGACCTCAGCCTCCAAAGGGTGTGCTAGGGAGAGCAACTGCTGAAGACTTCAGAAGACACATCCCATTGCTTCCAAAGAAGCCTGAGCTTGGACTGACCTGAGCCTTGTCCTTCTGCTTCTAGACTCTACAAAAGATCAGGTGGGATCCTGAGCTCTGAGTTGCTTTGGGAGATCCACCCCTTTGGGACCATAAGTAAGTTCCCTGTGCAAGGATCTAAGGTGAGAAAAGGTCCACAGCCTGAAGAGACGTCCAAAACAGCGTGGCCATGCACAGGAGTCAGTTGGTCTGGGCTACTGTGTCACAAGGACCTGGAGCAGAGTTATCAGGGGACACGGCCAAACACTAGTACTCTGGTTCAGATTTAATCAGAAGTAGCTCTCACTTGCCCTGGCCTTTGTGGCTTACAGAAGGCACAATGTGGGCAGAAGAGAGGGTACTAGAGCTCCTTCCAGGATGCTCTCGCCTGCTACTTAGGCTTGAAGGAAAGGACGAGGTAGCTTCTGGGTTGGGCTAGGATTGGAGGGGAGAAAAGAGGCAGGTGGGGAGTCTGTGTCAAGCACCTGATATACCAGAAGTGAGAGGTGGGGAGGGCTAAGGCATGCCCTAGCCTAACAGAATTAACTTATCTTCATCCACATGTGATAATTTACAGGCAACCATTTCCCAGTCAGTATGAGCCAGCCTATACCCAAACATCCATCCTTCCACACATCCACCCATCTCTCTGTCCCTCCTAATCACTCATCCATCTGCAAGTTTCAGCCATTCCCTCTCCTTGCATATGTCAGCTTCTTCCAGCTATCCATCTCATACTATTACACACCTATCATTAACAGAGCTTCTAATTATTCCAGCTGTCCCTTATCTCTAAGCTAGCCTCCCACCTCAGCAGAAGCCTACTCCTTTATCATTTAGGTCCAACTCTTAACCTGGCCAGGTGTTATTTCATTTTGGGGATTGTTAATCACACAAACACCAAGGCTGTTGAAGCTTCCACAATATGAATGTTGCCTAAGGGCAGGGGGAAGTGGCTAAAGGATGAATCACGCTCCTGTGATTTGGACCATAGGTTCCTGGGGGTCAAAGAGACTGCCTCTGATGCTAAAATCTGCACAGCAGCATGGCAAAAATTTTTCCCCACCTGTTTTCTGGTCATCTTCATGGCAACACCAGAATATTGCCTTCTAGCGGCTGTGAACAGAAGAAGCAAACAGACATTTACCTTTGATTCAGGAAATGCAGCCACATGCCTGCAGTGGCTCAGGCCAGAAGCTGGGGGGTCTAGAGTATGGCTCTGCCTGTGTATTCACTTCCTTCTCCTGCTTCCCCCAAAAGTCTCTGGGATTTGCAGTCCAGAATTACAACAGCAGGACTCTGCAGAGTTCCTTATCACCTCCTCTTATGCGGAGGTGCCTCTGGGATTTGTAGTCCACAGTTGAGGCCAGCAGTAACTTTTAGTGGGGGAAGGGGTGTTTAAACCCCTTCCCTGGCCCCAGACAGGGTTTGCTTGGGGGTAGTACCCCTCCCCCCCACAACTGGGCTGCATCCCCAGCCAGGTTTGCCACCCCACCACACCCGTCAGCCAGCTCTCACTGGTCCAGCTAAGGGGGAGCAAAGGGGTGGGGCCAGCCCTGGTCTCTGGAGCGGACAGCCCAGCCTAGGGTTGCAAAGTATGCTGGGATGCTGGAGGACTGTGATTTAACTTGAATCAGGAAGAGGTCCGGGACAGAAGTTTCATAAACTGGTTTGACCCAAATCAGTTAAGGCTGATACTACCCTCAACCAAGTTTATCTTAAACCAGTTTCAGCCATTTTGAAACTGGTTTAATGTACACTGAACTTCTGTTGTTTCAGGTTTAAACCAGTTTATGATGGCTTAAAGCAGTTTATGTGTAACTTCTGTCCCTAGCCCAAGTGTTTTGGTTGTTAGCTCTGTGCCAAGGCAAGGTGTCCTGCTCCCTGTACATGGAACGCCATTTGATAGCTCTGGTATCTTTACAGCCCTGCAACAGGATCCCTAGAGTTCACAATTGTTGAAAAGGGCATATGGAGCTTGCAACAGTAGGCCTGCAACTGCTTCATTGCTCCTTTGGGGTTTTTTTCCATAGATTTTGAGCTTCCAGCCTTCCTTATAGGAGAAGATCCCAGACTCCACAGAATGTGCTGGGGAGAGCAACTGGTGAAGTACTCAGGAGCGCCCATCCCATCACCCCTGGAGACTTCGAGGCTTTTCATTCTTGGTGTTGTAGACGGTCTGAATTTTGACACAGTGGTGTCCTTCAGGTCCTTCACCATGGTGCTGCACCATAAGACCTGTTGTCCCCTCATTTGTACATCATGTCTCTTCCTGGCCCTACAAAGACACCTTGAAGAAACCTGGGGTCTCTTTCAAGCTTAAGCAAATGAACATAGATTTGTTGCCTCCTTATTGTTGCTTACACACATTTGTTGCTTATCTTACTGCTCTGGCATGGCTTCAGCATCTGGGACATGGACCCTCCAGCACCCTGTGCTGTTTTCTTGCACTCCTTCTGGCATGCCTTTGTAGGGGGCCTAGTGCAGGCATCAAGTGAAAGGATCCATTTCTCCTAGTGATAGGTCTCCTTCTGCACATCACCCACCTTTACCTTCAGCCATTTCTCCTCCATCTGCCTGATGTCCCAGCCACCCAGCTACTGTTATATCTGCTTGTAACAGGGTCCCCGCCTCAGGGGTGGCCATGATGTCCCTGGTGCTCCTTTTGTCTGCCATGCCTTGATGTATTTAGAACAAAGACAGGCTGCCCCAAGGCTCCCCAAGCCTGGTCTCACACTCATAAACACAGTTGTCCATGCTCACTACCTTAAAGGATAAATAAGTGGGTTCCATCTTCTCTATTATCCTTGCTCATGCTTCACAGATGTCACAAATAATAATCAAATCACAATTGCCCTATGAGTGACGTCTCTCTCTCCTCTTCCACAATGAATGGGGTGACATATGTTCTGTTTTCACTGGAACACTCTCCAGTCCAAGGATCCCCTTGCTTTATTTAAATCAATGCTTTTGTCCCATTCACAGCAGGAATGTAGCTGCAGTGGCATCCTCAATCCAGGGTAATGACTGGGGGTTGGTATTTTTTCAGCAGCTTGCAGTCCTCTGCACGCCCCCCCCACCCTCCCTCCCACCGGGCTCCCTGATGCGCTAAGTGGGTCACAGAGCTCTCCTTATGTAGCAGCCAGAGAGCAGATGCCAACTCTGCACACAGACCCTACCCAATGACAGCACAAGCCAAAGAACTGACAATTTTACAGGTTTTTAAAGGTTTGTGGTTCAGACCCAGCTCAGTTTACAGGGTTTGTGTCATTCCCCAGCCCAATTCTGTCAGAAGAGGATTGTCCTGGAGAGGCAGCACTGTGGACTCATACCACCCTCATGGGCCCTCGCTATGCAATTGTCCTTAAAGTACCTGGAGCTGTCAACCCCACACCTGGGACCCAGAGGCCTACTGCCACCTTGCTTTTACACAAGGTCTCCTGTCTCTCCCAAGTGCCAACTGAAGAAACTACATATCTCTCAGGCTTATCTCAGACTTAAAAAACCAAAGGTACCTTCACCACCTCCTTCCCACTCAGCTTTGGTTTTAGATGCTCTAGCACACTGAGGTCCATATGCTAGGGTCTCTCCCTGTGGCCTTTCTGTCTGTTGGTCCAGGCCTTTGTGGACTTCTGTGACTGAAGTGAGTTGAGTCCTGTTGCTCAAGCTCTCGGTGACAGACTCTCCCAAAGGGGTCATCTGAGCCACAGGTGCAGTCTCTACTCTGCCACTTCCTGCTGTGGAGGACCTCCCCCCAGGTCTTCTCAGACCCTGGCTGTATGGGAGGGGAGCTGCCATGGTGTATGAGACGGTGGTGGGCCACAACAGGGGTGCTACTATGCCAAGTCATCCGTTTCACTGTGCCTGACCAAAACCGCGCTTCGAGTGTCTCCTCTGGGGTGCCCACATATGGCTGACCCCCTTCCTGGAGCACACCCACAAGCCTGGGGTAATCACTGCCACCACTCGGACCTTGGTCTCCATTAGGGCTCTGTGCCATCTGGGATACACAGACGTTGCCAACTTTGAGGGTGCTTTGCCCAGTGCTAGTATTTCTGGGTACTTCTTATAACCTCCTGGGTGGCGCCAGGCTTTCAGGTGATACTCCACTGAGCTCTACTAGGAGCATAAAGGCCTGTCCCTACTCTCAAGCATTCACAGCTAGGTGAACTACCTGTTGATAGTTTTCATTAATTTGAGAGAGGGGGAATGGGGAAGAAGTACAAGATAGAAGAGTATCAGAAAAACAACGCCTTGAACAAAACAGAATGGGCTTGTTGGCCCTTTTGATATGCTTCTAGTTCACTTAATCCTAAATTACTGGCTAAATTTCAGGTGAGAGACTTACACGTTTATCCAGTGACTGGTAGAGCTTTGGAGGCCTTTTGCTTGTTCCAGCGTCCCAAAAATGTCCCCGTTCCCCAAGATGGAGTGCCCCTTTTTGTAACCTTTATGACCTCGACGCTAAGTCCCAACCAGCAACAGGCATTACTTGACGCAGACCAACCTTTTAAAAAGATGTCAGCATTCCCCAGGGGGGAAGAGCAGTGTCACGAAATGGCTCTCAGAGCTGCTTTAAAGTGCCCCCCTCTCCACCCTGGAGCATGTACATAGATGCCCCAAGCGCTGCATAGACAGGCGTCTCCCCCGAGACCTTGCTCTCTGTTAGTCCAGGCTTTTCTAGGGCCCTTTGGCTTGTGGCAAATGAACCCTGCTACTCAAGCTTTCAGCAAGAGACCGTTTAGCTAGGTGCAAGATACACTGGTGCTGCCAAAGCCCCTACTGCACTCTCAGTTCAGCTTCCTCCAGCTCCTGTGGACAGGTGACTTCCCAGCTCCTGTTGGCCACCTACTACGTGTACGGGGTCTACAGCCTAGTCAGGGTACTCACTGGGGTGAACAGGAGAGATGAGGCAGGGAGCTTCTGGGAGAAGTTGCCCAGTCTTATGGGGAAGAGGCTGAAGATGTAAGGTTAGACAGCAGTGAAGCCTCCAGAGCAATGTCCAGGAGGGAAAGTGCAGGAAAAGTAGGCAGGCCTTGAGCAGTAGGAAATGTGCACAGAGTTAGCTGGAGGGCAGCAATCAGGGGCCAGGAACAGGAACCTCATGGGAGAGCAAAGCTGCCAGCAGGACATGGAGAACAGGAGAGTCTGGCCTCAGAGTAAGGTGAGAAGACACAGCTGGAAACTAAACCAGGACAGATGCCTGAAGGAGCCAGTGGACAGGGGAAGAGCAGAGGCTTCTTGCACAGACCCGGTCTGATTCTGCTGTGCTGCCAAGAGGCATCTTCCTCCAGGCTGGAAGGAGCAGGGAAGCCTCCCAGAGCTTTCTTCATGGGCTGTAGCACAGGGTAGGGCCGGGCATCAAAGGAGCTGCAGCAAGTCCCAGTGTCCTGTCTGTTCCACACTTGAGCCTGTGTGCAATGCTGGTCCTCCCTCATTAATTATGGTGCCCAGAAATAGGAGTAGGCAATTGTGAAGGGGCCTGAGTCCAGGGGTGTGGGGAGGGAGGAGTGCAGGAGAGGGGGAGTTTCAGAACCCTGGAAGGAGCCAGGGAGCTGCAGAGAGAGGCTCAAGGGAGGGGCCTGCAATGCTCCACTGTATTGCCCTGGGGCAACTTCCTCCCAGTGGGGAAGAGCAGGGTAACATCCCAGAGCTTTCCCCAAGGGCTGTAGAGCCAACATCTATCCAGGAACATCCTCCTGGCAGACAGGGAGCTGCAGCCATCCCACCACTGCACCTGGGTCCTCAAAGCCAGTCTCCACAGCTGCAATGGAGCTCCCTGCCCAAGGGCCAGAGGTGAGGAGAGTGTCAGAGCCTGGAGACGCCTGGCTGCGTTGAGGCTGATGAAGATGCAGTCTGGGTATTGGACATGGGGGACAGCCCAGCAGAGCCCCACAGGCCACATCTACAGAATCAGACCAGGTGGGGCTCAGTCTGGGCCTTTCCCAATTAACACGGGCTGGGGGGCAATGCTTGAGGACAAACCCAGACAAAGGAAATGATTTGTTTGAATCTGTGGAAATCACTGCCACATGGAGCTCTCTGCAAGGACGCAGGCAGAAAGCCTCTCCCTTCTTTATCGGTCAGGGGAAAACAGAGCGAATGGATAAGCCTCTGTGCTGCCTACCCCCACGCCTCCTTCCAAACAGGAATTTCCTCTTACTCCTTTCGGCAAGCAATTATGGATGGCTCGGGGGACTTGCCTACTACAGGAGTGGCCCTCCAGCATCAAACCAAAGGATTCATTTCTCCTAGCCACAGGCCACCCTGTGTACCCCATCCGCCCTTCCCTCCAGCCCTGGCTCTCTTCCACCTGCCTATTATACCAGCCACCCAGCCATTGTTACACCTGCTCCGTCCATCTCATCACACATCTCGTTCCCTTCAGTGCTTCCTCTGTATTTCTCTCACGTCTAAATTAATTCTTCCTCTGCTCACATACTTATTGCTCGTTCACTTGATAGCTGCTCTAATCTGACCTGGGATTGCACCACTTTGAGAGCTGTTAATTGTCCTGTGCACCTGCTTTTGTTCTACATGTTCGACCCTGCTTCTGTTCTATCATGGCAGCTTTGTGTATCCCTTATCCGTATACCCTCGTTAATACACAAGTTTGAGGGGCTTGCATCTGTTTTCACTGTTTGTGGGCAAGGGTTATGCTGTTTGAGGTTAACGTGCACAGCTATAAAGGGCAGACGGATCACATTTTGTGGCCACCAGCTGTCCCTTTCAAATTGTAGGCACATACATTTTGTTGATGCCAAGTTATACAAAGGCCATGAAAAGGTCAACACTCGCTATAGGCTGCAGACCAGACTGGGCTTGTGGTGGACTCCATTTCCCAGCAGCCCTTGTGCATGGAGACCCCAGCAGCCGCTGGGCCATTGACAGTGCAGGACCAGGGTTTCCATGGAGACTGGCCCCAGCAGCACTGGCAGGGTGCGTGGCCGAGTGGGGAGCTGCCCTGGGGGCAGGATCTTGCAGCGGTGTTGAGCACGGTCCAGAGCCGAAGCAGAGCTGTGATCTGCAGCCTGCATGCCTCGGGCAGGGCCAGGCAGGCAGCAGACTGTGGCCCTGCCCCAACTCTGGACCATGCTGTTACCATCACAAGATCCCAGCCCCATGGAGTCTGGCCACAAGCTGGAACCATTTTGTCCACCCCTGCTTTAGGCTGTGCAGAAGTCTGCAGGGGGGTGGCCCTCAGTCTTAGGGCAAAGTCAGTGCGTGTGTGTCTGGGTGTGTGGGTGTGTGCACATGTGCACACTAGGAAGGATTCTAGATGGGTATTATTCCCTGGATAGGATGAGAGAAGTAAAGCTAAAGGCAAATGGAAACCGAAAACCTGTCTTTTATTTTTTAAGAATTAAGACTATGCTTTTTGGTATATTGCAGTGGATGGAAAGTGCAGCAACAGACCTAAAATCAAGAGAAGTATAAATGAAGTTGTTCTTTTTTTTGTTCTTTTCCTGTTAGAAGAGTGGTGGACAAGAAGAAATATTGGAATAACGGGCCATTATACTTACTTTGGACTGTACATGGCAAAGTTGCAGTTATGCAATTGTTGGAGGGTGACACATTTAAAAGAAGCTGATTTATATTTCAATACTTTTACCAGAAGAAAAATCATTCCCTGGATAGCCTTGTGGCTTATCAACTCCTCAAGGAGAAGTGCTTGTGAGTACTAATCCCTACAGTATAGGACATTCAGAGAGAAACCTGACACTCACCATTGCTAAAAGCTGAAATTTCTTGAGTTTGCTCTTCAAGTCTGAAAGACCTGCAGTTTCATAGGCACCCTGAGGAGAAGAAAGAAGGTGCAAGGGAGACCCTGGTGGAGCAGGGGAATGGTAGAGACCCCCGGAGGCAGCAACCAAAGTACTGCTCCCCGGCCATCAGAGCAGCTGTCCCCAGCACCGCATCCCGGCAGGACCCCCCAGCATCAGTGGCAGCAAGTCCAGAGCAGGTCTCCCTACCTAGTACTTGCTCCTTGGGCTGGTAGAGGGGCTAGAGTCCCCAGAGCAGAGCAGCAACCGGGGTTCAAATTAAACTTCGACTCGTGGGGGGAGAGGTCCGCAAAACAAATTGGCTGGGGTCAGGGCTGTGTGTACGGGCCCCCACCAGTACCGCAGGGCTGGGGCGAGCAGCGGTAGCAGCTGGAAAGAGCCGCCACCTGGGCTGCTTAGAAAGTCGCGGGGTGGGCCAAGGGTTGTGTGTGGTGGCACATGGTCTCCAGGCTGTTGTGGGGGGGGAATGGGTTTTGACAGGCCCACAGGGGAGTACTCATCTTTATGGGGGGGCTCAGCCCCCCTGAGCTCCCCTATAATTTGAATCCGGGCAGAAAGGAGCAACAAGGTGTCTGGGGTGAGCTTCCTTACCCAGAACTTGCGACCTTGACTGGCACAGGTGGCAAAGCTCCTGGATGGCACTTCTGGGTGAGACTCCCGTTCCGAGTGACGGGAAGCGGCAGGAGTTTCGCCGGCGACTGTGACTGACAGCTCTTCTGAAAACCAGTTAAGGGTTAATAGTTATGGAAGGGGTATGTTTGCTTCCCTTTCCCCCTGTAATACACCGTTTAGTTTAGCACTTGTTCTCAGGTGGGGCAGTTTGTTCATGTTAGAATATCCCATTCAAATTTATTTTTCCAGGTTTCTGGGTGCTGGCCAAAGCTAAATGTGAGAAGTGGTGTGAAACCCCTAAAGCTGAACCTTTAGATTTGATTTAAATCAAATTGATTTAAATCATGATTCAAACCACTGGTCAGGAAGCCTCGACTTAATCATTGTTTTCTACCAAAAGTGCATTCTTGTTGTTTGATATAACCATAATACATATTATGCACAACTCAGAGACAGATGCAGGTTTCATTTTTAAAAGGTACGCCCTGTACATTTTAAAGCAATGATCTATTTTGATATTTTTCAGGTTAATCTTGCAGCTGCATCAAGAAACTGAATTATGACCTTTAAATAGTTTTATTTAACTAGAACAACAAGCTTAAGTATGTTGGATATTTTTCTTCAACAACAAACATGTATAATTATTTTAACAAAACAAGCATAGGCATTTTTGAATTTTTAACTATTTTAAAATACTGGGTTATGCAGCAAACTCAGTCTTCCCTTTCCCCTTCCCGTGTATTCACAAACTGGAAAGACAAGCTTTCCCGCTTTTTCAGTTCCCAAGCACTTTCTCAATTTAGAATGAATTCATCCAAAGGAAGAAAATATTCTTTCTACACCTGTAGAAGAAGCTACTGCAGTTAAAAGATGGATTATCCCTTCAATAGTCTCTGATCGATCCAGGTGCTTAAGTGACTTCCACCAGTTCACTAGTGTGCCTTTCTTTAAAGCTTCATCAGAAAACATATTTCTTGAATGGTTCACTCTTAGCCCTGAAACTTATTGTAGTTGGTATCATGGAGGGATGATTCCTGGATGCTCATGTCATCGCCAACTCCTCTTCCTCTGCAGTTAAGGATTGGCCCTGGTACCAGGTATTGAGAATACTGGCAAGAAAATGAGCTGGAAATAGTGCTTGATCCATTTGGGTTTTCTTAATGCATGTGCTTTAATTCTGTCATTGCATATTTCTCTTTTTAAGTTCTAACTCAGTTCCTTCCAAATTTCAACAACATCACCAAAAATATAGCGATTTCTATGCACTTTGCTCCAGGCCACGGAAATAGGCTTCTATTCCTATAGAAGAAGTATGTTCTTCTAACAAGAACTCCCCCTTGTTGCTTCTGGCCAGCAAGGACTGGTAGTGCAGGGGCCCCAAACCCAGTACAGAAGTTTCTTTGTGTGTCTCATGCCACTGGCACCCCACGCGCCCTCGTTCTGTCTTTACTCCCAGTGAGTTAATTTACCCATAGTGCATGCAGAGAGATTCCCTCCAACTAATTGGCTGTCAAGGACTCTGATGTCATAATGACTGTGCACTGCTATCAGCTGGCTTGGATGACTGTCACAAAGCCCTGGCAAAAGGTAGCCCAGGGATAATGATGTCCCCAGCTGCTAGTCTGGTTGGGTTGGACCCAACCCGGTTCACTCTGCAGCTCTGTCTTCATGGCCAGTAATTGTAGAGAGCAGGAAAATGCCAAGGCACAGACAGAAGCAAGGATGCTGGAGGGCGCTCTGGGGCAACCTCACCTGCTGCTTCCGGCAAAAGAAGAGCTGGTAAAGTCAGTCAGGCTTAGATTGACAGGGAAGGGAGGGGAGAAGAGAAAGACATGGGGACCCTCACTCACCAGCCTACGGTTAGGGGAGCAAGGGGTGGGAGGAACTAGTGGGCGGTCTTGTTAGCCTGCTCAAACGTATGTCCAGTCCTTCTGCCTTCAAGAGAATGGATCCATTTCTCCTAGGTATGTCTCGCTGTGCACTTTTTCCATTCCTACCCTTGCCATCTTTCTCATCTCCACTTGCCTATTTTACAAGGCACCTGGCCAGCGTTACCTCTAACTTGCTCCAACTGTTTGTCCTAACGTATCACATATCTGATTCCCTCTCTAGTCTCTCATCTCGTTTGCTGCAATTCTATGATTCCTCCGCCTTCCTTCAGCCTGTAGACTAACCCTTCATCTCATCTAGTCTATTCTCTGTCCTGAGCTGGGGTTTCATCACTCTGGAGGATGTTTATGACCCAAATTCAGAGTTCAATGAGATTTCCAGAATATAGGTATTTATCAAGAACAGGTACAGCAGGTTCTTTTGGTTATCTTGATTTCAGCATCTGAATGTTTCCTTTCATGGGCAGAGAAGCATAAGGAATATTGTCCATTAATCCTTGCACTCACAGCTGGGAATACACTCCAGGGATCCTGACTCCTGCTCCCGTGGCTCTAACCATTTCTCCTTGCACCCCTCCGGACATCAAGCCTTGCATAATAGTGGGGTGACGTCCCCTGTACACAGTGCTGTATCTGACCCACACTTTGCTCTCTCTGCAGGTCCAGGTCTGAGTCCGTGGAGTCCTCCGTTGCCAGTTGGGACCCCCAGAAACAAGAGCGGATCAAAGTAGAGGACTTCTCCCACCTCTTTTACGATGACACTAGCATGGAGGAAGGTGGAGGACTCATTGAGGTGACAGCTGTGGTCCACAAGGGAGATAGTGAAGGGGATCTGCTTGGGGATGTACCCCAGCTTGGGAGAGAGGACACTGAAGGCAGGGGAGACCATGATAAAACAGCCTGTAGGAATGACCAGGAAGAGGAGGCCCCTGCCATCCTATGGGGCAATGCACAGGAGCAGCAGGTGGTGCTGACAGAGACAGCAGGCCAGGAGCATGAGGACAGCATCCCTCAGACACAGTAGCCTTCCAGGGGACTGGAAGGTGGCTGGGGTAGCAGGGATGCTAAGGAGCATAGTTGAGAGCCCAGAGGTTGCAAGCTTGAGGCAACAGCAGGAGCACTCATGGCGCAGCCTGTCAGGCTCCAGCAAATCTGTGAATTCTACTAAATACCTTGTCACACGGACACAAGAAGGAAGGGGGTCTGGAAGATCCTGAAAAGCTGTGAAGCCATGCCCAGGGTAGAGGGGACCATAGCACCCAGCTTCCTGTCACCACCTGGTCTGTGACAAGCAGACCCCCTTCCAGTATTGTTGGCATGAAACTACCAGACAACTCCTCCGGTATGGACTGCAAAGCAGAGCAGGATCCAGCCCTGTGCCCCTCCTGCTCGTGGGGCAGAAAATCCAACCACAGCTCCCAAAGTCTACCTTTCCTGACTTGTGCTCCTGGAGGTTGTTGGTGACTACCCTCTGCCTCCATCTGTCCCTGAGCCACTGGACCTCCTTTAAGGAAAGACGCCAGGTTCCAAGGGGCACACCAGTCAAACAGGAGAGATCCCCACTAAAACCCTGAACACACGGGACAAGTCCGTGCTCAGCATCCAGCCCGCATAGCACACCTCTGCTCCTACCCCACAAATCTCACCAGACCAAACACTGCCCTTTTTAAATACCTCATAGGTATAATAAAGGTTTTGAGATGACAGCGTGGTTCTCATGTTTTTGTCACAGACTAGGGCCCAATCCTATTACACGGTCATCATCCTGGAGAGTCCGTGCTGGTGACTGCTGTGGCCCTTAGTCATCACAGTTATCCCTTGAAGAGTTCAGCACTGTTCTCCCCAGGCCTTGTGACCCAGTGCCCTGCTGCCCCCTCCTTGTTACACCTGATCTTTCCTTGGCCCCAGAGAGATCATTGATATAAATTACATTTCTTTGGGGTCTCTCTCAAACCCAACCAAACAGAAGACACATTTGCTTTCTCCTTCTGACTCAGGCACTGGATCCCCTCTAGGGCGCTGCTCTATACACTAGACCAGAGTCCCTCCCTGGAGTCCTGCTCTCTATTGGTCTTAGACCTTCCAAGGACCCTTTGGCATGTGCTAACTGAGCCCTGATGATCAAGGTCTCAGTGAGAGCCCCTGCACCTGGGCAGAGAGCCAATGATGGTGCCTGGGGCCCTCATGCAGACTCCAAAACAGACCTAGCATTCCCTGCCCCTTCTGATTTCTGTGTGGCTAGTGCATTTCCCTGCCAGTGTGTTTTGAAAGCAGAGCAGCTACTCCCACATTTGTCCAGTATGAGCCAGTAGCGTGCACATCCAGAACAGCATGCAATTGGGATGAGCATAACCATATCTGCACACACAGATAGTGGGGAAAACAGGGAATTCCTTCTGAGAACGTGGCACCGTACCACCAGATTATTTCCTCAGGCTGCTGGAATAGCACAATCTGCTCTTGTACCCAGGAAGGCCTCACAGAGGTGACAAAGGCTCTCTCAGACAAATCAGGCATGTCTGATCCTCTCCAGCTTCCACTGGCAAGGCTCCCTGAAAAAAAACAAGGAATGCATGGTGGTAGGAAAGATGCATGGTTAGTGGTTGCTGCAGGGACACAGCCAGCGTAGTCCAGCCTAGGCTGGGGGGAGAGGTCTGGGAAGTGGCTTGAGTGGATGGTCCCGTCCCATGAGCCAGCCTTCAAAGAATGTGAGGAAGAGCCAGGGAAAGGGATCCCCTGATCTGTGCTGGATATGCTGGTGTTGGCTTTGGGAGTGGCCGTTTCTGTCAACAGTGTTGGGAAGATGTCCTGAGTGACTCGTTGTCTCTCCAAAGGCAGGAAGGAGGGGTTTGCTTCCCAAGGCAAGATGCAGGATTGAGAACTCACTATAAGCAGAGGGGTAGTCCTTACCACAAGTGAGATCAGAAACCTTTTGGGGGGGCACCCAAACTAAGGTCTAAGGAAAATCCCCGCATCAACTGCACTGAATCTGGTACGCCCAGTGGAAGATCCTCCCCGCTATACTGTAGTGTAATCTCTCCAAAAAGCCTACTTCTCTGCCAACCTCTCTTCTTCCTACTTAGAGGAGAACGTATTCTCCTTTTTGCCATGTCACAGGAAGCACACCAGTGGGAGACAGTGACTAGGTTCTGAACACTAAAATATAAATGCAACTAAAAAATTAGAAACGGCTCCAGCAAACAAATCCACACTGAGTACAAAAGACCTTCCTTCATCTGGAGCCACCCAAGGTATTGTGGATCTAGCAACAGGGTGACTGACTGCTCTTGAGTCTGCAGTGGGGCCAGCCAAGAGGACTGTTGCTTTCTGCTGGTTCGGCATTACACTGAATTATGTCCGTCTGCAACTACATTCTGTTCTGTTCCACCGTGTCTCAGCGTTCTAGCCTGTTATCGTTAGAAGCTTGCTGTTGGGCTTTGCCCTGTTCATGAATGGCCTGAGCACTGTGTAAAGCATAACTTGCCATGAGTGCCAGTGCCTTCCTTTATTAAACAATGGGTATGTCTACACATGCATTTACGCCGGCTTAAATTTACTGTGCAGTAAGTTATTTGCAGTAAGTGGGGATAGGCCAGTGTCTACACGTGCAGGCATTAAAGCGCATTAACACTCTGTGTGCTAAAGTTAGTCCCAAGTCAGTCTACACACACAATGTTACTGCACAGTAAGGCATCTACACATGGGTTACTGTGCAGTAACTAATCAGGTGTAAATTTGATACCTGCAAGATGCACGCATCAAATTTATGCTCAAGCTGGCATAAGTCACCACACTTACTGTGTAGTATGGGCGTGCATGTGTAGATGCATGCCCATACTATGCAGTAATTTTGGTTACTGTGTAGTAAATGTGCATGTGTAGATACACCTGCTGTCTGCTTTTTAATGAATTTCTTAAGATGCAGCTATACCCAGCCTGTCTGGGTTTTAATGGCAAAGCTCAGTTGGAATCATTTCACTAAATTCCTATGTCTACGAGTGAGGAAATCTGCATATTTTTTCTCTCTGATTACAAGGTGCATCATTTATTTGTCTAGTTATTATTTGGAACTCGGACTGAATGTTCTCCCTGCCTCCCCCCCTGCTATTCTCTTATATTTATAAGTGGCCTTCTGTTCTAAACAGTACAGTGTTAAAGTGTGCATCACACTTGGTGGAATAATGCTGGCGGCCAACAAGACTAGATAAAAAATATGTTGATTCATTTTCCTGTAACTTGTATTAGGATAACTTATTAATAGATGAGTAAGTGTCTGAGTAAACTTTACGTGAACTTTCCCAGTGGTTTTGAAACTGTTTTGAGTAGTTCTGCATTTGCTGTACTGCAGGATGTTGAAGAAATTGGTAGCGAAAACAATTTCGAATAAACAGTTGTAGATGATTCCTGTATGCCTCGCTAGCTGCTGTGTCACATATCCCTACACATCACTGTCATGCTGGCTTCTTATGCACGCACGCACGCACATCCTCTAAGCACATTTGTCTGAGTGGAAGAACATTTGTCTATACAGAATGGCACCACAATCATTTCTTGCTTGGGAGCCCCTGATGGAAACAAAAATAGGGATTGCACGAAGTGCAGAGGTTTGGCACTTTTTAGAAGAGAAGAAGTATCTTAACTCAATTGCATTTTGGGTAATTACTTTCTACCAGTCTAAATCTCCCCCCATGCATTTAGTAGGATACTGTATGCTTGACTTCCTGTCCTAAGGTGTTTATTTAATATTACTGCTTATTGTTGAACAGTTGCCACTGACCAAGGATGATTCTGGAGCAGTAGTCTCTCTAGATGTATGCATGTTATAATTGTATAAAGTACCAAGAATCTTGCAATGTGCTTTATAGCAAAACGAAAGGACAGCAATGGTTTAAATCAATAACACTGTATATGACCGGTTTCATTTAGGAGACCTTTTGCAACACTTTTGAGGTCACCTGCATCTTACTGATAGTGTATTGCTTTCCACTCCAGGGGATTTACCTGCATAATTCTTAGCAGAATTAAAAATATTTCTATGGAAAACCCCCTTACCCAGGAACATTAAACCTGTACATTTGGACAGTGGAATTACCTGAGAGATGCAGCATACATGTAAAACTCTCCCTCCATTTTGACCTGAGAAAATAATAAAATAATTAATTAGATCATGGTGAAAAATTAAAACACCGGCCAGATTCTCAGCTGGTGTCAGTTGCTTCACTGATATCAAAAGAGCTCTGCAGACTTAGCCCAGCTGAGCTTCTGTCTCTATATTTTGGAGAGTAAAACCATTTTTTTTAATATTCTGGAGAAACAGAAGTTCCCTGGCCTCTGCAGATGCTTGGGGAAATTAACCTTCTTGTCAATTTTGCTGAGCACCTGCAGAAGCACCGTGGGTCTTTGGCTCTGGAGCGCAGCTGCCAGACGTCTAACCAGGTTCCCCTTGGAGCCCGGCCTTGGAATTAGCAGACGCTTGTGGAACCAGAGACAAATTGAATGAAACATTTTGGGCTCCATGAATGGGCATTTTTCAGGAAGGCTTGGGTTAACTGGAAAACTTCCAACCAGAGGTACTCACTTTCAACATGCACCCAGGGGCTGAGCACTTGAAAATCTGGGTTTTTATTTTGATGCTTCCACAGGGAAATCAGGGTGCCATTCTGGGTATGGAAAACCCAGCCTCATCTGCAGCTTCTGGCAGAATAACTTTTACTTTATTTGTAAGGCCCCAATGCCCAACACCCCAGATCAGCAATGGTGAATAATGCTTTGCTCTGGTCATAGCAGCATAGGAGGAAATGAAACAATTTACTTGGTGCGCTCGGGAAGTCAGGGAGTGAATCATCTTGCTTATTGGTGCTGAGGATTAACAGTGTGACTCTTCAGGATTCCTGTTTATAAGATTAAAACCATTTCCACAGAAGCTTTTAGGTACACAGCACTTCTGGATTTTACAGTGTAGCAGGATGTAAGACATCTGGTGGGCATGCTCTTGCCAGGTAGGGGTTTACTTCAGCGCTACTTTTTATTGTCTGGGCAAATCAACATCAGCATGACTAAACAGACAACAGTCATTTGTTCCTGGGTAGCTTAGTGTTTTAGGCCTTGCAATTTCATGCCTAGCTATCATGTAGATCTTAGACTCCCTCTGACTTTATATGGGGAATCATAATAATCAATAAACATTTGCTGGTTCATAAACCGCCACCCAAGCGAATGCAACGTTCTGATCCCCTACTGAGACAGTCTTCTTAATTAAAGGTTAAATTAGTCTTTTCACCATCACTTTTCCCTTCATTTTAATTACTAGACCTCAAGGTTCAATGCCTGCCGCCCATGGTCAAAGCATGGCTCTGCTGCGAGCAGCAGCATGGGTAGGAAACTGAAAGGGAGTCAGGAGAGGTTGACTTTGCTCCTGACCTTGCCACGTGCCCACTGGGTGACCTTGGGCAAGTCATGGGCTTTTAAATAAAGAGCAAAGAGCTTACCAGGTGATCAAATAAACAAGGCATATGGGGCAGTTTCTCCACTGGCCTGCACAGTGAAGGGGTAGCATAAACATAAAAATCTCTTTTTGCATAGTCCAGAGGGAAGTGCAGAAATATCAATTAAAAGATGCTGAGCTATGTAAAAAGTGGGGCTAGATCAGGGGTAGGCAATAATTTGGGCCAGAGGGCCACTTAAGCTGCATCCCCATGAGTGTGGACACTTGTTTCCCTGGGGACAGGAAGCAGAAGCACACCTTGTTGCACGGGAACACCTACGCTGCATGCCCATGCATGGGACCGCCATGCTGCATGCCCATGCACGGGACCGCCATGCTGCAACTGTGCTGGCCCCAGAGGTCCTGGGGGCACCACAGGTCTGAAGCCATGGCAATTCTGCTGCTCACAGCCTGGCTGGCTGGCCATGCTCCAGTTTTGGGCAGCATGCACTGCCCCTGTGTGCACAGCCCCAGTTTGGTTTTTTTAACTGTTTTTTTTTTACCCTGGGATCTCCCCCTCGCCCCGCCCTGCTATCTTGCAATGCAGAGAACACCTGACTATGCGGCGTGTTGCACCACAGATGGGTCTGTGGTGCCACATACTGCATAGCCGCATTCATCTGGACACAACTTTAGGGGGAGTTTGGGTGAGCCGTTGTGGGACAGGTCGGCACCCCCACCCCTGGCAACAGCTCACCAAAGCTCCCTAAGTGGCCCTCCAGCCCAAATAATGGCTCATCCCAATCTAAAGGCAGAGAGAACAGAGGTTAGAGGAAGCTAACCTTTGTTCCCTCCCCTTTCCCTGCACCTTCTCCAGCCGAGCTGGGCTGGTGTTACGCTCTATTTTCACGCACTGCCTTGGGCCACATGGATGCACAGCTCCTGCTTGACCCACCTGCATGCTGGGGACTTGGGGTCGAGCAGGAACTGCACCAGGGTTGGGCAGGAGCCGTGGCTCCTGGCCCTCTTCCCCCTGTGCCCTCTCCTCTGCCAATGCAGAGAAACTCAACTGAGCTTTGACTTGACAGGGGCTGAGCTGTCTGGTCTACGAATGGCAGCAGGTTAGAGCTCCGTGCCAATGGCCTCACTGTGTGGCCAGGACCTCAGACCCCCCCTGCCTTGGAGCGTACACTGGTGGCTGGGGGATTGGGTCAGGGAAGGGAGTGAGTGGCTGCTGCTGCTGCTGCTGCAATCAGCTGGCATGTGGAAGGGAGAAGGGTGAGAGGCACTGAAACCCAGGGCAGCTGCAGGCCAGATACAATTCTCCTTTGGAGAAGCAGCCGCAGGCCTGATAAAATCATTTGGCAGGCCAGATCCAGCCCACAGGTCGTATTTCACCTACCTTCATGCTAGATATTTAGCTGGCACCAGGTGGCTTTGCTGATGTCAAAAGACCTATGTGATGTTAGATCAGATGAGGTTCTGACCCTATATTTTTGAGAGTGAAACCAATGCATTATGTTTGGCATCTGTGTGGATGAGTGGAAAATGAATGCATGCTCCAGTCATTAGATAACGTTTCATCTCATAGCAGCACCTCATCCACGCAAATGTCTGAAGCTGAGTGAGCACGGGAACAAAATACCACCCAGTATATTATATAAGGCTGTTAGCACTTCCCAGGCTCGAGACTCAGTGAGTATTTATCTCACCCACACCGGCGGCAGAACATTGCAGCCACCCAGCACCACCAGCACCATGCTGAGGGAGAGTGAAGGATAACATGTTCACCCGAGATTGCAGAAGGGAATGGGGAAGGGGTGGTTTGGAAGGCAAAAGGTGCTTGTGCAAGTCAGCATATGGTCAAAAATTTAGTTATCACCCCCAGGTCTCACGAACTAAAAGTGAGCATTCAGGAATAGTCAGTTTATGTCCTACACAGAACAACCTATGAGGATTTTCCAGATGAAGAGACGTTTTGAAAAGGCAAAAGTGTCACATTTTTCCCACAAGCCCTACAGGTAAAACTCCAGTTGACAGACCGTAACAATGCCTCAATACCACTCAGTTTACGTCAATCCACTATCTTGTCTTTGCCCGTGTCCTTCCTCCATGTTGGTGCCATTATTCTCATTTGGGTAATTGATTCCTTACCACACTGCTGCTGAAGAACACTGCTTGGCCAATAGGTATTGATTAGCATTTCAAGACTCTGAGAGCTTGGACAAATATGTTTATATCAGTGTAACTTACCCCAGGTTTATACACTCATGTAAATTATACTGGGAGCCAGAGCAGGAAGATGAGCAGCTATCCTGGAGCAGCTATGCACAATAAGCAGATATTATGGCACCTTGCCACTAGGCGATGGAAGAGGAGGTAATAGCCTACTTGCCTTGAGCAAACAGCTATCCCAGGATAAACAGAGGACGGATGATACCAACACTAGTATATGCTTAAACCAGTGTACTTTTACTCCTGATTCTATCAAGGTTAATTCGACAATTGTTTTATATGAGCTCCCCCAGGGCAGAACTGGTATCTCACCTGCCAGCTCCTTTTTTATACCAGTTTAAAGATTTACACTGGCATTAAATATGTCATCTGTTCACTCCCTGAGAGTTCCACTACAAAAAAGTGGATAGCTTTTTTATTTATATAGAGGCTGTCAGATGGAAAGTGATAACAAGAAGAATAAGAAATGGTAGGCAGCAGGATCATGAACAAATGAGCTAACTACAGACAGTCAAAAACCTGAGGCTGAATCTATTCAGTCTTTGCAGGTTTGTCTAAATTGCACAAATTAAACAGAAACAGAAGTGAACAGAGATTTACCTTTGATTCAGGAAATGCAGCCAGATGCCTACAGCAGCTCAGGCCAGAAGCCAGGGGCACTAGAACACAGCTCTCTGGCTGCATATCCACTTCCTCTTCCTGCTTCCCTCAAGGTCTCTGGGATTTGCAGTCCACAATAGCAGTAGCAGGACTCTGCAGGGTTGCTCATCACTTCTTCTTCTTGCTCCCAGGTGCCTCTGGGATTTGTAGTGCACAGTTGTAGCCAGTAGTAAGTTGGAGTGGGAGAAGGGGTGTTTAACCCCTCTCCCTGGCCCCAGATCCCAGCCAGGTTTTGCCTGGGTGGGGCAGTCCTCCACACAGGCTAGGCTGCATCCTGGGTTGGGCTTGCCTCTCCCCACCCCACTTTGTCAGACAGCCCTCACTGCTCCAGCTAAGAAGCGTTGAGGTGGAGAAGCCCCGCTCTCTGGAGCACACAGCCCAGCCCAGGGCTGCAAATTATACTGGCTGGCATGCTGGGGGACTGTGATTTAACTTGAACCAGGAAGGGGTCTGGGACAGAAGTTTCATAAACTGGTTTGACCCAAATCAGTTAAGTCTGATACTACCTTCAACCAGATGTATCTTAAACCAGTTTCAGCCATTTTGAAACTGCTTAATGTGCACTGAGCTTCTGTTCTAGTACATGTTTAAACCAGTTTTTATGTGTAACTTCTGTCCCTAGCCATGGTGACACAAGAGCCTGGAAGAGTTGAGACAGCTCTAGTTATATCCTCACCGGGTGCAAATCAATATAGCTCAAGGGAAGAAAACGCCATTTTACACAAGCCAGGATCATGCTATAGGTCTGGGGAAAAATACTCTGTCCTTCAGCTTGCCCCTGCCCACTAGTCCTGATGTGAATTGTGATCACCTTGGCTTTAAATTCTGAAGCAAGCCATGCACTGTACCTTGCTGTTACTTTTGAACACTACACACCATCAAAAATGTTTCATCCAAATTTCCCCATCTGGCTCTCCATTTGCTGCTATCTAGACCTACATTTCTATCTCCAAGCCACTCCTCAGAATCATAGTCAAAGGATAAGGCCCTCAGCCACTGTAAAGCGGCATAGCTCCATTGATCTGCCTCAGAGTTGGTTTTGCAGGTAGCCGACCCACTGAGTGAGAGCTGTGTTCTTTATTAGTAGCAATAGCACAGGAACAGTGTAAGAAGCACATACAAACATACTCCCTCCCTCTAGTCCCCTTATAAGACTGTCCAGACCGTGCCCAGTCTTTTGACCCAAACGTTGAAAACAGAACAAGGCAATTTATAAGCACCTTGCATGAGAGACAAAACTACAGTCACAACATCATTTTACTTAATCACATCATCACATTATTTTCAAGCAGAAAGGCGTTTATCAAGGCTGAAGCAATGGGTTTGTTTTTCACTGTAGCAAAATGATAATCCGGTGCCTTTGTGATATACAGAAAGGTTTACAGGTTTGCCAGGTTAATCACCCCTTGACATTTTCAGAATGGTCTCTGCATCAACATCTAACTCAAGAAGTATACTATCATGTGCAGTGATATAATCTTCATAGCTCAAGGAAAAGGCCAGTACTAGCATCTTCTCTCATCAACAATGCACGCCCCCGGCAGCTGGGGGGGCGCGGCAGTGGCAGAAGCGCGGTGGTGGCAAGCGCTGTCAGTACCAGGGTTGGGGGAAGTGGCGAGTGCCGACCAAGCGTCGGCAACCACCCACAAACACCGCCGGCAGTGTTGGCGGTGGACAGCGAGCATCACGGACCGCCCACAGATGCCACCGGTGGTGTCGGCAGTGGAGTAGCGAGAGGCGATCACCAGCAGGCGGCACCTTTTTGTAGGGGGTGCATCGTCATGCTCAGGGGGTGCACGTGCACTTGCGTGCACCCCCTACACATCACCCTTGGCTCTTATTCCTCTCCTGAAAGCCATTGCCTGATGCCCATACCGCACTCTTGCATGTTGCCTTTCACTTTACCCAGCACGCAGCCAGAACTGGGGGCTGCAATTTGGCAGGTTCCTAACTGCCCATTTTAACAAGTGCTGGCCGTGCACAGCAGACACACTACACTGAGGTATAAGCAGCTGGAAAAAGTCAACTCAGTTTGCTCAGTTCTACCAACACTGACCAACCCATGAGCTTTCACAGGCAAGCCATCAGGCTAGGCTTATGAAGAAGGCAGGCACCTTTCTAATGTTTAACCAGTGCTGAATCCTGTAGCTGTGAAAGGACCCACAGTGCCATAAGTTGCTTTAATTCATAGCAGTCTCCTGGGACCTGCCTCTTGGTTTGTCACTGACTGTCTAGGCTCTCTTCTACCAGGTCTTTCAAGCTGAGCTGTGTAGGTCTGATTATGACATTTCTCCTGTTAGGAGGAAATTCTCCTCTGTACCTTGAGGCACCTTGACATTGCCAATACATTGCCAGAGTAGCATATAAAGGTTGGAATGGCTGGAAATTCTTTCCCAGAATTTGGCAGACATCACTAAAGCAATTCATTGAAGTGTGAAAGGAGGGGGCTAAATCCCAAACATCATTTAAAACTGGACTGAACTAAAAAAATAACCTATTCTTTATCCTTATGATGAACGGGACACGGTGTCATAGCAAACTGATACGCAGGGGATGAATTCTACCATAGACTAGGCAGGATACCACATGCAAGGACATTGATCAGGTCAAGAGCTGCCAGCTACAGACACCTGCCTCCTGCCGTGACAAGGAGGAGTGCAGTTTAAGCAGCCATACCCCACTCAGCAGAGCAATTAGTGTGACCTTACACTGCTAACAGGCAGGATGAAACAGCTTGCAGTCACTGGGGCTGCTGCTATACAAAAGATAGGAAAGGCTCCAAAGCCAAGGTTAGGCAAGGTAAAACATGGAAAAGAAGACAGGGGCAGGTAATGCCGCCTTAGTGACACTTAGTAATAGCATAGCCCCACAGAAGTGCCCACCACACAGTGTCTGGAGTGGTGTGGTCCTCTTCCTCATTGCTGGCCTGGGCACTTTTCAGGGGAGTTGCAAAACAACTTCAGTCCCACAGATATAATTGCTACTGTGCTGCTAAGAGTAATTTCAGCATGATATATAAGACTGGTAGCTGGTCTCAAAGAGGATTATAGAGTCATAGGGGCTGAGAGGCACCTCAGGAGCCCAAGTCCAAGCTCTAGAAAGGATCGTATCCGTCTGAACCACCCCAGGCAGATATTTGTCTCACCTACTCTTAAGAATTTCCAAGGATGGAAATTGTACAACCTTTCTAGTTCATTTGTTCCTGCATTCAGCTATCCTCAGAGTTATGCAGTTCCTCCTAATAAATAACCTACATCTGCCTTCTTGTAATTTAAGCACATTATTTTTTGTCCTGGACACAGAGATCCTTCCTTCAGCCACCCCTGCACTTGAATGATCCACTTTTGTACAAAGGAGAGGAAAATCTAGTGGTTAGGCTGTCAGCTTAGGCCTTGGGGACCTGGGTAAAATTCATACCCACAAACTTCCTGTGTGACTTTAGGCAAGACACTTAGAGAGCCTCAGTTCCTGGCCTGTAAATGGAGATAAGTAGCTCTTCCTTGCCTTTCACTACATGGGGTAGGCTAAATATATTAAATATCATGTTTACTATGGTAATGGTAGGGGTGGGGGGGTGCAGAAATATTTAAGGTCGGGCACTAGCTTCCAAAGCAAAGTACAGTCACTCACTTTCTATAAATGTGCCCATAAGCCCTCTGTGCTGTGTGATTTTGGATACCCCTGGTGCCTCTCTTCATGCACAGTGCAGATCATGCTGAGAACAAACAGGTGTCAGGGAACCAGGGACTTTAGAAAGGGCTACCCAGCATTTTCAAAGTGACAGGCAGGCAGGACAGTTTCTAAAAATCACCCTCTACTCTCGACTGTTGCAGAGGCCTGACGCCAGCTGAGTTTCATCCGCCAGGGTACTGCTTGATCACCTGTGACAGGATCTTGTCCTCTTCTTGCATTGCGGTTGGATGGTTGCATTCAGCCACTGGCCAAGCACAGTCTCTGTGATGGGTGTTGTGTGATGGGGAGAATGCACATGGCTCAAAAAGAAGTTATAAGAAAAGCAAATGTGGCTTGGGTCAGGATACATACTGTATCCTATCAGTCACAGACCTAAGCAGAAGAGCAGCCAGAAAAGTGATACAGAAAAGGGATGTGACTAATTCTCAGACCAGGGTCTACTGCACTGGCTTTCACTCCAAGTCAATATAGTCAATGAAAGTACTAGACTGCAATGGGAAATATCCACTGTCAGCAGCAGCTTGGGCTGGGGAGCAACAGCCTCATCCACAACCCCATGAGTTCAGATGTGGATCACTGTAAAAGTATTTCTCTACGTGGAAGTGACCAGCACTGCTTATAAGGTCCCGTTACTCAAAACATATTCCCCCGCAGATCCATGCTCTGGCCCACAGCATGTATGTCTCACTGGCAGCAAAAAAAGAGATAGCGTTCTCCCAAGCAAATTAGACAGCTCCACCTCTTCAAAAAATATACAGCTTGTCCACCTGTAGAGCCAGACATAAATAACCCCGTGCTTGTGCATAAGGTCACACCATCCGTTGAGGTCCTCCTTTAAATGACTAGTTCTCAGGTACTGTCAGATAGTGTAGGTTTTAGATATCCACAAGTCACAGGGCCAAGCACAACTGTTAATCCCAAGGCCTTCTGTGTCCTGGTCCCTAAGAGGGGCTGGCATCACTCCTTAGTACCCATCTAATAGTGGGTAGGGTCCTATGCTCTTGAGAGCTTCAGAGGACGCTAGCCTGGTCGAGAAACAACACAGCAAAGATGGCACATAACTAGGGAGTAGGAAAAACCCCACAGCCTCACAATGAGGCAGCCTTTCTCTACTGGAAAGAAGGGAGAAGAAAAACAAAAGTTATGGTAGTTGGCTTTGGCAGCCACTTTAAAGCAAGCCCCCATCACCACCCACGCTCCTGAACAGAACTATGTGGGTTCTTGCTGTTGCTTGCTCCTGGATGGTTCTCAAACGTGCTCCTTCAGCTTCTGCACTGAGATAGACGCCAACCACAAAATATGTCGGGAAGAGATAAATTCAGCAGCCAATATCTCTAAGGCAGGCCAGCCAGACCACAAGCCTTGTGCCAGTTGGGAACAAGAATCACAATGACAGATAGACTTCAGACTGACAGTGTGTAACAATACACTCCTTTCCCAGGGAAACAGCAGAGGTAGGACACAGCTGACACCTGGGCCAGAAACTGCTACCACATATGGGGAGAACCCTAATGTCTCAATCCCACCAGATGCTCTTGGTTGTGACTTAAAAGCCAAACCCATAGGAAAATGGGAGCTGACCAGGTCAATCAGACCCTAGCTTCCTCTCGTCTTGTCTCCCGTGTCTGATAGTGACCAGCACCAGCTGCTTCACAAGAAAGTATATGAACCTATCAGTGGGTACATAAAGAGTGATACGCCACCAGGAAAAGTTCCCTGCTAACCCCCAGGCAGCGGCACATGACGATTTATTGGGGCCCTGGACAAACAGAAAGTTGGAGGCCCCCCACCAGGTGAAGGCAAGTTCCCTTTGCATCTGCCAGGGAGCTGTGGCTGGACCCACTTGGCCTCCTCAGCACGTCTGGGGCTAGCCAGGTGGTGCAAGTGCCACCGAGGTGAAGGCAGCCCTGGCCCCTCTGCCCAGTGGGTGTCATGCAGTCAGAGCTGTGGTCCCCCAGCACCACTGGATGGGCCCCGGGGGGGGGGGGGGGGGATGGAAGAGCTTCATCCCAGCTGCCTGCCTGCCCCTCTGCTGGCCCCGGCGGAGCAGGGCTATCCCATGGTGCTGGTGCCTGCGACTGCCCACAGATGGCAAGAAGCAGGAGTGGAAGCGGGGCTGTCCATGGGGCCTCCTGGCAGCAGACGGCCCTGGGAAGCCACCACTACCTGCAAGAGAACCCCATGCCTGCCCCTAGCCTCTGGTCTTGGCTTGGCCAGAGGAGAGGAAGCATGCACTGACTGCCCTGGATGCCTGCAGCCAGGACACCCACCTGGGCTGTGCTGCCCTGCCACCCCAGGGGGCCCCTGATTGCCAGAGGCCCCTGGGTCCGGGCCCTGCAAGCCTGTGAATTAATCTGCCTCTGCCCCTAGGAATCAGAGGTTGGGTTTTTGTCCATGAAAAATGAAGAAGGGTTTTTTCCGTTCCTTCTCAAGCTTCTTGTATTGATTATTTTTTAAATCCTGATTGTAATTTTGGATATTCACACTATTCAAGGCAATCCTCTTTTAAGTCCTGCAGAGCACTTGGCCTCAATGAAAACCTGTGGCAATTAGCTCTAGGAGCTAGAAGTGCACTTAGTAAAAAAAAAAAAAAAAAAAAAAGTGTCACCCTTCAACAATTCTGCATTGAAGTTGCTGCCTTACAGTTTCACTGATTTCCCCTTTGTTTCTAGTGAAGTGCCCCATCTAACTTCTGTACACCCTTCATTTTCCGCTGGGTTTTTTTCCCTCTGTGGTAAAAAAGTTCCAGCATTTTCTTTATTCTCCCTTTCAAATGGAAAGTTTCACCACCCCTTGTAAAATCTGCCCTCTGTCAGCTGCATCCTTTTAAAGAGAAGGTCACCAGAACACACCTCCGCGTGGTATTCTAGTGGAGGGTTCATTATGTATTGTATAATGGCATGATATCATTTGAAGTATTAATCTTGTTTAGGACCATTTTTTTGTTGTTGACATTAAACAAGTTTGTAATTGTTTTATTTCACCAAAAGAAAGTGTCTGTTTTCTGAGGAAAATAATATTTTTTCCATTAAAAAAATGCTCAGAAGTTGAAATATTTTAATCAGAAATAGCACTGAAGTGCCACTAAGTACCACATGGTTGTTGATAACATCTCCTTGGAGGGCCCACTATACCCTATAACCCATGCCTTATGACCTTTACTGTGGCAGTGATTCTCAGGAAGCATGGCATGCCAATCCAGCAGTGCCAGGATAATTTCCAAACCAGTTACTGCACGGTGGGGTTGGATTGAGGTGGAGTGGTTGAACAGATGCAGGTGTAATGCTTGTAGAGTCCTGTGTATACTGGAAGAAAACCATATACACTACATTGATCCATCCTGAGCTGAGGGAAGCCCTGTTTTGAGGTGTTCCATCGAGTAGGATCAAGTGAAAAATTCAGTGCAAATCTTCATTTAGATTTTAAAGTGTATTTAATTACGGTGTGTTGGATTCCTCTGAATACTTTAGCAAAGAAGTGTACTAGCAGGAATCTTCATAGGAGTGACAGATTTTGAAGTCAACATAGGAGGGAACAGTGTCTGCAAAAAGCTATTTTTTAATTTCATAATCATGAGCTGGCCACTCAAATCTGAGTCGCATGTAGCCAATCAAAGAAAATAAGCCAGGCATGTGACTCAGGTGTTTGAAAGACAATAGCCCAGATTTCAAATGCAGTATATGACTTAAGAATGAGCTGTAGACAAAGAACGTGTCCACACAAGATGCTTTACTGTACAGAAGACTAATCTACTGTGCAGTAAATCATCACCATCTACATGTGCGCAGCAATTAGTGCACAGTAGACCAATTTACCATGCTGCTGGATAGTCCTATCAGATACAAGAGGTATCTGGCAGCATAGTAAATTACTGCACTTAAATGCATGTGTAGACCATGACGTCGGGATATATTTACTCAGGTTCAAATTGAGCCAGGCTATATTCAGTCACACTGATTGCACATGTAGACATGCCCAAAGGATTTGTGGAAATTATTACGTGAAGAAACTTGAATAGAAAACACGTTCGGGACAAAGCACATGTTCTGGACATTTCTTAGAATTATAGGGAAGTAGGACTGGAAGCAAGCACACAGAGTCTAAAGCAGGAAAAGGAGGCACACTCCATGGAATGAGATTTTGGTCTATGGTTGGAACTAGCAGACACTCCTTTAATGCAAACAATAATAGAGTTCATCGTTTGCTATGAACAATGCATTCGGCTCTAATTACAAGCGGTGCTTAAGAAACTAATGGGACATCTGCTGTCTGTGGATGGATGCAAGGCATTCCATATGTGCCCTGTAAGCTCAAGGTGTTCCCAGATGTGATTTCCTTCAATTGGTTTGTACTTACGGATCCAGCATTTACCTCCTACAAGTACAAAGCATTATAGACAAAATGTGAACTTGCGATAGCTGGTAAAAGCAGTTTAGAAGATATTACTATGATGCAAGACCTTCTTTCTGCAGGCTTTCAGAAGGAAGAGTTAACTTTGGGGGAACTGTTTTTGGAGTTTACTACATACTATTCTGTTTTAATATTTTATCTGCTTTTTATAATTTATCTTGTTTTATATTATAAGCCACCCTGAGCCTTTTCTGGGGAAAGAAGCATATAAAGCTAATAAATATAAAAAGTAAACAAATAATACATAAATAATTCAGGCAGAATACTAATTTACAAAAGACACAAAGATCTAGGATAGCTATTAGCATCACAATCTATGCTTTTTATGATTTCAACTCTCAGGCTGTGTCTACATGAGGCACTTACCTGCGCAGTAACCTGGTTTACTGCAAAGTAAGCATGCCCACATGCTTTCTACACAGTAAGCCTTGCTAATTGTGAGCAAGTTTGCTACCTGCAAATGCAAGTAACAAATTTACTTTTGATTAGTAACAGCATGGTAGTGCTCATGTAGATGACTGACTGGGAGTAAATTTGCTCCTGGCCAGCCATCCACCAGGAGCAGGAGATTTCTCCCTGCCCCTGGGAGCTGCCTGCAGCTGGGGCAGGCTCCACCACTGAAGCTCAAGCGAGAACTATATCTCCTGGTCCCAGCAGCAGGGAGTTCCAAGCCCCTTGCTCCAAAATTGCAATCAGGGAGTGGAGGCTGGCAGATCCTTATCTCCCAAAGCCAGCTCCCTGGTCTTAGGGTTGGTGCTGGGAGATCCGCATCTCTGCACAGTAAGCTACTTGTGTAGATGCACCCACAGAATAGATTGAGGCCCTCATTTGGGTTAAGACTACTCTACTCCTGCTTAGAGTTAAAGTGACACTCTTGTATTTGGGGGAGAATAAGGTTAACTGCTTGGGCAAGTAGATAATGAAGGATGCTTATCAGCAATAATATCTCAGTGCTCACATTAGCCATTGTAAGGACAGAGAATGTTTGAATCCTGCTCTCTAAGGCTGCCTTGCCCTTTCCCCCCTTCATGTTCCCAGTGACAGTGCTACCTGTGGTGTAGCTCCAACATTAGGAACAGCAGAACTGTGTGCACTTCACTCCAGACAGCTGCTAGAATTTTAATCATGGTGGGCCTATCTCTATGAAACGTTTACTGTGCAGCTGACTAATTAGCTGCACAGTAAACATGACATGTCTACACATGTGCCCCTATTAGGCCAGAGTAAATTAATACAATTTGCAGTGGGACGATACTTGTAAATACATGTATTATCCTGCTGCAGAGTAAAACAATCTGCAGCAGCATGTGTAGATGCTGCCTAGCTGGTTGGAGCAGAAGGATGCTTCAATGCACAGGCTGCCTGCCAACTAGCCCCACACTGAAGCACTTTCGTGTCCCAGCCAGCCCCTCTGCAGCATGCTGAACCAGACGGGAGCAGCCCTGGGCTGGCAGGTTGGCCCCCTGGGCTCCCAGCCAGCCAGGGCTGCTCCAGTTCAGCTCATTGTGCTGCGCATACATAAATTTTGCAGCTTATTGCTCTGAAGTTTATTGCTCCCAGGCATATGGTCAAATGGCATGCCCAGGAGCAATAAAGACGAGGGAAATAAGCTCGGGAGTTTATTCATGCGTATTATAGCACATGTAGACATGCCCAATATTACCTAACCCACCAACAGGAAATCCAGAGAACATGGAGATGGGAGAACCAGTGGCCACTGGGCAGCCTCCCACTTATACTACCAGCACTGTAGTTGAATTGGTAGCAGCTAAATCATAAAAAAAAAATCATACCGTATTAGGGAACCAGTATCATGCAGAATCTCCAGTCACATTAAAGCACACCTAAAACGATAGCATAAAGCCAAAAAAGTCTTGTTCCCTCATTTCCATCACATTTTTTGCAGACCAGATCCCAGGAATGCATTCTCATTCTCAGCTGGGTGCCTCAGTTCAGCAAGGACTTTGAGCAAATGCTTGAAAGTCGCATCTCCACACAACAAAGTCTATAGGGTGCACTTATCTGAAGCTCTTCAAGAAAAGGGGTATTCAGGCTTTCAATGTGGTTGGGTGCTCTTTTGAGAATGATATCCTTTGCATGGTGGTATATATGTTTAAATTGAAGGTGAAGCTAAGTTCTTTGTTGAATAATACCAGCTGTTGAATGTGGACAATAGTCACAATATTGTTGTTAGTCTCCACAGCAGAATGCAGTACTCAGAGGTTTTGAAGCTACTCTACCATTTTGATGAAATGCAGCATTCAGATTTGTGGACATTTTCAGTCTCATGAATGAGAGAAATGTATTATGATCAATGAACTGGTTTTCACTTTAAGTATATTATGATGACTTATTGCTCATAAAACTCTTTGCAGTACCATTAGGAGTAGTGAATTATTGCTGTGATAAACCTCTTCCAGATTAATGGACTGGACTGTAATAGATTTATAGGACAAACAGTTTATTATTTAACATGTAGTTTTCGTAAATATAAAATAGCTGCTGTACCTGCTCTTCTCATCTCTTTCATTATACTGCAACATCTTCAATAAAGACATGAATCTACCAATGGGAACAGGTACTTTTTACTCTGCAAGGTCATTTGTCAACTGCAGCAGTTGTGAATGCCCCACACTGTTCCTTGATCATAAAGTTATTTGTTAGCATGCCAGCAGAACCCAAAGGACAAAAAGCTTTAGCAGGGCAATGCAAACAATGGTGGTAAATATAATCGGCAGATACACATTCCTTTGGCCTTCATTAAACTGCGAGCTGGAGCTTGCCAGAGACTTTGCAGATAATGCGCACACTTTTCGCATAGCTTGCTACAAAGTCTTTATACATAGGAACTATTGGATCAGATCAGACTTAAGGTCTACCTAATTGAGCATCCTTATTTCAATAGTACCGGGTGCTTCAGAGGAAGGTGTTAGCCTCAGAGCAGGCTCCTTTGTAAGACCTTGTGTAGCTCAGTTCAAGTCCTGACCCATGAATTTTAGTGTCCTCCCAAAAATGTTGTTGCCATTTATTATGGTCGCTCTAGATGTTCTTGTTATCCATGTATGTGTTCAGTCCTGTTTCAGATCTTGTGAAGCACTTGACCGCAATGCGGATGTCTGCTCAATGCACGGCTGCAGTAAAAAAACCCACAAGATGTCCACTGACCGGCAGGGATCCTGGTTTTCTGTAATAAAAATCAGATTTTTTTCTGATTAAAAAAAAGAAAAGAAAAAAAAAATCACAAATTCTCTGATTAAAAACCCAAAATCTGTTATTAAAGCAAAAGGCCATGATATATATAGGTATCAGTTGAACACAATGTTCTATTGATATATTTACAGTTTTAAAGCAATTTGGAAGCCTACCAGTGCCTCAATCGCTAGAATAAAATACATTCTAAAGACCTATATATTTTGGCATTTGATATTAGGTTTTTCATCATGTAAAATCAGAACTCCTGCTCAGACCACTCTGTACACCTCAGCATATTATGTGCAGAAAAAAGCCTCAAAATTATGCCAAATTACTTTTATAAGTGAAACTAAATATAACAGTTTGAACCTTCTTTAGAAATATATGCAGATATGCACCAGGATTAGGCCCACTAGGAAGCTGTGCATGCTGGCCAGAGCCAGGGCCAGTGGATGTAGACAGGAGCATGGCATGGGCTGCCCCAGGTAGGAGTGGACAAGGCTCAAAGATTTCATAGACATTAGGGGCTGGAAGGGACCTCGTGAACTCATTGGGTCCAGCCCCCTGCCATAGGCAGGAAGTCAGCTGGGATCAAGTGACCCCAGCAAGAAATGTATCCACCTGTTTTTTGAAGGAGTCCAGAGTAGGTGCTTACACCACCTCTGGCAGGGAGTGTGTTCCAGACCCTGGACAAATACACCGTAAATAACAATTTTCTTTCGTCTAGTCTAAATTGGCCTTCATGGAGTATATGGCCATTAGACCTTATTATCCCTTGGGGAGCTCTGGTGAACAGATGTTCTCCCAGGTCCTGACGTACCCCTCTTATGTAACTGAAGGCTGCTACCAAGTCCCCCCTGAGCCTTCTCTTCTCCAGACTGAAGAGTCCCAAGTCCCTCAGCCTCACCTTGTACAGCCCCTCCCTCCAGGCCTTGGATCATACAAGTAGCTCTCCTCTGGACTATCTCAAGCTTCTCCACATCCTTCCTGAAATGGCGGGGGCTCAATACCGGATGCAGTACTACAGCTGAAGTCTCACCACGGGTGAGTAAAGTGGGAGGATGACTCCCCTGATTTTGCTTGAGATGCATTGGTGGATACACACCAGAGTTTGGTTAGCTTTGCCAGCCACAGCATCACACTGCTGGCTTATATTCATCTTGTGCTTAATCAAGACCCCCAAGTCCTTTTTGGTCATGGTGCTAGCGAGCATAGCACTGCTGAGCCTGTAAGTATGCTGGGGGTTCTTCCTACCGAAGTACTGCAACTTGCACTTCTCTGTATTGAAAGCCATCAGGTTCTCTGTATTGAAAGCCACTGTTCAGCCCACCTTGACAGCATGTCCAAGTCAGCCTGTATCCCTAGCCTGTCCTGTAGTGTGACTGCCTTCCTCCATAATTTGGGATCATCCATAAATTTGGCCAGTTCACATCTGACTCCCACGTCCAGATCCTTGATGAAGATGTTAAAGAGTACTGGCCCAAGTGCTGAGCCTGATGGACTCCACTGGTAACCCTGTGCTGTGTTGATTTGCACTCTTCAACTAGTACTCTTTGGGTCCGACCTCATAGCCAGTTACCTAGCCATCAAAACATATGATGATCAAGGCCACAGTTCCCCAGCTTAACCATGAGGACACCATGGGTCAAAGTCCTTCCTGAAGTCCAGATATATGACATCCAAGTCATCGGCCTTATCCAGGGCACACATTACCTGGTTGTAGAAGGAGATGAGGTTGGTCAGGCAAGACCTGCCAGTCACAAAGCCATGTTAGCTGGCATTCAGAAGCTTGCCTTCCTTTAGTCCGGCATTGATGGATCCCTTGACAATCCAGGATTTTTCCAGGGATGGATGTCAAACTGATTGGTCGATAGTTCCCCAAGTTATCCCTCCTCCCTGTCTTGTAGATAGGAACCATGTTGGCTCTTTTCCAGTCATCCAGGACTTTGCCCAAGCACCGTGATTTTTTAAATATCTCTGCCAAGATGTTTGCCAGCTCTTTCAAGACTCTTGGGTGCATTCTGTCTGGGCCTGCAGACTTGTGACCAGTTTCTCACCTGATCCACATCAATTTTGGGCCTGTTGCCCACTCCTGGTTTGGTTTGTGACAGTGTGAAATGAGTGAAAGCTAAGAGCTGGCATTTTCCAAAGGGTGCCTTGAGTCTAATGAAGGGTGCCTTGAGACAAAAAATGTTGAACACAGGCTAGAAATAGATGTTGCCTAAGGAAGTGGATCAGCTGTGCCATGCTGGGTCACAGCACAACTGATTTATTTCACTGAGTGAAACAATTCATCCCTTGTCCCATCCTTGCTAGTGTGAGGCAAGGGGCAATGTGATCTCCCTGTTGTTCACACTGAGCCAGACCCATTCCCTGGCATCACTGGGTAGTGTGTCTGGCTGAGTGGGAAAGGGCTTTTCCCCACTCAGACAGACCCATCCCCTTGGGTTGCAGGAGATGGATCTGGCTGAGTGAGGAACCCCAACTTCACTTATGAAGAAGTGCCCTAGATTCTCTGGGGGGCTCTCTCTAAGTGGGGAAAGGAGGCAGCTACTTCAGGGGCTAGAGGGGTCCTCAACATCCCCAAGGGCACCTGCCCAGGGTGGCTGGAGAGTATGAGCATCTGAAGCTGCTTTACTCTCCTGCCACAGAGCTAACAGATATCTACTGTAATAAAGTGGCAGAGTCTGCTACTGCCTATTGTCACACCACTGATTTTCCTTTGATGGGGCACAACAAAGGATAGCGATGTCTATTAGCTCACTATTTATGCCACCACAGCTCCATTTCTCCAAAGGTCAGGCATGAGGCGTGAGGCTAATTGGGCCAAAGCTATTACATATAAACATTATTAGTAGCAGGCTTCAACTCCCATGTCTTCACATAGTCCTAACCATTTTGCTACGGTTCAAATCTAGATTGAGCTGTGCTGGCATGCAAAGGGGTCAGCTGGAAAAAAATCACGTTTGTTCTTTCTAGCCAGCATGATCCCCAGAGCTGAGGACACTCTGGTTTGGGGCTCTTGTCCACAACACTGTGCTTAACAAGCCTCTAAAATACCTTTTTCATAAGCAGTTAAATAAAAACAACAAAGTCCCAAAGGTATAGCATGAGAGTTGTACTACCCATAAGTACTGGAATGGGAATTCTTAAAGTGACACAAGAGAAATGCATCTGAAATAAGGCTGTTAGATTAAATGTTGAGTTACCATCACTCACTTAAACACTTAACACCTGGACATTGCCACTGCCAATGAAGAACATCTAACCTTATTTCTCCCACCCCACAGCAGCATAGGGGTACCTGGGGCAAAGCGGAAGCAGTGACTTCTGGTTGCTACCATGATCATGAATGCAAAGCTGCTGGCAGCAGCCTCCTTTTTTTTTTTTTTTGCACGCCCTTCATGTCTGTGCCCAAGGTAGTTGCCCCTATCACCCATCCCTCCATTCCTGCACACATTTTGGTACAATCTCTCTCAAGTACAGCACATTACAAACTTAGATATACACATTTCACATCTTACTGTATGTTGATTCCATTTCCATTTAGGGCATTATTGCATTGTAACTTCAACTTCAAGATGTAGCAATAGGCTCAAGCATATGCCTAACTTTAAGCATCTAAGTAGTGCCATTGAATTATTCATATGCTTAAAATTAGCTATGGTTTTAAGTTCTTAATGGAAGAGTAACAGGAACTCAGGGTACCTGGGTACTGCTGCTGGCTCTATCACTAGTTTGGCACTTCAGTCTACTATGCCTTGTTTCCCCATCTGCAAATAGGAATAGTGATCCTGACCTCCTTTGTAAAGTACTTTGAGGTCTACTGATGAAAAGCCCTGTATCCCTGTATGCAAACTGTTATTATTTTCTCCACTGTGCTTAAATAAGCTTATTACTAAATAAGTCATAACTATACAAAAATAATCTTTTCCTCAGATTGCTTTTCATAGGTGCACCTATTTTTTATTGTGATAGTTTTCAATGTACTTCAAAGTCAAATACCCTCAGAGAATTGCATTAGCTCTGTACTTATGTAACTTCTAAATCTGATTTACTGTATTAACAGGGAGACATCAGGGACAGGATTTTAAAAATATAGGAGTTCCTAAGTTCATATTTAAGCATCCATCTCATTTTCAAAAGTACTGAGGTCCCTAAGAACTTCTATTGGCCTCAGATAATATCAAAGAAAGATCTACTTTGTGGCAACCATAATCTCTTTGTGCTCAATTTGCATAAGGGAAAAATAAGAAAGACTAAATTAACTGAATTGATTGTTTACTGAAAACTTGTCTCCAGGTTGAAACTATTGAGTTGAAACTACTAAGTAAGAGGGAAGGAAGGACCTGATTTGCATTATATGTTATAATCAATTTCAAAATAATAAAGTTAACATCTAAAGTAGCACCTGGCCAAGTTTTTTTCTTTCATTGATTTCTATTTTGGCATTGTGTACTTTCCTGCACCTAGCTTTAAGGAAGGTGGGGGTAAAAAAAACAAACAAGCAGGACTTCGTAGTAGTGATTTCAATCCAGCCTGTTATGAGAGGTAAGTGAGACAACTGGTAATTATTATTCAATGAAAACACTTATTCACTTCCAGTTAATTACGCACACAAAAAATTCACAATGTACATCTGCTAATTAAATCATCTGATATCCACATTGAGGGCTTTTAGCCAATTTTCTATCAACTAGGAAACAAACATAAGAAGATTTGAAAATATCAATACAAATTAGTAAATATAAAACCAATCCTGGCATCCTGGCTTGCTGGTAATGCGTGGTGGAGTTCAAAGAAAATAGGAGAGTGCCTTGAGCCAGATCCCCAGCTGGTGGAAGCAGGCGTAGCTCCCTTGAAGCCAATGAGCCCAATCTCTAGCTGGTATAAAATGTCTTTGTCCCATGGATGTTGATATACACAAGGCTGAGGAGTTCCCATGGTTGTCTTTGCCAGTCAGTGTGTCCAATGGCTCTTATCCCGCCCTTCTCCTGCTAAATAAAACTCCCTGTACATTGATAGACTCATCTCTGCTCAGGAATAACTGTAGGAGACTTTTCAGGGGACCATTTTCAAGGGACGTTAATCTTCTTGAGAAGAGATTGAGGTCATATATCTTGACTTCAAAAAACCCTTCGATCTGGTATCCCATGATCACCTCTTGGTGAAACTGGCCAATTGTGGCCTTGGGTCCACCCCAATCTGCTGGCTGGGAAACTGGCTCCGTGGCCGGACCCAGAGGGTGGTAATTGACAGAAGTCAATCGTTGTGGTGCGCGGTGACCAGTGGGGTCCCCCAAGGCTCTGTCCTTGGACCCATATTGTTCAACACCTTCATTAATGATGTGGACATTGAAGTCAGAAGCAGACTAGTCAAGTTTGTCAATGACACCAAACTTTGGGGCAAAGCATCCACACCTGAAGATAGAAGGGCGATGTGGGCTGACCTGGACAGGCTCAGCAAATGGGCGGATGAGAACCTGATGGTGCTTAACACTGAAAAATGCAAGGTTCTCCACCTTGGGAGGAAAAACCTGCAGCATCCTTATAGGCTTGGCAGTGCTACCCTGGCTAGCACTATGGAAGAAAGAGATTTGGGCATCACCATTGACCACAAGATGAACATGAACCTTCAATGTGATGCTGTGGCTAGAAAGTGAGCAAAATGCTGGCTTGCATCCATAGGTGCGTCTCAAGCAAATCCCGGGCCGTCATTCTCCCCTTGTACTCGGCCTTGGTGAAGCCGCAGGTGGAGTACTACATCCAGTTTTGGGCTCCACAATTCAAAAAGGATGTGGAGAAGCTTGAGAGAGTCCAGAGAAGGCCCACATCAGGAAAACAGACCTTAAAGGTGACAGGCTGAGAGCTATGGGGCTCTTTAGCCTGGATAAGTGCAGGCTCAGGGGCAATCTGATGGCCACCTAAAAGTTTATCAGGGGTGACCACCAGTATCTGGGGGAATGTTTGTTCACCAGAGTGCCCCAAGGGATGACAAGGTTGAACAGTTATAAACTACTGCAAGACCATTTCAGGCTGGACATAAAGAAGAATTTCTTTACTGTCCGAGCCCCCAAGGTCTGGAATAGCCTGCCACCAGAGGTGGTTCAAACACCTACATTGAACACCTTCAAGACAAAATTGGATGCTTATCTTGTTGGGATCCTATGAACCTACCCGACTTCCTGCCTTCGGGCGCAGGACTGGGCTCGATGATCTTCCAAGGTCCCTTCCAGCCCTAATGTCTATGAAATCCCAGCCACATAGTACTGTGACAACTCAGTGCCACCAGTGGGGCTGTATGGGTGTAGCAGAGCTAGTCCTAAGCAATGTGGTAATATAATATTGTACAGCCATTCTCTGGCCCCTCACTTGTTTTGGCTGAAGTCTGCTAGTTCAGAATATGGATAGTTGTTCTTGGAAAGCATATCTATAGTATAAATTTACCATTCCTAGTAAAAATACCCTGAGACATACTGCATTAGCTAGAGAGTGTATGGCCTAGCATGTGGGGCCCTGGGTTGGGAATTTCAATATGCGCGCTCTAGTCATGGCTCTGCCGGTAACCTACAGTAAGTTACTTCCCCTACCATCCCTTAGCTGTAGAGAAAGCTCTTCAAGGCAGAGTTTGATTTTTGTGATATATGTGCACAGTGCCTAAGTGTGGCTGGGGGCCTCCAAGCTATAATACAAGTAAATTATTGTTCATTGCAATGTACATAAATAATAAAATTTGTAAATGGCACTTGTTTATTTTGTCTCAAGGATTATCTGCAAAAGAGAATTCTAAGAAGTCTATTAAATGTACGAGTAATTTATTTATTGGAAAGAGTGGGTGGACTGCTTAGTGCTAATGCAAAATATATACATTATTCATTTAAATTTATCATCGGTAAGAAGAACTGTCATCTTTAAACTTATTCCTAAATACCAGCTCAAAATGTAGAATTGCTTAGTAATGGGGACTGTGACACCATTTTGTTGTATAGTGATTTTGTCTTCAGCTCAACTTGCTTTGAACTTTTTCATTTTCTGCCTCAGAGTTTCCTTGGGCACCTTGTACAGTCATCTGCGCCAAAGTGGTTTGGTTTTGTATTCCTTTGGTAAGAGGCTGGGTTCAAAGACCTTGAAAGTTAAAAGCCCAACAATTATCTATTGAAACGCCTACTCACATATGGCAAAACGAACGCAGTCCCAAGCACCACGCTGTGTTAAGAACATAAAGTATTTACAGTTCTTCAGCCACCACACAGAACTACACAGCAGAGGGCCTTGGCTTGGCAACAGCTGAAGTATGAATTGAGCAATGCAGAACATTGTTTTCCCCAAAGCAATAGCTTAGGCTTACTACAGAGCTTTGCTGGCATAGCTGTGTTGGCCAGGGAGGTGGAAAGATCATGCTGCCCAGCCAACACCACACCACTGGCAAATGTTTGAATACAACTATGCCCATAGAAGAGGGCTTCTGCAGCCGACTTTGGTTGTTTGGGAAGGTGGAGTAACTATGCTGGCAGAAAGCTACCACTATATTCTGTGAACCACTAGGGAATGCTTTCTCCATAGCTCCATTGGTAGCAGCAGCCACGTTAACTTAAGGAACATCTTATGCTAAAGTAGGAGGCGGAAGTACCTCCTCCTGTGCAGCCGCAGAACCTCTTCTTTTCGCACAAGCCCTATAGCTTGTGTGTTCTAACACTGCCCCAACTCCATGTCCAGATGTATATGCAGCAAGTCAATTCCCCTGGAGTACGCGCTCCACACATACAATTGCTAAGCTCCACCACGGCCTCACAAAGGGAACATGTCTACAGTCACAGGTGTATTTGCAGAATGTCGGCACATGCAAGGTACCGGTGGTAGCGAACATGCAATGGCATGGAGATAGTTAGCCGCTGAATATAGAGCCAGGGTCTAAACCAGGCTAGTCCAACATATGGCCTGCGGGCCACATGGCCCGCCAAGGCATTTTCTGTGGCTCATGCTGCTGCGATGGGAAATGAAAGTAAACACAGTTTACTTTCGTTCTTACCCCTTGTCCCTCCCCGACCGCTCAGCAGCTTCCTAATGGCTGCTGAAGGGCTGGGGAAGGGACAAGGTTCCTTCGCACCACGTCAGCTTGACATTGCCAACACGGTGCACGTGGGGAGAGCAGTAGCCATGTGCCGCTCGGGACAGGGAGAGCCCAGCCGGAGCAGCAGGGGCTCAGCTGCACTTTCCCCCTATCTGTGCCGGCACACAGATCCTAGCCAGCAGAGGCGGCGGTGTGTAGACCCGGGCGGGTCTCTCCCATCCAGGGCAGCATGCAGCCGAAGCCAAGGACTTCCACGTGCAGCTGGGCACGGGAGGAGGCCAGCCAGGTTGGCACCAGCCAGCAAAAGTGGCAGCAGGGCCCTGTGCCACTTGGGACCGACTGGTGCCGGGCTCACCCCATCCTGAGCAGCACACAGCTCCAGCACCGATTCTGTCGGCCGGTGCAGACCCGTGGGAAGCATGCTGCTGTGGATGGGACAGACCCAGGTAGGTCAGCACCGGCCAGGAAAAGTAGCTGAAGCCGGCTTCCCATAAGCTGCTGGGGACGGGAGGAGCCCAGATGGGTCTACGCCAGCCAGCAGAAGCAGCAGCAGAGCTGTGCGCCACTCAGGACGGGATGAGCCCAGCCAGAGCAGCAGGGGCTTAGCTGCATTTGCCCCCTGCCTGCACCGGTCAGTCCCGAGTGGCACACAGATCCACCGCTGTTTCTGCGGCCTGTGGGAAGCCGGCTTCAGCTGCATGCTGCTTTTCCTGGCCAGTGCCGACCCAGCTGGGCCCATCCCATCCGGGGCAGCATGCAGCTGAAGCTGGCTTCCCACGTGCTGCTGGGGATGCCTGGCTGGGTCAGCACTGGCCAGCAGAAGCAGCGGTGAAGCCTGCCTTTTGGGACCAGCTGGCACAGGAAGGGGGAAAGTGCAGCAGTACGTGGGGAAGCCACCGCTCGATAGGGGACAGGATGGGCTGGCCGGGCTGCACCAGGGAGGGAAGGCTGTGGCTGAGCCCCCTGGAGCTGCGCTGTATGCTCCTTTAAGACTGAACAATGTGTTCAAGAATAGCGCATGAACCATCTGGGCTCCAACGTGAATTTGGAGCAGGTAAAAATCTTTGTAAAAATACTCTCCAGTGTTTGGATTGCGTTTGCTTCTGTTTCTCTTTGTGGGGGGTTGGGGGTTCAACTTGTTAAAGATGTGTTACTAACAAGTTATTAATTCAATAAAAGTAGATCTTCTTGAAGATTGTTCTCAAAAATGCCCATATTTTGTTGCTTTGATTCGTTTCTACTCTGGCTGATAGCTTTTCCACCTTTGATGTGTCAACTTGCATCATGCTTCTTTCATTCACTGAGAAGTGAGTAGAAGCAAAAAGTATTTATTTTAGTCAAGTGCTTGATATTATTTCATTCTTGTTTTTATTGTGGATTTTAATCCACATTTCCAGACCCATTTCATTGTCACTTCCTCCAACTTCATTGGCATCCAAGGTCACAGGATATCACTTCCTGATGTGATACCACTTCCTGCGAGGTCTCCGAATATGGCTTGCCAGCCCACCGGGTGATAAAAAGCTCATGATCCGGCTCCACATTCAAAAGGGCTGGACACCCCTGGTCTAAACGCTCTCCTCGGTTCCCCGTGGAGTTGTCATCTATAGAACACAGTTGTTGGCAGAGAAGATGCAGCAAGGCAGATTCATGACTTCGTCTCTACTTGTGCTTTGTCAGGTATTTTCCATCACAGAAATGGCCCAGTCCTGCAACGTGCTGTGGCATCTCACTATATCAACTTCACTCAGCACCTACAAGGTATATTGCTTAGCAGAAGCAAGTCTGCCAATGACAGTATAAGAAAATAGCCCAGCTTTCTGCAAAGCTAGGAACCCATGAAAACACCAATAAAGAAAGCATTCCTAATCTTGGATAACTAAGGGAATTGTATACAATGCTGCCAAGCCAAAGTATCCTAAAATTACAAAAAAAAAATTGAGAGATTACAACAAATCTCTCAAGAGTTAAAAAAAAATAAAATAATTAAACTTGGGATTCTTTTCTTCACCTTGTGGTAACCGAGCCTGTAGTAGGAGCACATTTTCAGGTTTTTCTCCACAACCACAAGGGCCAAACGATTACTTTTTTAAAAGCATTGAGCAAAATGTTCATGCAATCACTTGGACTCCACAAGATGGAGCTTTTAGAAACAGATAAAGTATCATGAGGTATGTGATAAAGTTGTGAGAGTTAGCAACCGGGAATGAAATTTCAATGTCCATTTTTGAAAATCTAATATTTTTATATAGCTTCCAGTCTGCTTTCAATGTTAGAGAGTCTGACATCAAGTAAGACAGGGTGTGATTTTGAGAGGAACCTAGTGCTATGTTGGCATACCACCTCCTTGCGCAGACAGAAACCACTGCCAAGAATCAACCTCTACCAGCTTGTCCCCGCTTTTCCCAGTTGCAGACAGGAGCTGTTATTTTGAGGAGCACCCAAGCAACTTAGGAGCACAGGACTATACTTTCAAGGTAACTAGGTGATGCTAGATGGCCTTGTTAAGGTATTGCAGTTCAGGCATTCAGAACATGACCCCGACTTTCAGAACTCCCAAATGCCACCGTCTGGAAACCTGGTACTGTCCAACCTCAGACTGGATGGTCAAGAGAGTTAAAGGGACCCAAAAATCAAGTCAATTTTGAAAATTTATACCAAGCACTACCTTGATTTCCCATGAGACTGACGGTCCCAACTGATCTCAGCAGGTTGTGAACTGAACACCGATGTCAGAAGCAGAGAAGCTTAAGGGTGTTGGGGGCAGATGTGCTCATATTGTGCAGACTCTTTGAGGGAAACTCTTCCACTAGTTAATGCATCTTTTATCCATTTTTTTTTCTAGTGTTTCTTTTCTCCAAGTAAATGATGTGCTTAGGACAGAACATATCCCTAGTTATGGCCATGCTCTCTCGCTCTCTTCAGTCCACCTCACGTGTGGTGACAGGGTGACCAGGGCGACTTCCTCCCAGAAGCTACCTCAACAATCAGTTTCCAGATGCATTTAATTCTTGGCTTCCTTTCAAATGTAAGAACATAGAAAATGGCAGACACTGGTCTGCATCCTGCATCTCACAGTGGCAGACAGTAGACGTTGAGGGGAACAGTATTTATGTGGCGCCTGTCCAGAATGATCTGTCCCCTGCCTCTCTCCCCTTACTGTTTTCAGAGACATAAAAGTCATAATCTGGGGACAATACTTTGATCATGTTTAATTCCCACCGATGGACCTATCCTTCATGAATTTATCGAATCCTTGTTGGAACCTGGATTACCCACGTAGGAACTCACTAGTGCAAATCGCAATGGTGGATCATGGCACGACTGCACTGATTTGAATCAAGACTAGAAACTCATTACACATAGTACCTGATGTGTTGGGCAGAGAGAAGGGACTGCTACTCCAGTGTATAAAAAGCCCTAAGAGGATTTAGGTACCCATTTCCCCTTGAATTTTGGTAGTAGTTGGAGACTTCTCAAGCCCCCCCAATATCCTAGTATTACCCCCTTCAACCTTGACTGCGTTCAAACTACTGGAATACATTGTCGCAGTCCACATCTCCTCTCTTTTCTCCCACCTGATCAATCTACATCAGCTCTAGACATACGTACACAATGTCCCTCCCCCCACGCATTTACTAACAGTGTGGAAAGACTAAGACATGTGTACATCCTTTCCCATGCTTGCCAAGAAGCACAAACGCCTTGAAGTGTCCATCCAGCTGGAACACTACTAGAGCTAACCCAGCCCCCATATGGTTTATTTTCAAACATCCACAGGCAGCTGCTCCTCCATCTCCCACAAGATAAGCCAAGACCAAGAGTGTATTTATCAGTCCAAAGGCCATCATTACACAAGAGACCAGAAAAGCTTTGGCTCAGGGCCCCTGAGCTGTGACAATTTAAATTAGTGACATTTAATGGAGAAATGAGAAAGAATGAGGTTTCAAATATCTCATTGAAAGATGCTACAAAAGCCTTCCTCTCAAATAGTGATGGCTTGAAAGGTTTGATGGCAGCTATCCAAGGAGGCGGTGGCAGTGAAGGGTGAAAGCCTCAGCTGAGGTATATTGGACAAGCTCCATGGATGTCCATTGAATGGCACCACAGACTACATGGCCATTAGCTCTTTGGCAGAGAAAGTGACCTGGATCCAGAACCTGTTGAAGACTCTCTCGATCCAGCCACTTCAGATTAGAGAAAAGGAATACATTTAAAAGTATCCTTGCCATTCTTTTTAGCAGGAGATGGAAAAAATAGGGAGCCATAGGCGTCATGGCTGTTTTCTGGACAGTCTTTCCTTCCCAAGGGGTAGGAAGAGGGTGAGAAGCAGAAAAGCTTAGGCCATGTTGTGTAGACAGGAGTGTGGCTGGATCCCATTATAGGTACAGACTTCATGTGTTGGAGTGTCTCCGGCACAGGGCTGACAGAAAAGATAAAAATCAGAAGGGAAAGGACAGAAAGATCCCATCCAAAAAGTGCGTGACCTGGCTGCCAGCACAGTAGATCCATCTGGTCATAATTCCAGTCACCGCTTCATGTCTCCTTTATCTGGAAGGATGGGCTGGGAAAGGCAGCATTTTGCAAGACATGAGTGTGAATGCTGAAGACCCTATTTTCAAGTTTGGATTCATAAATGAGAGCACTCGTTGCAGGAAACAGGGAACCAGAAGCAACTTAAGGTCTGCTCTCTATGGCTGCTCACACCCATATCTCCGTTCAAATGACCTCAGCAATGCCAACAAGCCCCCCCCAAAAAACATTACATTGGACACCTTGCAGTGGATAAAACCCTAACCTTGACCGCTCCGTTGACTGCTTCAGGGAAAGAATGAACAATGAAATAATCAGCAACACGCGCCACCACAACCACCTCCCTCTACCAGAGAAAAAGGCCATAGAATCTCTAAGATCCAAACACCAAATAGTAATAAAACCAGCAGATAAAAGGAGGAGCCATAGTCATCCTAAACTGTGAGGATTACGTAAAGGAAGCCAACAGGCAGCTCTCTGACACCACCTACTACAAAGAACTACAAGATCTTACTCCCTTTTTTTTTTTTTTTGGTGAAAAACCATCAAATCATTTCCATCAAGACTACAAGAAAAACTACAGTCCTTGATCCCCCTAACCTGGGAAATTTTTACATGCTCCCTAAAATCCACAAACAAGGGAACCCTGGCAGTCCTATCATATCCAACCAGGGACATATCAGGTTTCGTTGAATCACTCCTAAAACCACTTGCCACCCACAGAGCAAGGTTTTGTACAAGACACCACAGACTTTCTATGGAACCTTAAAAACATAGACCACCTTCCCAGCACCACACTCCTAGTCACCATGGACATTACCAGCTTATATAATCAACATCCCACACCAGGATGGCATCCAAGCCTGCCTTAAAGATCTACAGGAACAAGATTACAACCTAGAATATAGACCCAAAGATATTACTGACCTTATACACTTCATTCTCACACACAACAGTTTCACTTTTCAGAATCAACACTTCCTCCAGATGATGGGAACAGCTATGGGCACTAAAATGGCCCCACAGTATGCCAACCTTTTTATGAGCCACCTGGAAGAAGACTTCCTC
>JAGPOW010001296.1:2528296-2632248 GCA_030014935.1 Caiman crocodilus | reverse complement strand
CACTTCCTCCAGATGATGGGAACAGCTATGGGCACTAAAATGGCCCCACAGTATGCCAACCTTTTTATGAGCCACCTGGAAGAAGACTTCCTCAAGAACGGCACCATCAAACCCTTGCTATAGGTAAGATACATCAATGACATCTTCATCATTTGGGCTGAAAACCTGCAATCTCTGATTGAGTTCCACCAGAAATGCAACAGTCACCATCCCTCCATCCGACTTTCTTTAGACTACTCCAGCACCAACATCTCCTTTTTAGACACAATGATCAGTATCCAAAAGGGTAAAATACAGACCACAGTATACAAGAAACCCACACACCAACATACATATCTGCACAGAACCAGCAATCACCCGAAACGCACCAAAAAAGCTGTGATATACAGCCAAGCCCTCAGATACCACCGCATTTTCACTGAAGAGAGCACCTGGGATCGCCACCTCACCAATCTTGAAAAGGCTTTCACCCAGCAAGGACACTCCTTCAGAGAGGTAGATGGCTCATTTGAAAGAGCCACCTGGATACCACGTGAACCTCAAACAATTGCAACCCATACTAGACAGAGACCCTATTCTTAAAAAGATCTTCCCAGAGCCACCCATCCTAGCCTTCAAACAAGCACCGAACCTCACCAACCTCATCACCAGAAGCAAACCTTCCTCAAGCCCAGAACACACTGAATGGATCCAGACCGTGCCATGACAAGAAATGCAAAACCTGCCCACACATCTCCCCCACCCCCACAATCACTACACCCCACAACAGAGCCATCAGCATCCCAGGATCTTACAGCTGCACCTCCAGAAATGTAATACACCTCATCCAATGCATCAAATGCCCTGATGGAAAATATGTAGGAGACCAAACAACAACTGCGCACCAGAACAAACGCACATCAGAAATCCACCAAAGACAGGAATACCCAATTACCGGTGGGGCACATTTCTCACAGGAGGGCCACTCTCTCTCCCCAATCTCTCAGTCCTGATCCTCAAGGGAAACTTACACAACACTTCCCAGAGACGAGCCTATGAACTCCTTCATCAACCTCCTGGATACTAGAGATCATGGACTAAACATTGTAATGTATCAAAAATCCAACATCTATATGCCTGGAACTGACTCCCCAGCCCAGCCCCTGGCTTCTTTACTTTTCATCCCATCCAGGAAGAGCACACCCCCACTGCTGACACATCCTTAGCCCAACGAAGGGTTTTTGAACCTGAAAGCTTGCTTTATAACTATTCTTCAACTATTTGGGTTGGTCTAATAAAAAAAAAAATCAAATTTACCCAAGGAACCTTGTCTGCCTCAGCACCTCTGGAATTTCAGGCCTTCATTCATCAGATGCCATTCCCAGGGACCACAGTACTAGCTGGACTGTCTACATGTGCACATGTTTAGGATCTGAATTCCAAAGTCAGCAGCTGCTTTTTGCTATTCATTTTAACTATTAGTTAAAAATAGTATGCACCTAAAAACCCAATTTTCATTAAAAAAAAAAAGCAGCTGCTGTGGCAAATTTGCCACCCACTGTCCCTGTTGGTCCCTTGCAACATTGCTATCATATCATGTTGGAGCTTCTGTATATCGCAACATCTTTCTGAGCATGGGCCATCATCCTTCCAAGAACAAGGGAACTGAACACTAGCCTGTTAATGAAGGACTAAAGCCCTGTTTAGAAATACCTTACCTGTAAAAGGTACTGGGATCATGAAGGTGGGGGAAAGGTAGTGTTCCTGTATGTAGTAATTGTTCGAGGAATTTCCTGCTCCTTGTGACACAGGGGAGCATTGGCTCCTCTATTTATGCAGTGATTGCACCTTGCCACAGACAGCTCCATTTCTCTAAAGCTGAAGGAGAGTGTTTAGACCCTAGCTCTATATTCAGTGGCTAAATATCTCCATACCATTGCATGTTCACTACCATCAGCAACTTGGATATAGCTACACGTTCTACAAATATACCTGTGATTGCAGAGACCTTTGCGAGGCAATAGCGGTGCTCAGCAATCATACATGCAGAGCACAGAGTACATGGGAATCGGAGCCTGCCCTTGAAGAAAAAAAGGAGTGGGCAAAGGTAAGGATGTAGAAAGTTTATCTTCCTAGGTTTTCATACTTCCCATGTCACCAAAACCTTGAATTAAACTCAGTATTCTATAGGAAGCCAATTCATGATCAGGGGACCAATGGGATACACTTACAGTAACAGAAGTTGCTAAGGAAATATACTACCAAACTTCTCAGTAGGGGCGTGCGATGCAGGCCCTATTTGATTTGGATTTGGCCCGAATCAGGACCAGTGATTCAATTCGTTGATTCAGATCACGGTCCCAGATTCAATTCAACTGCAGCTGAATCTGAAGGTTCGATGCGGACTCAGAGAATCAGCAATTCAGCCATAGACACAGCTTTTAATATATGTTTTTATACATACCTCAAGGTAGCAGTGCAGCTCATAAATGCTGTGATGCTGGGGCACATGGAGCATCCCTACGTGCTTGGCAGCAAACCCAGAACTGGACTGGAAGTACTTCCAGTGTGCACTGGGGAGCACACAGGGGCTCCTCCCACATCTCTGCAGCTCAACAACTGGTCATGGGGGGAACTCCAGGTGCCCCCCAGACCCAGGAGGCACTGGTTGTAGGGCCCTGTGCGCTCCCTGGGGGACCCAGAAGTAGACCAGAAATGCTTCTGGTCTACTTCTGGGTCTGCTGCCAAGCATGCTGGGGAGCCCCCACCACACACTTCTGTGGGATGCTCCATGTGCCCCAGCATCGCAGCATTGATGAGCTGCCTGGTACCTAGAGGTATGTAGAAAAAAAAAACATTAAAAGCTGTGTCTATGTCCAAATCAATTTGGAGAGATTAAAAGGTCCTCCGATTTGATTTGGATTTGCAGATTCGGCCACCGAATCAAGTCAGGGACCAAAGCTTCAGACAGCCGTAATGCTCAGAAACAGACATCTAGAAGACTTATTCTCATGGGAACTGGTGCCAAGTGACACGGCTGAACTTTTTTGCCATCTTTGCCTTGAGGTGAAATACACGTCAAAGATTTTAGGCTGGTTATCCCATAGTGTGAGCAACCAGAGGACTTTCATTATGATGCCATCGCTTGAACTTAGTACTGACAACTGTTCTCTTCTGGCATGAAGTATTTCATGTTGGACTTCAACCCAAAGTTGAGTTAAAAAAAGAAAGCTGCAGTAAAACCCGTGTTCTTGTTCTGTGTTACTGAAGTGTGAAAAACAACTCGGAGTGTTTGAGGATTCCTAACCTTTCCAGAGCATCACCCAGAGTGCTCCTTGGAAAACCAGGTGCTATTTTGTCTTATGATTGAGGAAAAGAGCCAGAGCAATGGCCAATCTGGCTACATAAGGTCAGGCAGAAGCACAATGACAGAAGTCTGTGTTTCCCAGGGGGACAGGCTTATCCATCCAGGCCAGCTGCTGGTTTGAAAGCACTAAGGTAGGCAGTGCTGTGCCAGGCAGAGAGGGTGGTAATAGGAAGAACCCCTTAAAAAGAACAAAGAATCAAATCAAAGGACCTAGCTTGAAGAAGGTTTGGCATTCAAGCAAAAACAGGGTTTAGGAACTCGAGGAAATGAAAGCAAGAGCTACTGAAACAGTCTTCCTCACTGTTAGGAAGGGGATGAAAAAGTCTGACAGAAAGGTGGCTAACCAAGTAGTCATAGGGTGCTCATCCCCACAGGAGAAGCAGTTTGCTCCTTTATCACGCTGTGCTGTGCAATAGATTGTCAAACTCACCTGGCCAAGAAAATGCATCCATTTGAGCAGCTTATGTTTTGTCCCAATGAAATAATTGTTTTAAGTCAAAAAGGATTATTATGATAAATAAAAGCCATCAGTGGAACACTTCTCCAGGGTTTTTACAACAACCAGGCTTTCTGCCACAGACCTCCCTGCAATCCAGCAGGGTGCCACTTACTGACTGAAAGAGAAATTGCAATTTGCCTTTATTTCATAAAAAGGTTGAAAACCATTTTTTGAGTCAAGACACCTGGAAGAGTGTAAATACTGGTTCTTACCTCTCACTAGATTTTTGACTATGGAAACATACTAGAGCAATTTTTCTATTGCAAACAGCTCAAAAAGACCACAGTAAAGAAGAACTTTTCTGACAATGTCGGCATGTCCACACATGCAGGCACGCGCACTTGCAGCAGCTCAAATAGAAGTGGTGCAGATTTGAACCACAGCTTTTTGCCTCCATGCATGTACCTGGACATTCACTTTGGTGTGGGACAAACTTTGCCCCGAGTAGCACAATAACCCTGCCTGGCTCCTCCCAGATCTGCAGCCAGGGAGAGAGAGAGCCCAAGATCAGCTCTTGCGCTGGCCCCAGCAGTATAAAAAGCTGTCCTGGCAAGCAGCTCAGGGCTACTTGCTCTCAAGAGCTTTTGGGGCCCAGCCACTCAGGATCTGGGGACACTACCCCTTGCGATAGCCTGAAGCAGCATCCTAAATTCACTCTTTAAAATACCCCCAAATCCATGTCCTTCCAGGATTAGGACAAAAAGACCTCCATCTAGAGCAGCTATTCTGAACCAGCAGTACATGTACCCGCAGGGGGTACACGAGATATATTTCATATGTTGTCCAACACAGGTCAGTGGATCTGAAAAATTAATTTCCCATTGAAAAAGGGTATGTGAAGTCTCACTTTGAGACCAAGGGGTACACAGACTGAAAAAGGTTCAGAACCACTGATCTAGAGCCATGTTTTATTGCTATATTTACAATGTTAAGGTAACTTGGAAGCCTACAAGTGTCACTATAAACATAACAAAATAAATTCTAAATATATATTTTGATGTTTGCTTTTGGTTTTCCTCTCACATGATGGGTGTGTGATGGGGAGGATGTGGGTCAGTGTCTGGGGGGATTGTAGGGGGGCTGCTTAGGAGGGATGGGTCCCCTGCCCCCCCCAGCGCTACTCCAGCAGGGCTCAGCCCAGGTCACTTGGCACCTACGCTGCTGCATTGTATGGTTGCAGCCCAACTCAGCAGGGCACCACACAGCACTGTGCGCTGTATGCCAGCTTGGAGCACTCTGGCTGTCACCTGGGGCCAGCAATGCTCAGCCCCAGTGGCCCTGAGCTGCCCAGCGTGCAGTGCCCTGCCAAGCTGCACCTGCACAATGTGGCAGGGGCAATGTGGGTACCAGGCAGCCGAGCCCCACATCACATGCGGGTGATATGCCATGAAGCTCCAAGCAGCTGACTGCTGCAGCTAATGCAGGCAAGAGCGTGGGTTATGTGGGGGCTGGGTCCAGGCGGGGGAGCAAGCAGGGAGCTGGGGGAAGTGAACGGTGGGGCTGCCCCCCCCCTTCTCCCATGGTCCTGTCTCCCCTCCTCCAGCCCCCGCAATCTCCTATTTACCTAGCACGAAGCCAGGTCCAGGTCCCCATAGTCTGCACTGCTGCCTGCCCTGCTTCAGCACCAGGGCAAGGACCAGCCATAAACCAGAGCAGGTTTATGGAGGATCTGAGCCTCAGGTTGCTGCAGCGCATGGGTCTGGGACCATGCCCTGCCCTGCTTTCCCCCCACCCCCCCGAGGAAATTTTGGTACCTGGATATCCAGGTATCAAGTTTTGTCCCCATGCTGCAAATATGCAACATTTTTTTGTTCCTGCATGTGCATCTTGGAGCAACTCAATGGGGTTTGAGATGCTGCTAGAGACACATGTGCACTTGTGTGGATGTCCCATGTGGGTTTCCATTTGCAATCTCTGGGCACATCCCAATGATCATGCACCTGTGGTTTGCTGCACCTCAAACCCATATGAGGGGCTACAAACCACGTGGTGCATGTGCACCCATTTACTACCCTGCTAATTTGAAGTGCGGGGTGGGGGGCAGGTTGGCATCTGGAGATCCTGTTGTCAACTCCCCGCCCCCCCAAACCAAAACCGCTGCTAAAGAAAAGAAACAAAAAACAGGCAGCAGCATGTGGCACCAGAAATAGCCTGGTTAGCCAGGGCCATGATCCAGCTGCCACTAGACACTGAGCTCAGTGCCTCAGTGCCACTGATGCCCTGGGAGCCCCCCAGACCCATGGTACAGCTGCTGGGGCAAGCACAGGTTCAGGCCCCAGCCTCCCCTGCTCTACCCAGGTCAATTTGTTGCATGTTAGAGGCACATATCTGTACCACTGCTATTTGTTCCCAGATAGAGCACACATACAGGAGCATACATCTGTCCTCTGGGAAACATATGCCTTTACACATGCCTGCTCACGAGAATGTACCCTCTGGGTACATCTTGTGAATCATCAGTATTTGCATGCCTAACAATGCTAATTATGTGTGGTACCCTGTAGCACCCTTAAGAAGCATCTCACAGCACCCCAGGATGCTGCAACACCCTAGTTGAGAATCACAGGTTTAGAATGAGAGTGTAGGTTGAATGGGGGTCTGAACCTCACTGAGGTGTTGGTATTATGCGGGTATGCAAAGTACTAAACACATACAGACCCTATATTAAAAATTGATTAGGGTTGCAAAGCCAAGCACTCAAAAGGTAGGCTGTACCAAAATTAAGGCTGCTCATATCTCCTTACCTTAGCATCTTTTGAATATATGCATTACAATAGTCTAAAATGAAATAAGTCACACACACACACTCTCTCTCTAAGCGTACATGATGCCCGAGGTTACCGTAAGCTGCAAGGAGGGTTGGTTCTCGGTAGGGGGAAAGAGTGTGGTTTGAACTCACCTTTGCCCAATTCTACCAAGAGCAGAATTGCCAGGAAGGAACAACTGGCCCACCCTACTGAACCCGAGTAGGGCTTGCTATCATTTTAATATCATAATGTGAACCAATCCACCACTGCTTCAGCTATTGTGAAGTGCTTTTTATCTTCTCTTTTTAACCATGAAAATGTATTTTTTCCAGCTTGGAATTCTTAAGGGGAAAATATCAATTACAAGAAGGCTGAGGAACTCTTAAATATAGGTCATGCGAGTGTCAGGAGGGAGTCCACATTTTTTCGCACTCCCATCCTTTGATGTTAACATAATAAAGTTGCATGCAAAATGTCCCATGACAGTGAGCCCATCACAAATCTACACAGTTTCACCTGACAAGGGCTAGGTAACTCGCTTATTTTAACAGCCTGAAGGAAAGCTATTCTTCCTATTGAAAGTACGACAGTTTTGAGCGTAGTGAATGCTCCTTAGTAGCTGACACTTTAGAAATGAATCGCTGAGAATTAGAGGTGCACAGATACATCAGTCCAATATCAGATCAGCACCAATATAAAAGAAAACTGTGTCAGATATCGGCCTGATGGGGCCAATAAATGCCCGTGCTGTGCACAGCTGCACACAGCACTCAGCACAACCCAGCAGTGTGGAGAGCTGCCTCCAGCTGGTCAGTCTGTTGTGGTGGAAGGGGAAGAAGGGCCATAGGGGTGCAGATCAAACACCCTCCACAGTGAGGGAGGGGGCAGGGGCAGGCGTTATCCAGGCAGCACAGGCAGGGGGTTGGCAGGGGGTGAAGCCATGTGCTTCCTGGATCTGTGCAGGGGGGCGTGGGGCAGACTGTATGGGGCTCTTCTCTGCAGGGTCTGGGCTTGGAGTGGGCACCAGTGGCACTGGGAGGATACGGCATCCACCCCAAATTTTGCTGCAGCTCTGCTCCCAGTGCTGCCGCCACCAGCTGCCCAGTGCAGCCCCAGCTCTTCCCAGCACATGCGTGGAGGCAGGGCATTCAGCCAGATGGCCAGTGGCAGCAATCCTCCCAGTGCTGCTGGTGCCTGCCCCAAGCCAAGCCCCACACAGGCCCACCCCACCCCACCCAGATCCAGGGGGCATCCTCCCTCCCCAGTACCCTCCTGGGGTGCAACCAGCAGTAGGAGCCACCCTCTCCCTTCACAAGCTGCAGTTCTTCCCCTCCAGCCCCACCTGGGCAGCACCTACCCCTGCCCCCTCCCTCACTGCAGCCTTGATCTGCACCCCCACATCCCTGTCCTGGAGGCAGCTGTATTGGAAGTCAGATTGGTATCGGCTGATGTGCCTCCTTAAATATCAGCCATTGGTGCACCCCTACTGAGAATGCCTCTGCAAAACATTGAGGTAATTGCTATCATTTAGGTTGACTGATATCTCAAATTATAACCCCCATGCACTCAAAATTACCAGGTTTTTAAACAGTAATAAAATTCTTCATCTGACTTCTGGTTCTTGGTACTAAAGCTTCTAGAGTTAATTTCTTTCTAGACTTTTTTTTTTTTTGGAGCAAAAATTGAAGGATACAAACATTTAAAAATTCTTTTTTTAAATAAAAGCTGAGATTCTCTCCTCATGCCATGACTGGTATATTGGTCTTCAAGAAAAGGACTAACTATCATGATGCACTTCAACTATTGTGAAACGTAATCGACTCAGCAAACTGTAACTAGCTTATGTGGGAGAGGTCTATGGGCGATCTGGGCATTAGTTAATTTCTGCCATTTTAGAAAGAATTGTTGTATTAGATCATTTGCAGAGACTGTTTTTGCATCTCCCAGAAGTGCCTGCTGTATTTTCTAAAGTGATCAAAAGCTACAGAACAAACCCAACACGGTGCTTTAGAATCAGCCGTCTATGCAAAAAAAACAACCAACCAACTAGCTTAAGTAACAAAGAAAAAACCAAGAGTCAAACCCTACCCCCAGATCATACAACTCTAAAAATATTTAAGATTACATTTGGAGTTCTTTTCTTTGCTTTCCAGTTTTTCAGCCTTAAGGAGGCCAAGTTTTCAAGTTCCTTCTACAGCTACAACAGTTAAAAAATTAGTTTGCTTAAAGGAAAGCTGAAGTTCTCGTGGCATCACATGACTCCAGGAGCAAGAGCTTTAAGAGGAAAAAAAAAACCCACAAGGGAGTGAAGGTACAGGAAAACATGCTCTGAATGGTCAGCCACCAGTTGCTTTAAGTCATCATATTCTCTTTACTAGCCTGGTTCCCCACAGATCCAGCTTTGGAAGTAGGCTGATGCTCACAGCAGAGAGTTGGTGTTAAGGAAGTTACACTTGTTATTATCTTGCTCCCTCAGACCATCCATTCCGAAGCCTTATAGGACCTCTCATTTCTCTACCCCATACATGCCCCACTCCTAAATCAGTAGGTTCTGGGTGCTATCTGTGGTAAAGTGGGGATCCCAGACTAGCCACTGCTAGTCTCCCCCCTACCTATGGGCACGCTGCCCACCCGTTTCATCTGCCATGCCTTTGATGACTCATAATTAAAGTGTTAATTAGGTGGGAGGCTGCCCATTTCTTGCCCCGATGCTAGGGGGTGCTATCTGCAGCTCTGTTCCTTCCCTACACCACAGCCCAAGCCTCACAGATGGCATCCAGATGAAACACACGCCCGCGCACGCAAGCACCCTTGTACTGCCCTGCTCCCTCTTGGAGCAGGCTTTTTCAGCCATAGGCTTTAGCTAGCTCATACCTTGGATGGCAGATGTACCGTCTTTTGGGCCTCTCCCACACACCCACATTGGCACAAGTGGCCAGCCAGTTACCAGACTGGGCCTAAGCTTGCCCTGGCCCCTTCCCAGGGCAACTCTGTACACTCAAATGATACTGGGCTTCCACCCCTTCACTGGGGCTCCTCAATTCTGTCCCCTCCCTGGGGCCTCACCTCTTTGCCCCCCTCTTTTCGGCCATCCCTCACTGGGGCAGTCTTAACCCACACCACAACTGGTGCTCCAGGGTCTCACGGGGACTCACTCCCCTCCCTGGAGCAGCAGGTCATTGTGCTCTACCATAGCTCTTACTTTAGACCCACTCTTAGCTGCCCAGCAGTGGAGGACCTACCAGGGTGAGGACTCACCCCTCTTTCTCAGACTGAGCCCCCTTGCTCAGCCTCTGGCTGGAACTGCAGCCTCAGGAGACATGTCTTGGCCTCCTCTCACTGGGGCCACTCATCTCTGCCCCCCTCACTGGGGTCCCACACTGCCTCCTTACACCCATGCCTGGCCCCCATTCTTGCTCCTCGCAGTCTTGCATCCCACAGGGTTCAGGCAGTTGCAGCCATGCCTGTCCCAACTACCTCCAAAGATGAGGGCTAGGGTTAAGGCACCCCTACCTGCCTTTCACCAAGGTGGTAACTGGCCTGGCACTTCCTGGGGGCTCCCGTGCTACTGAGAGCCCCACCAGGGCACCCACTCCTGGCAGGGTGCAGTTTTAGATCACGGCCAGGACCAGGAGCCTCCAAATATCTCCTTAAGCGCCTACCCTTACCGCCAAGATGTTGCAGGCAGCCAGACCATGTTACCACCTAGCCTGGCGGCAGCAAACTGCGCTCTTGATATAGGCGGCCAGAGGTCTAAAATGGCAGCCACAATCAAGCACCTGCTGGCTGCTCGGCTCCACTCTTAAAGTGGCAGGCACCAACAGTGCCCTGCCACTTACCTTTCCCCTTAGACTAGTCCCGAGGGGAGGTGTCCTAGGTGTCTGCTCCTCCAGAGCAGGCTGTCCTCCGAGCCTGTGAAAGCCCTCAAGTGGTGAGGACCCCCACAGGTGCTCTGCCACACACCTTCCCCCTTAAAATTGACAGTCCAGGGTTTCGCTTGGCTGCCCGCTCTGCTGGCTTTGTCCCAGCCTGCTGCAGCCCCTGCCACGTGGTGAGCACCCCAAAGGTACTCTGCCCCACCCTCCATGTGGCCAGGAAGGTGTAGATAAACATGTGTCCATAAGCTTGTCAAAAGCACCCCTCCACTGACCCGACTGGTCCGTTATAGTTGAATAACACTCTCCACCTGGGGAAATAGGGATTGAGGGCTTGTGCTTGAGTCTGCCTCATCTCTCTATTGTGCAGGTGCCAAGACGGGGGAAGAGAATACAGAGCTGTGTCTCTCTAAGCTTGGGCCCGATTGTTTCAACTTCCCTGGCAGAATTCAGAGCAGCCTCGACCTACCCTCAGTTGTACTGGTGCCATTGCACTGTTCTGTGAACTGAGGATTGCTGGAGAGCTCTGGCACGCTTGCTACACTCTTATTAATCAATCTGTGTTCTTTAACCTGTAGGCTGTGGGCAGGAGGATGGTGGAATTACTAACCCAGCCAGCCAACGTGACAGCAGGCAGTCTGGCTCACTGAGACACCCCTAGGATTCCTTAGTGCTGCCATCAGTCCAGGCCCAAACCTCCCTTGGGCTGCACTTGCTGGGATCATTCACACATGCGCGCAGAGGAAGTGAAATGCTTCCAGATTCCCAGCCTTGCGCCTGGCTGTTCTGTGCTACCACAAAAGCTGGAAGCAGTTGTCAAGCTGCCTTAAAAGGAGGGCACCCCTCTCCTATTTTCTACCTCCACTTATGGGCCCCCCCCTCCCAACACCACCACGCAAGCTGCCTCTACTTAGCCTAGAAATGGAAAAGTGGGTTAAACCCAGGATGGTTCAGGAGAGGATCTGGCCCGTCATTTTGAATATTGGCTTTCCTCCTCCTCAGCACAGACAGCTGGCCCAGTTCTTTTCAACCCCGAAGCCGAGGCAGTCATTCACACTTGTGTGAGTCAGAATATTGGCAATTCACACAGATGCGTTGCTTTGCTGAAGGCACAGGCAACGGGAGAATTCACCCCTTTAGCAGTCACAAGCCAGCAAGCCACCAGGAAGCCTGTTGTTTGCCTGGTAATGCCCCTCAGGCCTGTTTGCCATGGGTGACTCTGCCAGGACAGAAAGACTCTCTAGATGACATAGCTCTAAGGACCATTGGGATGCACAAGCCCCTCCATCACTACAAGGTCTTAGTCCATGGAGGAGGTGACAGATCTGGATACAACTAGAATGACTGCAGGCTGTTCTTGATACCAGTTCCCCAACGAAAGGACAAAATAAAGCCACATGAGGGGTAGATCTTATCTGTGCATCTTTAAGATGAAGACTGTGATAAATAAGTGGTGATAAAGAGTGGCTAAACGCCAGCAAACCGCACTCGCTGCGTGGGGAAACAGCGGGTGCAGCCCAATTAGCCGCGCGAAGCGTGCATGCAGCAAAATCCCCGGCTCATGCATCTTGAAAAGCGCGCGAACGTAAGGCCTGAGCTGATCGGCCGTTGGGCGAGTATAAAAGCAGAGCCCGGGAAAAGGAAAGGAGGGACTGCACATGGCACCGGGAGGCCTGATCGCCCTCACCGAGGTCCTGCGTCCACGGCTTCCTTTTTCCCCCCGGACGCTCCCATCGGATAGTCTGCAGCGGATATGCAATAAAGAGCTCGAGTTCCCTACGGTTGGGGTTTTTCGGTTGTGGCGTTTACTATGGAGTTTAAAGGGAAGTGCCGGCACGGAGTGGGTACGAGGCGGTGGAGTGCCTCGCGGTGGAGTTTGCCAAGTGGGTAAGAGGCGTTGAAGTGCCTCGCAGTGAAGTTTGGTGGAGTGTGTCTACGGTGTGTTCAAGTTGTAAGTAAAGCATTTGTTTCTTACATCGGCTTCGGATTTCTTATTCAGGACGGGAAAGGATAAATAGGGCAAAACGTTCCTAAACCTTTCATCCCCGGCCTGTTCAACTTAGGGGTTAACCCCCCTCCCCGCGCCCAATTCCTCCTTACAAAGACAAGCTAGGAAATTGTTCTGGAGAAGAGGTGAGTTTTATTGTGTTGTACTGTCCAAGCCTCTAGCAGTGGTAAAAATTACAGTCTAGAAATTTTGATATATACATACACCCATCCCTCCCACATCATCTTGCCACAGTGTATGATTTACTGGCAATAAAATAAACTGAACTTAAATCTAGGCAAATGCTGATGTTACCTGATAAACCTTGATGTTCTGGCAAAGAAAAATGTGTGCCTTTCCAACCTGTTCCCTCCTCAATATCCAAACAAAGTAGATTGCTCCCAGGCACTTTTTCTTCTCTAATCCATTGCATTTTTAGGGAACACAAGGCTAGGGCATTTAATTCAGGGATATATAAAAGCAAATGTGTTGAAACCATTGCTTCGATGTGCTCAGTTGCACATGTACTTGCAAGACCTTTCCCAGTTCCAAGTGCCTTGCTGTCTAGAGGCAAAAATATCACTTATTTTTCAGTTATACTGGCTACTCTGCATCCTTCCCTCTTGCCCCTCTCTCAAATGATTTTTCTTTCAAATTAGAATTTAATAAAATATAGTGGAGCAACTTACATCTTGGCACATTAATTGCATAAAGAATGAACATTTACATGAATTAGGCAGTTGGTGGGCAGATCCCGAATAATCTCGTCACCTCATTTCAGTATATTCTCAAACACCCTTCTCTGTCTGTATCCACCTGTTATCTTGTCCCAGACTGTGAGATTTTGGGGGAAGGACCGCTCTTGTTTTGCTTTTATACAGCACCTAGGCACATTCGGACGCTCTTCTATGACAGCAGCCTCCCTCGTGCTTCCACGACAGCAAACAACAGAGAAAAGAGATCAGACAACTTTACTTTGGGGGTTACAAGGAAACAAAGATCCTATCTGCAATGTGCACTGGAGTTTTCCTTGTATCAAAAGAAAGAAGGCATTGTGCTGCAAAGAGAGAAATTCGAGTGTTTACATGACATAGTGCAGGCTAGCATACTTCAGACCTGTTGTCTGTGCCCTTTCTCGGCTGTGAGCTCATTGCAACCAGGCAGGTAAGGAATGCTGTTTAGACTTAATGTGTTAAGAGCTGCTTCTGTTTCACCTCAGGCAACTTATTTTGGAGAGGGTGCCATGAAAGCACTCTAGCAGAAGAACACGGACGGGAATTCGGCTGATCTCAGAATGCACGGACCATTTCAAGGAGAGGATTGATGATCGGGCCAGGCTTCTGAGCTGAAAGATAATCATCAGAAATGCTTTTCTCAACGCTGTCATGTAACGTTCCTATGGAAATTTGTACAAAAGCAGCATTTTCTTTTTTGTAAAGGGACAAAAGGGAGTAACAGTGGGGTCCCCAGACAGAAAGTCCCAAGGCATGTGTTTGTGAAGAGAAGCCAGTGCAAGGACTGAGAGGCTAAACTCTGTCGTGTTTTCAGAAGAGTATAGCCAGTGCTGGACTATGACATGCTGAGGCCCTAAACTATGTCCAGTTTAAGAGGCCCCATATGATAAAAATAATCCAATGTAGCTCATATTTTTTGTCATATTAGAATGAAAATGTCCATATTTAGAGAGTTATTCTCCCATATCTCCTTTATCTAGCAACTGATTATTATAAAACTTGATTTTGAGTCAGGGTTTTTTTTCCTTATATCGGTGCCCCTCATACCGAGAGGCCCTAAACTGTAGTTTAAGTAGATAAAGCCTAAATCCAGCACTGACTATTGCCCATTGAATGCCAACCCCTTTAGAAAACGTAGCCCTGTTTTTTGAAGGATGCTAAGCACATAAAGTACAGCCTTTGGTGCCTTATTCAGCTCAGGAAATGCTTGTCTGAGGCATGGAGCAGTTACTGGTTTTTCATAGATTCAAAGATTGCAAGGCCAGAAAGGAAGTCGGAAGATCAGTGGGTTCAGTTCCCTGCAACAAGTAGGAAAGACACCTGGGGGTTGGGTGACCCCAGCAAGGTGACTGTCTAGTCTCCTCTTGAAGATTTCCAGAGTAGGTGATTGCACCACCTCTGGAGGGAGCTTATTTCACAGTCTGGACACCCTGATTGTGAAGAAGTTTTCCTAATGTTGAGCCTGAATCAATCTTCCAGGAGTTTGTGGCCATTACTCTTGGTGCCCTGGGGAACAGTTGCTCACCATGTCCTTGATGTACTCCTCTAGGGTAGCGGTAAGCTGCTACCAGGTCCCCTCTCAGACTTCTTTTCCTCAGGCTGAAGAGTGCCAGATCCCTCAGCCTTCCCTCGTATGGCTTGCCTTTTAAAGCTCTGATCATATGGGTGGCTCTTCTTTGGACTCTCTCAAGCTTGTCCATCTCCTTGTTGAAGTGTGGTGCCCAGACCTGGACATGGTACTCCAGCTGCAGAGCTCTTCATGCATACCTCTCACCTTCAGTCCCTGGTCCTGCAGCACTTGCCCACTTGCCCTACTAGTGACCTAAGCTTGTTGAAATTTGCATTTTTGAAGTCCAAGACTTCAATCCTGCTATCCAGTTTGTCTGCCTAACATCGGACAGTGAACATGATGGCTTCACGATCACTGTCACCCAGACTTCTCTTTATTTTTAAATCTGTCACCAAATTAATATATATTAAGTAGTGCCCTTTTGAATGACACAGCAGCTTCATCCCAACACCAGTAGCCAGATTATCACACAAAGCTCCTCAACAATTACTTTGAATCAGTATTCCCGAAATCAGGCGAGAACTGATCACTAGACCAGGAGTGCAGAGAATATGGCAATGACAACCATTCTTCATAACATCAATCCAAAGCAGGTGAAGATACTCTTAGATCCATTGGACACTAAGTCAGCTGGTCCAGATGACCTTCATCCAAGAGTACTGAAAGAGCTGGCCAAGCTCACAGCGGTGCTTCTGGAGAGGCTGTTTGAGGAACTGTTGAACTCAGGAGTTGCCCCTAATAACTGGAAGAAGGTGAATGTGGTAGCCATCTTTAAGAAGGGAAAGAGAAATGACCCTGCCAACTACACACCAGTCCTGATTTTGGTCCTGGAGAAGATCTTTTAAAAAAAATTGTCAAGGACATCACCCACAAGCTCACATCTGGTGGGGTCCTGAGAAGCACCCAGCATGGCTTTGTAGAGGGGAGGTCATGCCTTACAAACCTGGCGTCCTTTTATAATCAGGTAACTAACCACCTGAACATGGGACAGGAGGTGGACATCATCTACCTAGATTTCAGCAAGGCCTTTGATACTGTTTCCTATGAAATTCTCTCAGTTAGGTTGGAGAGTTCTGGCCTAGACCAGGCTATAGCGAGGTGGGGTGGGAACCGGCTTAGCAGCCAATCCCAATGAGTCTTGATGGATGGGGTGGCCTCGTCCTGCAAGCCCAACTCCAGTGGTGTACCCCAGGGATCAGTGCTTGGGCGCATGCTTTTTAATATCTTTATTGACTCGGACAAGGGAGTGATAAGTGCAACGATTAAGATTGTGGACAATTCCAAACTGTGGTGACAAGCGGGGACATCAGAGGACTGGTCAAGGATTCACGACAATCTTAACAGACTGGTCGTATGGCCTGAACAAAACCAGATGAGGTTCAATAGAGACAAATGCTGGGTCCTTCATCTGGGTAGGAAGATCCCTTACCATATCTATACGATGAGCGGTGGTCCGCTGGCTGGCACTGCATCCGAAAGGGACCCAGGGGTGACAATTGACCAGAAGATGAAGATGAGCCACCGGTGTGACAAAGTCACCAACAGAGCAAATAGAACTCTCACGTGCATCGGCAGGTGTGTCACCGATAGACGCTCCTCCCCCTCCAGTTGGTGTTGGTGAGGCCACAGCCGGAGCACAGCGCTGGGCATCACACTTCAAGAAGGATGTAGACAAGCTCTAAAGAGTGCAGAGAAAGGCCACCCACATGATCAAGGGCCTGGGGGACAGGCCCTGTGAGGAGATACTTTGGGATCTGGGACTGTTCAGCCCGAGCAAAAGAAGGCTGAGAGGAGACTTGATAGCTGCCTACAAATATGTCAAGGGAGAATACCAGGACCTAGGTGAACAACTTTTCAGAAAAGGCCCTCTTCTCCCCTCTTTCCCCCCCGCCCTCCCTTCCACCCTGGGAAAACATGGACCAATGGACATAGGCTAGTTGACAAAAAGTTTTGGCTGGACATAAGGAAAAACTTATTTTCTGTACGGGTAACTAGAATCTGCAACACACTCCCAGCAGAGGTGATGCAGTCTCCATCTCTGGCAGTCTTTAAGATGAGGCTGGACAAATACCTCGTTGAGTTCGTTTGAGCCCAATTACCTCATGCCCATGGCAGAGGACCGGACTTAATGAACTTATAAGTCCCTTCTGGTCCTTCCTTCTATAGTGCAGTAGGTGTTGTTATTGTTTCAGTGGAACAGAAACACAGGACTGAGCATTATAGGTGTGGATTGAGATACATTTGGCAGAAATCCATAAGGAAGTTTTTCTAGTGAACGGGGCATATTTGACTAGCTGCAGATGGGCCAAGGACTATCCTGAACCCAAGCAACCTCTGCGCTTTCTTGATAGTTCAGAACATTCCTGTGTTTAGCTTGTGCTGGAAGCTGAAGCCCTGAGCCTTGCAAAGAGCGAAGGAAGTACAGTGCCACGCAAGGCCAGGGCAGAGGTTTAAAGGTGTTCAGTCATATTTCAGATCAGGATCTGAAGCAGTTGTCTGACCAAACACTTTAGAGGCCTGAAACTGTATCTGTACAGGAATCACAGCTATATTGGCGCACAGTGGGGTGGGGGGGTTTTTATCGGCACAGTGGATTTTGGTAGGGTGTTCCTTACTGTTGTAGCCTTGATCCCCTTTTTCCTTTTCCAAAATGTGGTGATTGGCCCTAACTCTCAAATGGGAAGGAATATTTAGCCTCTACCCCCTGAGTAGTAACCTCTTTCCTGGAGGGTTCCTGACTACCACCCTAGAGGTGTTATGACACCGTATAACAATTTGTTGGATATTGTTTCTAGCGATTACCGAGTAAAAGAATATAACTTAGCGATTATCCCTGATAATGGGTAGCGTTGGGAGCGTGGGAATGGGAGATGAACCCTGGGACACAAAGAAGCTGAAGGTTCGAGGTTGAAGCAGCTCACCGGGACTCGTCATAGGTTTTGTTTCTTTCTCATTCTATTGCCATCTCATGAATTTCTAAATGACAGTACCCTGTTATGTGGAAGGAGTTGTGCACAGCCACATTTCAAGTCTCCCTCAGTTCTCTTATTTATGCCCCTTCCCCACCCCCTTGCCTTAGAATATGTCTTTCCCATTTTGCTTATTATTTTAGGTCCCCACATTACTTGTTTGAACTTTTTTTCCTGTTATATTCCCCCTTCCATTTGTTCTTTTCAGTTTCCTCATACTTTAATTCAGTCCAGCTCAAATACTCTTGAATACCCTGGGTTTTGTGTCTTCTCCCAGTCTTCTTGTCCTTGTGCTTTGGTATCTTATTTCTTCTGGGCTTAACAGTTTAAACTTTTAAGATTATAGCATTGCTTCATACTGCCTGTAATCAACTGAGCCTGAGTTTCCAAGGTGTTTTCCACGAAGTTGAGTTTCTCAAGGATTTGAAGGCCTTCCTTTTTCTCCTTTATCTCATGTGCTGCTGTTCTTGATGTACAAAGATAAGTTTAAAAGGAAAGTCCCATGTGAACCTGATATTTGCTGCCTTGAGAAGGGTTAGAATCCCACTGAGTTCCTTCCTTTCCTTAATGTAGCCTTTCAAAAGCCTTGAAACATGTTCTTTATGCCCCCCCCGTAGGGTGAGAAGCCTCTCCAGCCTTCTTCAGAGTCTGCTATTTTTGTGCAGAATAGCACACTAGTAATATCACGTCTCTGGGTTTGTTTGATTTGGGTTGGTAAAAGTAAAAAGACCTCTGTGCTCTGCCTCTAAAGAATGTTGCCTTTGTGTCCAGCTAAAACCTGTTTTAAATATTCTCCGACCCTACCCCCCCAACTCCTCCTCTCTCTGCTTTAATCCTATCAGAGAGTCTCCACAGAGGATTTCAGAGCTATGATTCCTGCCGATTCTTCTGCTGGGGGAGCAGCTTCTCCAATCAAGCCCCCAAATATGGAGTATGCATCCCACATGCAAGGGGAATACTTTTGGGCAGGGCAGGAAGCGGATCAGGGATTAGCAGAGAGTGCAGTGTGCCATCCTTTCGTTAGAGCTCTAGCTTCAGGCCTATTTGTTGTTGTGGTTTGGTGGGCTTAGACCCACCTGGAAGACTTTGAACCTCCATTAATTAGGAAGCTGACTAGGGACAGAGATGTGAAAACAACAGGGGTGGAAGTGAGGGTCAACGGTTAATAGCAAATGCTCCAAGGGGGGCACACCAAGCAGAGCACACTGGCCAGCACCCACAGGCCCTCAAACGAGTCGAAGGAGCCAGTGGACACCGTCCAGTGAAACCCTGCCCCGGGACAGAATGGATGAGGGAGTGGAAGACAGCACCACGGTCACTTGGGGTCCCCCTAGCCAGAACATCTTTAGTTTTAGGAAGTCACTGGCTCCAGTCTTACCATGTGACCTCTCCGTCCTGCCCCCAAGCTCGTTTCCTTTCCTAACCTATACCTGTAAAATAATTTTTAAAAAAATGCCCCATCCTTTTCTTTCTTCGAAGGAGGGAATGGAACCTGGTGACTTCTATGTTTTCTTCTCTCCCTATGATCCTACACTAAAATCGATGTTATGGAGGGCGGTTCATGAGATGAGTGTAGCTTTGAGGATGGGCAAAAGCCATAACATTTCCCTGGCTCCCTCTTCTCCATCTCCCCATATGCAATATGATTGAAAATGGAGTACAAGCAGGGAAAAAATGAACATCCAACTAGTGATTTCATTTTAGCTTCCTTTGCAATTATTAAGGGCTTAGCAAGCAAGAACACTTATCTCTGTCATATTGCTCTCCTCACAGCTCAGCCACACCAGTAGAATTACATAGATTTATACTGTGACTAGCTGGTAGCAGGCAATTTAGACTGTAAGTCTCAGCGGCAGTATTAAGTGGGCCTCAGTATTTAGCCTCTTGGTCCCATCTGTTCATAGCATGCTGTTGGAGCTGGATGGGATGGAGCAGAGCAGAGAGGCAGTCAGCTCTGCTGTTAGCAAGCCTCTGTATCATAGTTTGGCATCCTATTCATTTCATCTGGACCTTCCCTCATTCCTGGCAGGTGATGCTTAAGAATTGTTTAATGCAAAAGGAGTTCAGGGTGACTGGTGATACACCTGGCTAAAGCAAACTACCAAGGGGTGCTTTGGCTGTTTACCAGCCCTCTTTATTCCTTGATATGCGGTGTGATCATCACACCATATAAAGTCTCCGTGACATAGACAGATGGGATTTCATAACCACTTTGGAAGATGCATTTCATCCTTCTCCCACTATGGCAGGAACAGAAGTTGAATAGACTTGAGAAGTCTCTGAGGATGAGATGACCTTGAAATTAACACTGGTTCCAGTTGCCTGGTCAGACTGTCTTAACCACTTCACCCCCTGTCTCTCTGCCCAGCAGGGTTCATTCTTTCAGTATTATTATTATTAACAGTAGTAGTAGCAGTAGTCATAGCATCAGTAGTGTTAGTATTATTATTATTATTATTTATAAAAGGCTTACCATGGCAAATCTTGGCTCTGGGGTTGTGACTAGAGAAGCAGCTTCTGAGAAGGTCAGTACTGGAAGACGATAAAAGGTCAATTTCAAGTTGATGAAAGCCATATGTTGTAGCCTTGCCAGGATGCAAAAGATAGAAAGAAGGGCTTTTTGTGGGGGGATCACATTCTTTTTCACTTTCTTTGGGGGCATTTCCATGTCAGGACTGTTAATCAGTATAGGACAAGGAAGATGGTCAGAGGTGAAACGTAGTGTCGGGGGTGGTGGGTCTGCCAAGCGTATGGAAGTGAAGGAGGAGTAGGAGGTTTGACAGCTTGCTAACATGCTGGCGCATGACTGTAGCAATAGGGACCTGATGAAATGGCTGCTCACCAGAACAGCCAACTGGGGACAGTTCTCAGCACCAGCTCTAGCACCTGTACACTCTCCACTGTGGTACCACAGTTGGTAGCCAGTGCAGTCATGGGTAATCTCTAGAGCTGCCTGGTCAGTTAAACAGTGCATTAAATGGCATGCACTGATGTAGCCTGTGCAATCTGTCCCTGTCTCCCCTGTCCAACCACCTACAAAAAGGTCAATGCATTTGATGAGGAAAAGAACTGGACAGCCACCTCCAACATCCAGTAACATGTTATGGCTCTTGCAGCTTAAAGTACAAAACAATGCAATTCTTTCACTTTGCACATCTGCACATAGTTATTTGTGGGGGGAGGCAGCCAGGATGCCTGCTGTGATTTCAATAATGCACTTAGTTCTTCAAATAGTTTAGGGTTCGTTAATAAATGGGTTTGGTTTTGAAAAGCCATTGGCAGATGAGCGCTGAGAAAAGACAGAAGAGTTAGAAAATTACAGCCAGGCTTTTGTAACGTATCAAAGTCTCCCATCACCTACAGGTAAGAACGAACAAATAGCAAACCAAGAATAACATCAAAAACACGGTATGTACACAGTAGTCTGTGACACTGCAGTCTCACTTCACAGCCTCGCAGTCATCACACTAGTAGACCAGGATGTAACTATACAAGGCATCTCTTTTCCTTCTTGCACATCTATACCTAGCCCCAGTGATGAGAAGCTGACTTTCTTGTTGCAGACTGGGAGTGTGGAGCCAGGTGATGACTCTTGCCTTCCTCCTCACACGTGCCACACAGGGTGCAGCACGTCACAGGGCTGAGAGGAGCACTGGCTGCATCAGCATCCAAAGAGGCTTGAAGGCAATTCCATCTTCTGCACGCCCTGTCAGATGGGCCCTGTCGTATCATCTTGCTGCCACCTTCATCACAGCCTTCTATCGTCTCCTATCTTGCGCAATCTCCTTCCACCTCACTGACTCTTTGCCTACGTGAACTCTACAAAAAAGCAAACTTACATAAAATAAAATGCTGACTTCCTTCCCAGAGGGAGCCAGCAGTCCTCAGGGTGCTGTGGCAGCCTACCGGGTGGGGAAGGGGAGGGAGCTGCATACTTGATTGGCTGTGAGGGCTGCATGCTATAGGCCAGCCTCTCTCCATCAATCAACAGAGAAGGGTGGGGCTGCATTATGGACAGCCCTTGCAGCCAATCAATGGTGAGGGGTGTGGCCCCCTGGGACTCCTTGGCCAATCACAGGCATGCAGAGACAGCTGCACTCCACCTGCAAATTGGCTACCAGGCCCTGCCTTCTGCCTTTGAAAGCAGGGGGCAGCCCCCTTGGATTTGGTAGGTCCCTACCTATGCCTTCCAAATCAGCATTTATGTTACTTCCCCATCATTGCTTTGGTCTACCTCAAGGTCCGATGCCTTCCACCTCAGCTTCCAAAATGTGCCTCACCTGCCTTGTCTCGCCAGTTCTTGAGAGTATGTCACACCCATTTCATTCTCTTGCTGAAGACATCAGGTCTTTTGTAAAGGTCCACAAGCTCTTGATTTGTGTCTCCATTCTTCTCCAAACTCCATTTCCTTGTACTGCACCAGATATTTTCCTTGCTTGCTTTTAAACATTTGCAGCCTTTTTTCCACTTGCTTTTGTCAGCGTACAGGATTCACAGATAAAGGGGACAGATTGAACAACTGCGCTGTAAAGCTGGATTTAAGGTTTGTTGAGGTTTCCCTTGATACCATTATTTTATCCAGGCTCACCGGGCCTATATTAGCACTGTAAATTCTTGCTTTGATTTCTTCAGTTATTTGATTGTCACCCTTTGCCTGGTGCTCTGTGGTTACCGTTCAGTTTTGCAGGCATCAGAGGGGGAAGCAGGACCCTCTAAAACAACAGAGAGCCTCAATACCTCATCCATAACCATATCACCTGGATGGAATAAGGGCCTTGTTTGTCCCAAAAAGTACATGCCAGATCTCAGCATGCTAGCCTCACATACTCCTCCAGTACATCCCCTGCAGAGCTCATGACCCTACCTTTGTGACCAACCAAGGCTAGCAGAACAATCCTTCTCCATCATTCATGGCTGACCAATTCACATGCTTCTGCAGTAGCAAACTAGGGGCACATGAACGCCTTGCCCTAGCACAGTTTAGGAGGCCTATTCTCAGCTATTATTTCAGACATATTAGCAATATTCACCAGCCATGGTAAGCCATAGCATTAACCACTTCACAAACCATTACTACCATGTAGCACCAACACCAAGCTCATAAACCACTGACCTAGCGCAGCCTGGGGTAATCAGCTCCCGGGTAGCAGTAGCTCCCTGCTTCTGCACTTACTGCTGGGTCCACCACTAGATGAGGAAAGCAGGCTTATTACACTGCTCCATGAAGCCCTGCTCCCCCATGCAGAAGCGCTGGGTTCACTCCAGGTCTGCAGGAAGGGGTGATCATTGCACACTGCTTTCGGACGCCATAAACCAGGAATGCTGCTCTACATATGGACAATCTGTCACAATCTGTAGGCGTCTCCAGCAAGCCATGAATGAAGTGCCCTTTCAAGTCTGGCTGTTGCCTTCTGTAGGTTTGGAGCTGTTGCTAAAATGCCACCCACTATCCATTAGATGGCTGGCAGAGGCAGCTCAAACAACAGGGCTGGCCTCCGGAGTTGTCCCTGGCTAGGATGAACAGAAGCAAGGACCATGCAGAGCCAGGAGTCCCTTAGGGTTATGGGGGCTGAAATCATTTCAACCTAAGAGACCTAGGGGAACAGATATGTTCCCTTACAATACACCATAAAGCATGTCCTACCACAGATCCAGAGCAGGAAGTTCTAAGATACACCCCAGGGATCTGGCACAACACGTATAGAATTGCCATGGCCAATGTAGACTAGAATATACTGTTTCAATTGTGAACAGCTCTCCAAAGCAGACTCTTGGAGGCAGGCATGGTAGTCACACACCTGCATGCACGAGCCAAGGATTTGTCCCCTGCCCTGTAAAAATCCCCCAGGAAGCATTTCAGCTTGGGCACTTAGCAAAAGTGGCTAATGTCTCATGCAAGATGCACAGTAGGCCTAAGCAACAATGAGGAGGAGATGCATCAATTATGCCTTGTGAAAATTACCAAGGGAGAACAATCACTTGCATTGTAAAGAAAAAAAAGGGGGGGCGGGGGGAGAGCATAATTAGCAATAATGATCATTAATGATAACGCTTAGCTCTTATACCTCACCACACAGGCAGAAAAGTAAATTAAGATTGTAGATCAGGAAGTATTTCCTTAGAGCAAGGCCTTTTAGTTGGTGAAATAGTAAGAACTAGAAGACCTTAAAAGTAAAGGACAAATTATAAATTAAAAAACCAAAAGTGTACAAATATGAGTACTGGTGTCTGACATGCACAGCAGAGATCAGACCAGAACGGACAGGTATATGAATTAATACTGCCGGATCTACCTACATCCCAACTACTCTGTCATTCCCTTTTTCCTGTATAAGGCCCCCCCCACTTTCATTTGGGGTCCTGCATATACAAGGGCTGCTCTGGGTGACATGCTCCTTGGAAGAAATGTGGCTTTTGTTTAAGAATGCACTGTGCTGCCAGAGCTTAGCAGAAATCAAACAGAAACCAAGGGTTGCTGCAACAGATACAGTCAGAGAATTAATGAACCATAGCCTTCCATGAACACGACATATCTTTTATAGGTCTGTTTTTATACAGGCTGTTGGCTCACAATATTTTCTCATCCCTAATAGGCCAAATTAATCCCTGATGTAAATCCACCAGCAGGATACTATGAATAAATTTGGCCCTTAACTCAAATGACATCAGTGGAGTTATATCAGGGATGAACTTCGTCCATTAACTCTATTGACCTCAGTGGAGTTATGTGAGGGACAATGAAGGCCTATTTCTTTCCTATGCTTTCTCTGTGGATGTTTTACTTTTCAATAAACCTGGTTCCGTTGAAAATTTAATTACAAGAAAGATCTGGTATTGGGAACAATGCAAGTTAAAAAAATATCCTCCTGAAAAAACCTTGGAACTATGCTCTCTTTTAAAATTCAGCGTGAAAGGAAATGGGTAGAGAGACGCAGGAAGATGAGCCGTGGAGGACAAGCCAGAAGGCCTACCAGCTAAGAAAGCCTTTTCACTTCTGAGGGGTTTAGGTTGTAGCTGTGTTGGTCTAAGGACTTTCTAAAGCATTTTCACTTCTAATGCATTCATCAGAAACAATTTCATATCACATTTATTTGCCCCCATTGCTCCTGGTAGGACATTAGGATCCCAATGAGGGCTTTAGTTGTGGTAACCTCCGAAATGAGCACAAAATGATTCCAAGCACCAAATACTGTGCTAATTACTAGAGACTCCATTAATGGGTTAAGTCTGCTCTAGCGTGTGGCCAAAAGTTGGCAGAGCATACTCTCACCTCCCAGCTTAAAAACCATAGTCAAGGAGCTTCTGGTTACCCTCGTTGTGAGAAATTCTGCAAACCACAATAGCGGCTGTCTCAGAAGTATGCTGGGAAAGAAGTAGATCTTAATTCAAACCACACAGTAAGGCTTTGGACAGCCACCAGGGCTCTGATGCCTGAAAGCTCAGTAGCTCAAGCACAATGCTCTAGTTCTGGGGTATTGAGGGGGCTCATCCATCCCAGGTGCACAGACTAGGACCACAGAACTGGAAGGTGCTCCTTGGGATCTCAAGTCTGGTCCCCTGATTTTGGAAGCAATTGTTTCTCCAAAGAGTCTTACACGTTATCTGCTTCAACGCCTCATGTATGCAGCCACAAAACACAAATGCAAAACCACCCTGCAACATGCCACATAGAAAAAGCAGGTCCTGCCACTGCAGTGGCGAGGGAGTGCTTCGTGATCAATTAATTCTTTTCTTTTTGACAATGTTCGAGTTGAATAGGACTCTTCTCCCATGAGTCTGGATGGGAGGATTTTGCCAAAGTAGCAGTTTTGGCCTCAAGGTCAAACATAAAATTTCTGTCAAGGTAGCAGGGAGTATTTAGAGAGCTGGTCAAATATTTAGCTTACAAAATCCTTGACTCTGGAGCAAGCGAGGGAGAGCCAACTGTAGTTCCAGTGGAACTCTTTGCAATGGTTCCCAGCATTCAGGATACCACCAAAACCAAGTACAACATCTTGAAACCTGTAGGACAAAGGAGCACTGAATCCATGCACATTTGAAAGTGCTCAAGGAGATGATCTGGCCTTGCGGAAGCATGAAGGGGCTAGGACTGAGGAGACCTGGACTAAATCCCAGGCTCTGCCACTACTTTGGCTGAGTGCCCTTGGTCAAGTCACCATTTTCCCTCTCTCAGTTTGCCTGCTCTGTAAAGTATAGGTTCAGATCCTTTGTAAACTGCTTGAAGATCCCTAAGTGACAGGGTCTGTATAAAAGCTGTTGGCACTGGATTCACAACCCAGCCCCGATACCTCGCTCCAGACAAGCACAGCCTTCAGACTGGCCACAACTCCTCTGGTTGATAATAGGTGAATTTTACTGATACACCATGATAGGAAATAAAAGCAATGTAGGCAAAGTAACCAAGAAGATTACAACATACCTTACCCAAATGTCCTAGTGCCCAGAATATACACAAAGCGAGCAGTGCAACCGGCTGGTATGTCAACACAACCTTGAGCTTCTTTGCTTGAATGTCAGCAACCTTGGAGGTCAGAGCCTGATGCCAGCTTGTTGTTCTGAAAACTTCTCCTTTTGTACTCTCTCATTTGATGACTCTTCACCTCTGGGCATCATTGATTGGTCTCCCTGTGGTCGACATACTGTCAGCCTTCTGGTTTGTCAGCCAAAACCCTATCTTCATAAACCTGTCACATGCACACGCACCTTAATTTGGTCATTTCATTCCAAATCAGAAATCCCAAGGGTTTTGTGAGTAAGCACTGTGGCCCTGGAGTCAGGCCTCTCTCTATTATGAAAATAAAGTTAGGATGTTTTTAACTTCCCAGGATGTACGAAGGCTGTGAAGCTGTGTTACAAACACACTTTTAGAAATCAGTTAACCCTTGCCATTCCCTTAGATCATTGTTCTAAAGAAATAGCTACAAGTCAATTCCTAAAAGCAAACTTCTAAATATAATTTTCTAGCCATCAGAAGCAAGGCATTAACTGCCACTCTACTTGGTGTGGCCTCAATGCCTTTAAGGCGGAAAACTGAATTTTGTGCTGCAGTTGGTTAAGTGAAAGGGCCATGCCCTTTATTTGTGCTTTGTGTAGCACTGAACGTACCTTTGCCTTGCACCAAATCACTCATCAGCAATAAAAATAACGCTCATGGTGGATGCCGATTTCAATTCCAGATTTTTCAAAACTTTCAACAGCATGTATTTAGCTTCGTTGGAAATGCTGTTCTTTATGCATGCTCATAAAAGGAGACATCGGACCTCAAAAAGCATACGTCAATAACTATGACTTAAACCCGTAAGCACCAGGACATCCAGATTTAAGGTCAAAAGTTCAAGCCTGGCTCCATCACTCATTCTCAGTTGTTGTAAACATCTCAGAAGAAGGGATAAGTTTAAATGCTGTATATGTCTTGCTTTTGATACCCGTAAAACAGTTAGTTACGGGTAAAGTTCCAGCTTGGTTGCTAAATAAGAGTGTATGGGTACATAAGTAAATACCTCACAGTCAAGAGATTAAATTAGGGGGCAATGTTTATCTTGTTTCTCTTGGTTACATAGAAGGATGATAAATCAAATAAAGCTTATTATTCAAAATACTCCAGTAAATATCCATTGGGATTGGGTTGCATCTTTATCAATCCAATCTCACCCTCTTCAATTTTTTTATGATTAGAATTAATAATACTAAACAGTGCTGAGAGGTCCCAATTCAATTCCTGAATCTATTGTGCTCAGGACTGGATAGTCCCTGCCTCAAGGACATTATAGGTTCAAGACAAAAGAAAGCCTTTAGGTAACCTGGATATACCCAAGGACATGTCCCCTCTGCAAAGGGAAGGGATGAGTGGTCAGGTGGTAGTACCGTGAGAGGGATCTGGTCACCTCTGTACCAGTTCCTCTATTCTCTATAGAGCCACGCCAGGACAAGATGGCTTAACTATTTACAAACTTATTAACGCACACAAACACATTTATAAATATATACATAGATACAGGTGAAACCTTCAACTACAAATAAATATTTACAATTCAACTTTACATACTATACTATCTTCAGTAAGCAACAACCCAGGAACAGTACCACCACTGGTGGCCTCGAACACCATGCAGGTCAACAGTGAGCCCTAAAACAATAAGCGAAAGCAAGTGCCAACAGTCCACACCCACCACAGGTGGGCAGGTGGATCCTGCAACAGGCAAGCGCAGGTAAGTACAACAATATCACAGAATAAACGGCAGGGGACCATTTACAACTTATGACAAACCATTTACCAAGAAACATTTGCATGCATATACTTGTGCTCATAAAATAGTAAGCTCAAAACAACCCAAAGATAATAAAATATAAGGTGCAGACTGACAAAATATAAGGCATTCTTACACCCTTCATGGTGCCAATGAGGGTAGGTATACCTGGATTCCCCCCCACCCCAGTTTCTGTGATGGGAGCCCTTGCTGCTACTCATCAGGGAGAGGTACAAGGTCCCAGGTCCTCGTGCCTCTCTTGGGTAGGGTCAGGACCCTTACCCCGCAGGGCTCGTGTTAGCTCCCTCTCCCCTGTAACTCGTGACTCCTGTCATCACAGGGCTGTCTCCAGCTTCCACTGGGGTGGCCTTCTGCTGCTTGGGCTCGCTCTCTCCCCATGCAGCACCCTGCTGTGGCCCTGTGCGCTGCAGAGCTTGTCCTTCTGCCCGGATAAGTTGGAGGCCTGGCCTGCCTTGTGCCACACTGGGGCTCAACCAGCTCTTGGACTCTGGCCCAATGCTGCCTGCACCAGTAACCTGGCCGCGTGCCAGGGAACGGGGCTTGAGCTGCCCAAAGCGACTCTCAGAGTCCCGATTCGCTTCTGGATCCTCCACGCAGCGATCTCTGCCCCATGCCCTTTGGCTGTGTGCCGAGGGTTACAGACCCGAGCCCTGCACCGTGCCCCGGCCACCTGCCAGGGGTTGCAGACCTGAGCTGCCTCGAGCAGCTCCCAGGGTCTGAGCTCCATGCGGCAATATCTGCACCTCACCGTGGCTCCTTGCCAGGGAATACCAACCCGGATTGCCACGAGCAGCCTCTAGGTCTGCGCCCCGTGCGCCACTCTGCGCACCGGGGGGGCTGTGCCACCGCTCCTGGTGAGGGGAGTCTTTGGGGCTCTTCTGGGCACTGCTTCACCCACTGGACAGCTCTTCTCCAATTCTTCTCAGCTCCTTCATCTCCTTTCCCCTGATGCATCTGCCCTGCCTGCTGAGCACGTGGTCCTTTTAGTCTCTCCACCACTCGGAAGTACCCTTCTCTGAGCCCAGCACCTGGGGCAGAGCAGGGAGCTTGCAGCGCATTGCTACCCATCTTTTACGAGGGGGAATCTTCAGCACTGAGGAGAGACGGCGCGCGCTGCCCACAGCGATACAGGTGAGACCAGGAAGTGAACCCAAATCACCAGTTCCAGGGTAGTGTTTTCTCCCACTTCCCCTGCCCCTCTTGAGCTGAAAATCAACCGTATTCTTTCAGCTCAAATGACTGTTAATTCAAAAAAAAAGACAAACAATGCAAGAAGCAACAGAAGAGTCCATGTGATGAAGCTCAATGCATTTCGCCTCTGTGATGTGTTACTGCCTTGCAAAATCATGCCCCCTCCCCCTTCAGGCTCCTCAAAAATGTAGAAGTGGAAAAGAGAAAGAAAGTCATTGTTTATCTAGACCCACAGAAAAATCAAGAAAGCAATCCTTCCTTTGCAAAGACCTCAGAAAGAAGAACACAACACAAAGGTTAGAACGGTTTGGGGACTGCGGATTCCTGTCTGAAATATCCGGGTGCATCTTGTGAATCACGCGTAGATGTCTGTACACCTAAAAATGTCAATATTGCAAGGCACCCTGTGGTACCTTTAAAAGGATCTCATGGCACCCTGGTTGAGAATCACTGATCCAGATACAAATATTTTCCTCGCTGCTCCTATGTCCAACTGCTTCAGTCATTAATGGAATTTATTTTCATAGCGCTCCTTTGTGGCAGAGCAGCTTTTGCCTCCTTTTACAGAGGGAACTAAGGCACAGAGCAGAGCATATTCAGGGATTTCCCTGACAACTCGCATGCTGCGCTGAGCTGAATACAACATCCAAATCCCAGCCCATAACTTTACTTCCTACCCAAGGCTTCCCAACCCTTTTCAGGCTGCTGACTTCTTATTTGAAATCAAACATTTACACAACCCTTTTACATTTACCATCGAGTACAGAATGTCTCCATGGATAGCCACGTAGAATTGACTTGTGTGTGAGATTGTTTGCCAAACGGCCAACAGTGAATACCTGACCTGGAAGAGTAGCATTGTGCAATGAATTCTTTCAACTGTGGGAAGATTTTCAACACCTTCTGCCCCCTTTCCCTTCCCTTCTTAGTGAACTGAACCCCTCAGGAGAGATGCACCCCACTGGATGAAAATTAGACCTAGACCATCCTTCCAGCCCTAAGTGAGCAATGGGAAGGGCAGGTATCTGGGAGGTAGAGAAGAACAAGAACATATTTCAGCACCTGTTCCTCTGCCAAAAATGCAATAAGACATTTCAAAGCCTGGTAGGCTGATATTCTGCCACTCTGTGCAGGCGTTTCAGTGGGAACAGCAAGCTCACATACAAGAGCTGAAGTTGGCTTAAGCATGCTACGTGCGAGCTGAAGGATAGGAAAGGTGCCTTTGCGAGTCACGTCTGATGCAGTGATATCTTGCCTGAATGTTCTCTGGCAATCAAACACTGTGTGTTACTTTTTTCCTGTGGATTTTGAGACAGGCTGAAGACTGAAGGGTATTTTAATTACCTCCACAGTTAGCAGGGGGAATGAATGACCTTTAATGATTGCAGAACTCACTCACTGCCAAACATATGGGTACATTCAATCTCCCCTGCAGCTGGCATGTTCACACTCATTTGTCACTGGGTTAACTCCTGTTCAACTTTTGTGCTAAAGTGAATCTACTGTACGCAGCAGGCGATTGCTCATTCCACTTACCATTCTGGCAATAGGAGCAGGGCAGGTGTCTTACCCATTCAAAATACATTACTTGGCAACCATTGATCCTTGGGATCGTGGTGTACCTGCAATAAGTCTCTGCAACCAGCACATCTAGACCTTCAGTGTGTCCACCTAGCCAAGAGTATGGAGGAGCGGAGGCTGCCCTAGACCTAGCATCCCCCTTTAGACTATCAAGACAGAGTCCAAAGGCCAGATAAAGTCCAGATGTTCAGTGCCTCGATGGTTGTAGCTTCTACCAGAGAGCAATAGATCAGAGCTGCTGCTGGCTGCCTAATACCTGTGAGGGGATATCTCTGTCATGGTAATGCCCCTTAGCCTTTCTCCAGCCAAGACAGCAGGGGCTAGGTTTTTGAGATGCCTTACTCTGGAGGTTGCAGTGTTGTGGTATTTTATAGGAGCTATCATGCCACAATTAGCCCTACCATGTCACCACTTAGCCCTGCAGTCAGATGCAGTTTATGCTCATACCCAAGATGACAACATACATTAGTTACTAAGGAAACAGCAAAGCTATCGCTAGAGTCTATTGTGGCTGGAAGTACAGCAGAGATGGGTGAAAAATATCACTCTCTAACTTTGCAAATGCCCAGATCTGAACTTCACAACCTGGGACCATGGTTCAGGACTGATGTGTCCATGAAACGCCTCCAAGTAAGTCAGTGTTTCATCCAATCAATTCACAAGCCTACCCACAGGTTGTCATCACCAGGTCTCTCAGCCCAACCTGGAATACCGATGTGGCTATACTGTTTCTGGTTTGGGGATTAGTGTACATGGTGCTTCTCAACAGGGCGCTGTCTGGTGGCTTGTCATAGTTTCATAGTTCGTAGGGTTGGAAGGGACCTGAGCAGATCATCAAGTCCAACTCCCTGCCATGGGCAAGAAAGAGTACTGGGGTCAAACGACCCTGGCGAGGTGTTCATCCAGCCTACCCTTGGGGTAGGAGCCAGCACCACTTTGCTTGGAAGTTGGTTCCAGATCCTAGCCACCCTGACGGTGAAGTAGCGCCTCCTGATGTCTAGCCTGAACCTACCCTCTGCCAGCTTGTGACCGTTCTTTCTAGTCACTCCTGGTAGTGCTCGGGGGAACAGGGACTCCCCCAATGCCTGCTGGTCCCTTCTGACTAGTCTGTAAACAGCCACTAGATCCCCCCTCCGCCTTCTCTTGTGGAGACTGAACAGGTTCAGGTCCCTCAGCCTCTCCTTGTGCGGCCTGCCCTGCTGCCCCCTGATCATGTGGGTGGCCCTCCTCTGGACCTGCTCCAAGTTGTCCACATCCCTCCTGAAGTGCAGCGCCCAGAACTGGACACAGTATTCAGACTGTGGCCTGACCAGTGCTGCATAGAGGGGGAGGATCACCTCCTTGGACCGGCTCAAGATGCATCTGTGGATGCATGACAAGATCAGGAAAGTCAACCTCACCACATCCCCACACTGCCGGCCCATGTTCATTTTAGCATCAATAATGACTCCAAGATCCTTTTCTGCCTCTGCACTGACAAGAAGGGAGTTCCCCAGCCTGTAGGTGTGTGCTGCTGGTTCTTCCTCCCCAGGTGCAGCACCTTGCACTTGTCAGTGTTGAAACCCATTGTGTTCTCATCCGCCCACCCCTGTAACCTGTCTAGGTCCAATTGCAGCCTATTCCTCCCTTCTAGCATGCCCACGTACCCCCACATCTTAGTGTCATCTGAAAATTTGAAGAGGGTGCTTTTTACCCCCTCGTCCAAGTCACTGATGAAGATGTTGAACAGTGCTGGTCCGAGGACCGAGCCATAGAGGACCCCACTGCCCACATCCCTCCGGGTCAAAAATGACCCATCCACCACCACTCTCTGGGTGCGGCCCTCCAGCCAGTTAGTGACCGATTTGACTGTGTAGGTGTTGACACCAGAATTTCCTAGTTTTTTTAACGAGAATGGAGTGAGAGACCAGGTCAAAGGCCTTCCTAAAGTCCAGAAAGACTATGTCCACCACAGCACCTGTGTCCAAGGATTTTGTGACCCGGTCATAGAAGGCCACCAGGTTGGTCTGACAGACCCTGCCTTGAATGATCCCATGTTGGTTGCCCCTAAGCATGATCTCCCCTGCTGGCCCCTCACGGACATGCACCAGGATAATTCGCTCAAAAAGCTTACCCAGAATTGAGGTAAGACTGACAGGCCTATAGTGTCCTGGGTCCTCCTTCCTCCCTTTTTTGAAAATGGGAACCGCATTGGTCCTTTTCCAGTCCTCTGGCACATCACCAGAGCACCACAAGTGCTCACAAAGCTGTGCCAAGGGTCCCGCAATGACCTCTGCCAATTCCCTCAGCACTCTGGGGTGGAGGTCGTCAGGACCTGCTGATTTAAATACGTCCAGTCCCTCCAGAAGTTCGCTAACTACATCCTCACTGAGTCAGCAGACGACCTGAAACAATATTTCTGAGGAGTGAGCTGCTCTGTTCATCCCAGGTCCTGCTCTGTTGGATTCCTCAGCTTGGCAAGTCACTTTCCCCGGATGCAGCACTCTTGCTGCTCAGTGGAAGTCTGCTGGGCATCCTGTACAGAGCAGCATATAAGCATGAGTCTACGCGAGATGTATGCTATCCAGCTCCTTAGCTGCTATTTTTCACTGGAGAGCAGTCAGTACTTACCATCCACTGACCCTCTAAAAAGAAGTGGGGCTGTCACCACCCTGCCTTAGGATCGCTCTCTGACTCACAGCAACGTATTGTGGGGGGCCTAGATACATGACCAATCTCCCATACATCACATGTTCGCACCTGTCCTTTACTCCAATATCTTGGAAATCCAGCACTAAGGAGCATCAGTGCTTGCTTGTATCAATGGAAGTTCTTCCACCAGTTGTACTGGGATTTGAATCAAGCTCCCAGTTATTTTTTTTGTTACTGTCAGTGGACTAAGCAACTGTAGACAGCACGTTTCCTACGGTATCTATGCAGCAGGCCAAGCCACCATGCTGGGGACTGTGCATAGAAACAAGAAATAAGCATATATTATAGAGTAGCATAATCTAAATCAACCTGGCCCTTTCCCACTCATGCATATTCCAGCAAAAAACACACACACACACACACACACACACACACACACACACATATATACATATTCAAGTAAACTCTGAGCTGCAACCAGTCCAACATAGATGCACCAGTTGACATTAGCTAAAGATTTGTCTCAGTGATTATATTTCTTTCTGTTTTTCTCCTTTGTTTCTATACTTTGGCCCTCAAAAAAAGCCATGCTACTAGACACATTCTTTCCTCACATCAGTATAGATATTAGTATTGAAGAAAGGAAACAAATCACTGTTTAAAATGCCATAGGCTTCCTACCCCACCCCCACATACACCAGCATCATGTTAGTCTCCCCCATCTGCACTGCAGCTCCAAAGCTTCACTTCATTGTGTTGTTTCCCAAGAGTTAATGCACTTGTATATGAAGGAAAAACAAATTAGCTTGAGCTAATTCATTTTTCCATTGCCAGTAGGCATTGCTGGAAAAGTCTATGGAGGAGATCAAAGTGATAGGGTCAGAAAGGACAGTGTAAATGTTTATACCCTGCTAAAGGAACAAACGACATTCCTACAGCTCAGGAGCACAGAGTACTTCACCAAATAAATTACCAGATTTGTACGTGAAATCTGCTCCAGAGGAGCCAACCTCATACATTTCTTTTCATTTTCAGCTTCAGTATTTTCCATTGCATTTAGAACTGGGTTCTTTGGCCCGTTCCTTCAGAGCTAGAAGCATCTCTCAGGCTGTGCTCTCGCTGCAGAGTTACCTCGTATTACCTACACTTGGGCGACTCCGCGAGCCAATCTCACTGAAGTGAGAGTGGCCCCACAGTACAACCCTTGGGCTGTGGTGTCCACATGAGGTCTCCATTCACCCACGTGTACCATTTAGACTGCTGGGACCCTCCTATGGTTCTTATTGTGATTCTATGAATTCTCTTCCAGCGAAGTATGGGAAAGCACGTATTCTTCTGGGCACACAAGGGGAATTGTGGTCAAAGCACTGGAAAGACCAGTGTTAAACCAGTTGTGCCAATTGGTCTCCAACCTGTTGGGATGCCATGCTGATACAGCTTGTTAGCTGCTGTTTTGAGGTTTAGCCAAGAGAGCCAGCTGTCTTGAGTTAAAAACCCTCCTGCACTCAAGTGCTCAGCCATCGGCTGTGGGGGGACCCCAGCAGCCCCAGTCACCAAGCTGGGGAAGGTGTGGGGGGGGGGCTGTGTGCTCTGCAGCAGACCCAGTAGTGCTTTTGGTCCACTTCTGGGTCTGCCACCAAGCATGCTGGGGACCCCCCACCACCACGCTCCCTTGGGACCCTCCACCTGCCCCACCATCTCAGCATTCATGAGTCGCCTGGTACCTTGAGGAATGTAGAAAAAACAATTAAAGCTGCGTCTACGTCCGAATCATCAAATATTTCTGAATTGATTCAGAGGGTGCCGATTCGATTTGGAGTGGTTAAAGGGTCTCCCAATTTAATTCAGATGGGGAGATTCAGCTGCCAAAATCGGGTCAAACCTCCGCCAAATCGAATCAGCACCAGAGCTTTGCACAGCCCTAATAATTAACCATCCCTATGAAGTGCTAGCCTCCCTTCACATCCTATGGTTTTGGCATTCCTTAATGGCTCTTAATTTTTCAGGGTTTGGCTAGGGTTATTCAGAAGCTATATTAAATGCAAGAGATCTCAGTTCTCAGCCTTGACTTGTCTGAATGCAAGCTAATATTCCACCCCTAGCACCTCCTTCAGAGTTGTTACAGTGGCATACCATGCCCCTGTATTGCTTCATCCTTTATATTTTCCTTAGCTATCAGAGTGTTATCAGCTACCAGCTTCCTGCCTGAAATGCCCTTATTGTTTGGCAGTTTGCACTAGGACAAATATAGGACTAGGACAATGCCCATGGGCATTTCTACCAAGCAGTACCTGCCAAACTGGGAGTCAGTGGCTCATTGAGCTCCATACACTAGAGACCATCTTGGTCACCATAATCAGTGAACAGTTCCATCACCTCTATGGGTCTTGGCAGACTTCTCAGTTCTTTCAGCAACTCTTGACTTGAGGTCTCCATCTTTTTTGGAAGTATGACTTCATATTGTGAGAGGATGCCAGAAAGAGCCCGTGGGAACTACAGTCCTTCTTCTCTCACAGTGAGGAGATTGTAGTTGTGAGTGTTTGAAAAGTCAGGTTCGTGAGTATGGTGCAGCCAGGTGTGTACCTATGGGACCTCAGGAAGTCATCTAGTCCCATCCCCCATTCCAAGGAGAATCAGCCCTAATTAAACCATCACAGCCAACTATCTGTCTAACTTGATCTTTAAAAAAATTCAAATATGGAGATTTTACTGCTGCTCACTGACACTGTCTCTCACCCCATCAATAAATTAAGCGACTGCAGCATTGATGCCTGCACAGTTGGATGGGTAAAAAATTGGCTGATGGGGCGCACCCAGAGAGTAGTGGTGGACGGGTTGTACTCAACCTGGCAAGATGTGAGCAGTGGGGTCCCCCAGGGCTCAGTCCTCGGGCCAGCACTGTTTAACATCTTCATCAGTGACTTGGACGAGGCAGTGGAAAGCACAGGCTGCAACTAGATTTAGACAGACTACAAAAGTGGGCAGACGAGAATAGGATGGGGTTCAACGTAGACGAATGCAGGGTGCTGCACCTTGGGAGAAGGAATCCACAGCATACGTACAGGCTGGGGGGTTCCCTTCTTGAAAGCACAGAGGCAGAAAGGGATCTCGGAGTCATTGTCGACCCCAAGATGAACACAAGCTGCCAATGCCAGACCGCAGCCAGCAAGGCCAGCCATATCTTGTCATGCATCCAAAGGTGCATCTCAAGACGGTCCAGAGAGGTGATACTCCCCTCTATGCAACTTTGGTCAGGCCGCAATTGGAGTACTGTGTCTGGTACTAGGTGCTGCACTTCAAGAGGGATGTGGCCAGCCTGGAGGGCCACCCACTTGGTGAGAGGGCAGCCGGACAGGCCCTATGAGGAGAGACTGAGGGACCTGAACCTGTTCTGCCTCAGCAAGAGGAGGCTGAGGGGGGACCTGGTGGCTGCCTACAAAACTCATCAGGGGAGATCAACAGCAAATAGGCAGAGCCCTTTTCTCCCCAGCACCACCTGGTATGACGAGGAATAATGGTAATAAGCTGATGGAGAATAGGTTTAGGTTAGAGATCAGAAAGCAATATTTTAGAGGTAGGGTGGCCAAAATCTGGAACCAGCTTCCCAGGGAGGTGGTCCTCGCCCCTACCTTGGGCAAATTCAAGAGGAGGTTGGATGATCACCTGTCTAGCGTCTTGTGAACCCAGCATTCATTCCCGCCTGTGGCAGGGGGTCAGGCTGGACGATCTGTTCAGGTCCCTGCTGACCCTAGCTACTATGAAACTCTAGGCAGTTTCTCCTACTTTTTAACCACTTTCAGCGTTAGATAGTTATTTCTGATATCCATCTTAAATCTCCCTGGTTGCATGTAGATGGGGCTGAGCTGGTTTTAAGCTCACAAGCTTGGTTGTTAAGCACAGCAACACAACCTCTCAGCTGCCAAGGCCTTACCAGGCACCCCTGCTGGTTCTGCTGCCCTGACTGAAACATGGCCTGACATTTCATTTTTAATTTCATTAAACACATTTCTGTTGAGACCTGATTTGTTAAAAGGTTTCTCAACATCAAGTAGATGTTGGGCCTTAACTAACCACTGCTTCTTTAATATTTCCAAAACTAAGCGGATGCCAACACACAGAACCAAGAGAAACAATTGTGGAACCTACCACACATCCAAAGAATACAGGGCCAGAGTTTCTGTTGGTGGAAATCAGCAAAGTCCCACTGTAAACTGATGCCAGCTTACACCAGTGTCAGGCCTACCCCCTACCGTGCAAGTAGTTGAGTTGCAGCATGTTAAATATTAGGCATCCGCCCCCTATCCAAGCCTGTCTGAGCCATGCAGACAGCGGTAGGGAAAGGGTATTCAATGACTAACTGCTGGTTAGGAGAAGGAAAAGAGAATGCGTCCTTGACCCACTTAGCCTTTCATCTGGTAGATGAAGCAGGGCTCAGAGGAAAATGTTTGCTGAAGGAATTCCAAACACACATGCCATTTATACAAGTCATTGCCAAGCAGGCCTTCCTTCCACGATTTCCACTTGCAGAGATGGGCAGCAGCGTGGGAACTGGGAACTGGAGTCTCCCTGCCGCCTCTGTGCTTTATTTCTCATCAGGCTCTGTTGCACAAACTCCTTTCATGTCCTTCTTCACCAGCTTAGCCCAGTTTATCTCAGAGACATCTCGAAAGGCGCAGGCAGCCACTCTGTTTAAACAAACAAGACTGCTTCCCTTTGACCCTTCTGAGAGCACTGCAACTCATTTGGCAGCAAAGCAGCCTCGGCGCAGAAGCGTGGCTTTGCGGAGAATTGCTTTGCTAAGTCAAAGTGTAACTAGCTCTGTATTGGACAATAGTATTCAGTGGGTTCACCTTTTCATAGTGCCACTCTACACTGCAGGTTGTTGCGTGTATCACGGTAGTACCAAGTGACCCCTCAACCGAGACCAGGGCTCCTTGGCCTAAGTGCTGTTCATAGCATAGACCTAGCTGTATCCTCCGCCACTTACAGTCAAGGTCTGAAACAAGGAGAAGAAGCAATGATGGGTGGCAAGGAGCTTTTGAGAGCTACCACTTGGGTTTTGGATCCGTTTCTTCCTAGACTACAGGGGGAGGAGGGTTAAAAGGGGAATATGTAAAGAGAAGTGAAGTGATAGGGCAAGGGTGGGGGCACCGACGTGGCAAGGAAGGCCCAGAACATGGAGGGCAAGTGCGTGTGGTTGAAATAAAGAGTGGAGCTTGGAGACCACGGCCCCATGGGAGGAAGCGCCCAAGCTCCAAAAGCCCTTTGGTTCAAGAGGCAGCATTACTGTCCGTAGGTCATCACTGCAGCTGCTGCTCTCTGGCCAGCCTCTGAACGGCTCTCCCCTGCATAGGCCCAAGGCTGGGGCTGTTTAGAAGAGGGAGAAAAAGCTCTGGCTGTGTCACAGCTCCACTCAAGGTGCTTTCTGCCCAGGGGTGGTCAACAACATATACTTTTAAGTGCTTCCAAAAGAGGGCGAGAGGCTTCATCACCCCCAGTCCACGGCCCTTTGCATAAGAGTTCACCCTGGGGCAAAAGAGGTAAGCACCCTGCAACCCAGTATTTTTCGCATTGGCGTTCACCTCCCAGGTGAGGTCCCCATCTCCCAGAAATGCAAGATTGTAGGAGTCATGCTGTACCGATGGGGGTGTAGGTTGTAGCTGTGTTGGTCTAAGGACATAGGCAGACGAGGTTCTTTAGGTGAATCTGATATCTTTTATTCCTTTCCACCCAGAAAGAGCACACACCAACTGCAAAGGCTCTCTCAGCCTGACAAAGGGTTTTAAAACCCAAAAGCTTGCTAACAAAAAAAAAAAAAATCTCTCTCCAACTATTTAAGTTGGTCTAATAAAAGATATCAGATTCACCCAAAGAACTGTGTCTGCTGTACTAACAGGCATTTATTATTCTGATTGCTTTGGGGTTCCTCCAGAGACACCAATACAGACTAGACCTCCTTTGTGCTAGATGCAGACGCCTGGCAAGAAGCAGGCTGTCCCCCCAAGAAGGACGGGGAGTGTATTTCTACCAGTAGCTGGGGACATTCTGCTTTGTGTTGGTCTCCTGTTATGCTACAAAAACACTCGGTTTAGCCTTTGTTTGGTACTTGCAATATGGTGGTCCTGTTGCTCTCTGCCTGATCTCACTGAGGAACGAAAAACCCCTGCAATTCACAAAAAACTTCTAGAGACTGGTGAAACCCATCCCACCAAGCAACGAGTAGGTGTCAGCTGGAAAAAAAGCTAAGGGCACAAAAACAAACCATGAGAAAGAGCCAGGGATGAGGGAGAAAAAGCCTTAGCAGAATAGCAGTGATAAGGATACTCAGAAGATACCTTTTAAGACCAGCTGAAGATTTATGCACCTTTCAAAGTGACCACAGTAGCTAACAGGTACTGGCCAGACAACAAAACATTTATGCTGACTGGGATGAGGGGGAAGGAGAGAGGCAGACATCTGCATGGGCCAGGGTGTTCAGCTTTTGAACTCTCCACAAACCTCCGGATCTGCTGTTGTTCGATTCTTCACTGATATCACAAAGGAGGCCCCCTGTCCCAACCCAAGAGCTTTAGGAACAGTCTGGACTGATTAAGAAAAAGCAGTAAATAGTTATTTACAAGGAGGTAAGTAAATTACTAACTGCCACAGGTAAACCAGGAGGACCACAGCAGCCAATGACCTGCTTCTATGGAAGGTTGTTAATATACACTCAAAAGATCCCCGCTACAGAGGAAGGCAAAACTACCACAGTCCATATCAATCTAACCAGAGGGTAAAATTCCTTCTTGACCACAAATATGGTAATTGGCCTGACCCTGATCAGAGGCAAGACTCTTTGGCCAGAAACCCCCAGCTTTAGTCCCAGAAGAAGCACCGCACACCCCAGACAAAAATCTTTGCTTTTGGTCTACCCTTGAAGCGGAGATGCATCCATAACCATGAGGGATTCACTCTGTGAGGTTCTTAAGAGCAGTGCCTTATGCTCTTGCGTATTGTGTACTCCCTAGCAAACACTAATGAAACAACTGGCCTTGATGATCCAAGAACAGAAGAGCCCCCAAGAAAGTCTCCCTAGAGAAGGTGATGAATGACGATGATCCACAGCCATTCATCAAAATTCGAGAACTGCTGAAGCTGCTGGATGGGACCAGACCAGCTGGACCACAAGTCTGGGGATGCTGTTAAATCAGAGGTGCCGAACCATTTTATCAAGCACTAACCCAAGAGGAAGCCTGGGATTATGTGACCATAAAATTGCCATCTTAAGGCATCTAGACATGTCTGACAAGTGGTATCACCAAAAATTTAGAAGTAGGAAGGTCACTTCTATGACTAAGATAGTTGGCCCAGGCTCTTAAGGATGTGGCATACAAGTGGCTGACTCTGGAAAGAAGAACGATGGAGGAGATAATGGACCAGCTTCTGCTGGAGCAATTTTTATGGGACCCAAAAGGGAAGCTCAGAACTGGGTCCAGAAATATGTCCCAGCCACATCAGAGGAAGCAATAAAGTTAGCTGAAGCCTTCTCTGCAGCCAAAGCAACATCTCAAAGAGTGAGGAGGTTGAGGTAAGTGTGGCAAGACAATGGCTTCCTGAGAAGGTAAGAAGGGACTACCCCAGTTAGACAACAAGCTAATTAAAAAAATGAGACCAAAAATGCTACAAATGTGGAAGGCCAGGCCACTTTGCAAAACCCTGACCAGAGCTAGACAAGGATGCTAAGCTGTGTCAGAAGACAGGGCTTGGGGAGCCTAGAGCTGAGGGCCCCAAACAAATTGAGCACATAGTCTATAGTTATGGAAATGAAGTAAGGGGAGAGGCCAGAGGCAAGATGCCAAATACTGCTCATCCAGCTATAGTAGTCCAGGTGGCTGGCAAAAGGTCACAGCTGTTGTAGATTCTCGATGAGCAGACTATGGTGAAAGATGAGCTGGTGCCCGAGGGAGTGAGAAAGTTAGTGGGTCAGCAGGCCCTTATTAGACTACAAAGGGAGAGCTATGATCAGGCCATGATGGATACAGGCCATGATGTGCATGGCTGGGGAGGTGGGGGCACCCACATAATCCCCAACTTCTTGTTGTCCCATTTTCCATATCCAGTGATACTGGGGTGGGATTTGCCTTGGTTTCAAGAGGTGTTGGGGTCCATCTAAGACAAGAATCTTTGCCAGTATCACGAGCAGGAGGCACAGACAGAACCAGTTGAGAGACGGGTTGGCCAGAGAACCAGAGAAGGTGGTGCACCAGTACCAGAAGATCCCTTGAACACCAGTGTCCTGGTTAACTATGGACAGTTTGGAGCTGAACAAAACTTGAAAAGGAAGCATTCCAGAATGTGTTCCAGGAATGACTGGCCCAATTTAATGGGGAGACACTGTGTCCCAGGCTATTGAAGACCACACTTGGACTCAAGCTAAGCAATGATTTGCTTTACCAAATTGAACAGGGAAGGGTGGACAGGAAGGAGTTAGAACAACTGTTGGTTTCTAGGCTACATAGGAGGGCCTTATTATAGGCAGCTTATTAACTGCCCATGAAGGGGCATCTAGGGAGGGGAAAAAAACCAGAAGCCAAGCTGATACACAGATTCTACTAGCTAGGAGTTCACTAGGAAGCAAAGGACTCCTTGTGGGTCATGCCCATCTTGTCATTCATAGAAAGTAAGGGCTGGAAGAGAATGAAAGATCATTGGAGCCCAGGCCCCCTGTTCTGGGCAGGAATACTGCTGAGATCATCCCAGCAAGGTGTCTGTCCAGTCTCCTCTTGAAGACTTCCAAGGTTGGGGGCTGCACCACTGCCTTGAGAAGTCTGTTCCAGATTCTGGTCACCCTTACTGTAAACAAGTTTCTGCTTGCATCCAATCTGAAGCCCTCCTCTAACAGGTTATGGCCATTGCTCTTTGTCCTCCCCTTGGGAATCCTAGTGAACAGCTTCTCCCAGCTCCTAATATTCACCCCTTGCATACTTATAGAAGGCAACCAAGTCTTCTCTTCCCCAGGTGGAACAGTCCCTGATCCTTTAGCTTTTCCTTATAAGGTTTGTTCTCCAGGCCCTTAATCATTCTTGTGGCCCTTCTCTGGACCTTTTTGAGATTCTCCATCTCTTTTTTGAAGTGCAGCATCTAGAACTGGATGCAGGACGCCAGCTGGGGTTTCACCAGCACCTAGTAGAGAAGAAGTGTCACTTAGCCCTGCTTGCAATGCATCAGCTAATGCATCCTAGTATGCCATTAGCTTTGTTGACTACAGCATTACACTGGCTTATGTTCATCTTGTGATCAGCCATAACCCTGAGCCATTGTGCTGGTCAGGACATCTCCTAACCTATATTCATATCACTGGTTACTTCTCCCCTGATGAAACTCTGAATTTATCCTTATTGAACTGTATCTGGTTCTACTCCACCAACTTTCCAGCTTGTCCAAGTCTGCTTGGATCCACATTCTATCCCCTAGCATGACAGCTTTTCCCCATAACTTAGTATTGTCTGCAAATTTGGCCAGCATGCTTTCCACATCCTCATCTAAATCATTGATAAAGATGTTGAACAGCACAGGGCCAAAAACCAAACCTTGTGGGACAGCATTAGCCACCTTCCACCAAGACTATACAGGCCCATCCACTAACTGTCTCTGGGTTCAACCCCTGAGCCAGCTCCCAACCCACCTGACCATGGACGCTGCCAGCCCACAATCCCCCAGTTGTTTTGTTTTGGTTTTTAAAAAAAGTGTCATGGGAGACCATATCAAAAGGCCTTTTTAAAATCCAGGCATATGACATCAACTGCATCTTCCACATTTAAGCAGTTTGTTACTTGGTCATAGAAGGATAGGAAGTTGGTCAGACATGACCTGCCCATAATGAAACCATTCTGGCTATCCTTCAGCATCATGCATTCTGCCAGTCTCTCAAATGGACTTCTTGATCATTTTTTTTCCAAATTTTACCTGGTATTAAAGGTCAAACTGCCCAGCCTACAATTTCCCAGATCCTCTATCCTCCCCTTCTTAAAGGCTGGCACTATGTTGGCCCTTTCCCACTTTTCTGGGACCTCTGCTGAGCACCATGAGTCTTCAAATACCTTCTCCAGTGGTCCCGCAATGACTCCAGCCAATTCCCTCAGCACTCTCAGGTATAGTCCATCTGGTCCTGCTGACTTCAAGACATTCAGCCACTCTAAGCCCTCACCAGTTCAACACTGACCATTGTTTGGCAGTCAACAACCTTTCTCCCCCTCCCCGCTCAGCATCCACCCAGTTTCCAACCAGGTGGGTGACCACCATTTGTATGCAGGAATACCAGTGCAAAGTATTCTTTGAAGAGTTCAGCTTTCTCCCAGCTGTCTGTTGTCACCCCATATCTTGACCCACTTGGTCTCGAGTTGCCCTTCTCTCCAACCAATTTGGGTCTATGAAGAGGTATACTGCTCCTTTACATAGAGAGCTACACCTCCTCCCTTCTTCCCCACCCAGTCCTTTCTGTGCAGCGTGTGGTCTTTTATGCATACAGACCAATCATGCATGATGACCCACCAGGTCGCCGTTATTCTGACGACATCATATTCCCTATTTGCTAGCAGAAGTGCTAGTTCTTCCTGCTTATTCCCCATACTCCTAGCATTTGTGTATAGATGCTTAAGTCCCCCATCGTTAACCCTCAGTTCCCTGCCACCCTGATATCATTCCAGCCTCTTAACATCTCCAGCTCCCCTCTCTACATCCTTCCTGCTTGGCTGTCCCCTGGCTTCCATTGCCATCTGCATGCCCACCCCTGACATAGCTCATTTAAAGCCCACTCCAGGAAGCCAGCCATCCTGGAAGAAAACAGCTTCTTCCCCCTTGATATGAGGTGGATGCTATCTCTTCCCAACAAGCCTATACCCCAGAACAGTGATCTAGGATCATAAAATCCAGAACTCTAGCAGTGGCACCATCTCCTGAGCCTCCAGTTCACCTTCTCAATACAACTGTCCTTCCAAGGGCCCTGCCCCAACTGGGAGGACAGAAGAGAAAGCCACCCATGCCGCCAGCCCCCAGATCCCTGTAGTTACTCATGACCCACTCAGGGTTGTTCCTGGCCATGTCATTCATGCCCACATGGATGAACAACATGGGGTAGGAGTCAGAGGGCTGGATGAGTTTTGTAATCCTCTGCCACATCCTGGATTTTGGCAGCAGACCTCCTGGGTGAAGGGATCCAGCCAGCAGATGGCACCCTCTGTTCCCCTCAGGAATGAGGTGCCTACTACTACCACCACCCTATGTCTCCTCTTCTGGAAAGGAACTTGCCTCCTTTCCTTCTCTGGAGCAAGTGCCTGTGGTCCTTCCTCCACCAGTGGTGCAAGGTCTCATACCCATTGCATGCTGAACCAGAGAAGTTTCCCTTGCAGCGCACAGCCTGAAGCAACCACCTTCCACTCAGATCCTCCCACTCCATCTTCTTGTCCTCATTCTTGTACTGCAAAGCCTTGCTGTTCAACTAGTCCATCTCCTGCTCAACAGCCCTGATTCTGCACAGCCTGTTCACCTCTGCCTGGAGCGCCTTCACTCTGCTCTCTAGGGATGTGCTCTGGTGGAGACTCTCACAAATGTCCCTGTCCCTGCTCCCAGCCACTGGAATCTGTGCTAGACATCCCCTGCAGCCCAGGACCTGGGCCAAAGCCTCTACCACTGAAAGGTCTGCCTGGGTAGAAGCCTCAGAGGAGCAAGGCATGGCACTAGTGAAAATTTTTACTGCATGACACATTCCCACCATATCCAAGTCCTTCCTTCCTCTGAGAAAGCTTAAAACCCCACTTCAAAGAGTAGGGTGGCAAACTGCCTTGTTTGCTCAAGCCCTGGTCACTTGGAGAGCTGGCTTTTAGGCTACTCTCCTGGGCTTGAACTGACTGTAACTGGCTAGGTCAGCTAATTAGGACTTGAAGCCCCCCACCCAGCACCAATCACTGGCAATCAGTCAGCAATGAGGCCTCTCAGAGCACATGCTGCCCCACTCCAATTGCAGAGCCTAGGTCAGGGGCTGCCTGCTGCCAGGGTAGCAGGGGCATTGTCCCAGCCAAGTTCTGAGTTCAGAGCCTGCCCCGGCAGCTGACAATTCCTGGGAGCAATCTCCTGTACCTTACTGCCCGGGAGCAAATTTGCTCCCAGTTGGTCGGTTGTCTACACATGCATTACTGCACAGAAACTACTCTGCAGTTAATTTGCCATCTGCATTCACAGGTAGCAAGTTAACTGTGGAGTAGACCATTTACTGCACAGTATGCATCTGCATGTGTAAATGGTGACACTTACTTTGCAGTAAGCTAGCCTACTATGCAGTGAAGCATCTCATGTAGACACGCCTGGAGAGGGCTTCTGTATAGCTCCCTACCCAAGATGAACTGGAACTAGAACCAGCCAGAGAGGGTTTGGCAACACAGACGATGGGGCTCAGAGCACAGTTGACTCCACATCAGTAAGAGCAAGCAAGCCAGATTGAACACCTCTCCAGATTCTCATACCAAGAGGAACCAGAAGAAGCCCAGAGAATGCTGCACTGGATCAAAACCCTTTCCCAGTAAGTGGTTTGCGAGGGTTGGAGACAAATCCCACAATGACTACCAGAACCGAGATTAACAATGTGCTGAAGAAGGGGATCATCACTGAAACCCCAAAACCAGAGGAGAAGCCCCACAGTGGCTGCCTCAAAACCAGACAGGAGTATCTGGCTGTGCATGAACTTGCAGAGTCAGCGAGTTGGTCAAATCTGATACCTATCCCATACCACGGGTGGACAAAATATTAGAAGAGAATTGAACAGGCCTGGTACATATCAGTGCTAGATATATCACCAAAGGATATTGGCAAAGTTCCCTTAGACAAGGAGGATCAAGAAAACACCAGGTTTGTTGCACCCTGGAGCTTATATGCATTAAAAAAAAAAAGTACTGTCTGGGCTTCATGGAGCTGCAGCCACTTTTCAAAGGCTTATGAACAAAGTGGTGGCACCCCACCTGGGTTCAACACCTTAGACTGATGTGATCATTTTTACTGTGAACTGTAAGGAACACCTCAAAGCCCTTAAAGATGTCCTCCAGGAACAGAAAGCAGCAAGACTTATGGCAAACACAAGAAGTGTGCAGTTTGGAAAGAGGAAGCCCAGTACTCGTGTGTGGCCGGATTGCCCCCCCCCCTGCTGTAGGGTGCAGCCAAAGTACAGCCTGCGGGCCAGACCCAGCCCATGAGGCCCCTAAAGAAAATTAACACGAACCTGTCTTTGGCTCCTGTCAAAACAGGGGAAGCCCAGCAGACTTCTGCAACAGCAGGGCCTGCCCGGCCCTGGCCCCTCAGCCGGGAGCCCCAGCAGGGGCTTCTGGCCTGGAAGCCCGCGGCTGCCTCAGCACCAGAAACTCGGGTCGGGAGGGGAGTGGGGAGGACCCCGGGGAAAAGCTGAGTGTGGGGAAAAAACTGTCCCCCTCCCTCACCCCATGGCGAGCTCAGAGCCGGCGTGGGGCCCGGACTGGCAGCAGGGGCGGGCTACAAGCTGGTGCTGAGCACAGGGAAGAGTGGCCCCTTGCCCATCCCATGGCTGGTGCCCCACATTGCAGCCACAAGTGCCAGCCACGAAGTGAGCAAGGAGCCACTTTTCCCCGTGCTCTGCACCAGCCTGTTCCCTGCTGGGGAGCAGAGGGTTGGGGCTGCATGCTGTTCCCCCCACCTGTACCATGGGGCTGGGGGGCATTGGGAGCGAGCGGGAGCACGGGGCCCACATCGGTGTCCCAGGGCCGGCGCGAGCGGGGCCCAGAGCAGGGCAGCAGGGGTACAGGGTCCTAGACCAGCTCTCCCCACTGGTGCAGCCCAGCCCATTTCCACAGACCCCTGCCAGCCTGCACCCCACTTTGGGCCCCACCAGTGCTGGCCCTGAGACAGGGACCAACGTCCCAATGTCTTGGGACCAAAGATGGTGACCAGGGGCCAGAGCACCTGTCAAGGGGCAAGGCTATCCATGTGGCCCTCAACAGCTCGCCAAAACTGGCAACACAGACGATGGGTAAGTGGCCCTCTGCCCGAAATAATTGCCCGCCCTTGCCCTACAGCCAGATATGCCCGCTACTGGGCAAAAGCAATGGCACCAAAAACATTCCAGCAGCAGACAACTAAGAAGCAAGTAAGGGCGTTTCTGGGGTTAGCGAGTTATTATAGGAAGTTTGTCCTGTGTTTTTCCAAGATGACAACACCACTGTCAAAACTCACTGGAACAGGAGCTCCTGCAAGAGTAAGCTGGACCCCAGCAGCAGACCTGACTTTTAATAAAACTAGGGAGACTGTGTGCAACTTGCCTGTTGGCTACAACCAACTCCCTTAGATATGGTGGTCTAGGGACATAGGTACACAAGGGTAGTTGGGCAGCTCCGATATCTTTTGTTAGACCAAACTAAAACGGTTGACCTAATAAAAAAATATCAGGATGTCTCTGAAGAACCTAGTTCGCCTGTTATCCAGATTCCCAATTTTGAACAGCCTTTTGTTGTTCAGACGGATGCTTCTGAAAGAGCCACTGGAGCAGTCCTCACCCAGGAAAGGAGAAAAATTCCCTATTGCTTATATCAGTTGCATCCACACAAACAAGCATATTACACAATTGAAAAAGAATGCATAACCAATACATTATTATCTGCTTGGCTGACAGTTTATAATAGTAACAGATCACACACCCTGCTGCAATGGCTGCACTGCGTAAAATCTGACGACACCTGGCTCCTGAGGTGGTACCTTAATTTACAGCCATATTATTTTACGATTAAGCATCATGCAGGGAAAGAAATTTTAGATGTAGATTTTTCCCTCCCCCCAGAAGCTTTGAAGGGGGAGATGGCGCCAAGCAGATCGCCCTTGAAGCATGAAAAAAAATAAGGGGGCAGGGGATGACAAGGAGTTAATAGGCAGAAAAGCCTGGTGGCATGGTGCTTTTAAGGCTCAGACCTGTTGAGGTAGCAGTAGCCGAAGCCTGAAAGGGAGCTTGATCAGAAACAGAGAGAGCATGGCTGGAAGCTCACTACTAATATGGAGCTGCAGAAGCAGTGGGAGAGTCTTCTACCAGGTGGCATGGTGTGGGGTAGGCAAACTGGGAAAAGGGGAGGTTTATGAGTGGACTGAAGGCAACAGGCCTCCCCCTGGGTCTCGTCGCAGGCTTGACCCTTTTTTCATTTCAGCTCAGCCACTTGCTAGTTTCAATCACTACTGTCAGCAAAGCACTGGAACCGTAAGTGTTGTTTAATTGCTATGGACAAAGTCAACAAGCAGGAGCACAAGATACTGTGGGTTTTGTGATGCTCATAGTAATAGTGGCCACTTTCCCTTTTCCTACCTTGCATATAGAGATGCAATTTTAAAATACATTTATGCATGCAAGTCTCCCTGGCAGACAATGGCAATTCCAAGATATTCTGCAGGGAAGTGTGCAGTCTCTCAAAATCAGAAAGGCAGCCAGCAGGCTGGTTTTATGCCAGTAGACAAGCTGTTCAGGTGCACCTTTGCCACAACCTACCTGGGCAGCTGCCAGGAATCACCAGTTCCCCAGGCCACAGCATCCTTCTGGCTGCAATGAGTCCACTAGCTAGAAAATCTATTTCAAAACCCGTTCAGCAGAAAATTTTACAGCTCTGACTTTTCACTGGAGGTGAGAACTATGGGCTTGTTTGAAAAAAGTGGAGATCTCCATGGGATGGTAATTCTGGACCAGCTCAGGTCTTCTCTAGAGCACTGGTTTTCAACCACTGGGATGCAAGAGGCAGCGTAGGTGGGACTTACCTGAAAAACAGAATAATATGTGGTTTTTTACAATTATAGCAATAACAGTTATTCGCAACAAAATTATTGCAATTTTTAATTTGTTTTGTTTTTATCATGGTGGGACCAGGGTTTTTGACAAAATGGTTGGTGGAAGTAAGGTGCGGAAGGTCGAGAACCCCTGCTCCAGATGACTCAAGCCCTCAGATTTGCATCTATTTAAGATCCAAATGTTTCTACCTTGCAAAGCTCTTTTTTCACCCTCAGATTTCAAATGGCAACAGCAGAGTAGTTTTAAGGCAGCTTGCTCTGGCTCCAGAGGTGCAGACTTGAGTCCTGTTCTTGACTTGTACCAAAAACTGTCCCCAGTTGACCCAGCTGTGAGTGGGCACCTGGTTATTCAGGCTGGGGAGTCAAAGACAGCTGGATGCAACGCAGACAGCGTCACTCCTTTGTATGCTATTAGCTACAGAAACAAGCCTATATTAAAGGTGGTCAAGCCACATGGAGTATTGGGTTACAGGACCTTTGGCCAACACATTTTACTTCCTTCCGCTAAGCCACACACTTATGGAAAAGGTTATGCTTGAGAGAGACCAGTTTCCTCTAGATTTGCCTGGCTCAGACCTGCAAAATGAAAACAACCCCTGCACCCAGCTGCATGTTTTACAGGCAGGGCACAAAGCAGAGTCCTACCCTTCCACTACTATTCACTTGTATATCTGCCTTGAAGCTGTACAAAAGTGGATTAAATGGCCGAGACACAATCCAATAGGGTAGGGACTCTTCGACACAACAGCTATGCCCCCTGTGGCTGCACTATGACTAACTACAGATAAGCCTTTAAAATGTTTGCTTCTTAAAACATTTACCTGGCTCAGCAGGGAACTGTAGGGTGTTATTTGCCAGCTTCAGTTGGCAGAGACATGAAATATTAAGAGTGGTGTAGCTTACATCACTTTTGTACACCAATGTAAGATACACTGATGTCTGCAGAAAAAAATGCTCCTGCTATTACAATGCCACTAGGTGGCAGGGAGACAGTGATCGCTTCCCTGCGCTCAGCCACCCCAATAAAGTGGACTAGAGTTACACACACATACCCATACACCAGTACAAAATTTACACCAGTCAGTTCTGACTTTCCAAGGTGCCTTTTTATCTCAGAGTAGAGTGGCTTTCTCCAGGGTAAAGCTGTACATCATTTGTCCACATTTCCATTTGCCTGGAGTCGGACTGCAGTAGTGTAAACAGGCTGCATCTCCACACCCTTTTTTGTGCTTTGGCTGCAGTGCACGTGCTAGCTCCTTTAAACATGCAGTGAAGATACAGCAGGGTCTGCAAGCCTCCAGGGGCTCTAGCCACTCAAGTTAGTACCTAGAAGTCGTTCAGTCCGTGCTGCTGGAGCTTCACTGCTGTTGGAACCTACGCTAGCTAGATTAAAGCAAACTCGGGTGAGACTACACCTGTTGAAATCATACCGCCAAACACAGTGATGGTGCTCTGGGAGCCCATTGCCAGTAGTCCATGCTAGCTGTATTCCTCCCAGGTAGTGTGGAGTAAGCAAATGAGTTAAAAGTCACCACTAAAACCAACAGCTGAAAATGTGACACTAGTGCACTGGGCGCAATCCAGCTGGCATTTGAAGCCCTGGGTCCTACACCTGGTCCTGCCACGAACAAGTTGCAGGTTTTGTCCAAATCAGGAAAATAAAACTGTGCCTGCCCCCATGCACTCCCTTCAGCTGCTGCTAAAAGTTATTTAACTCCTAGCCTGGGCAGGACAAAACTCATATCAGAGAAAGCTATTTAGAAGGAATGAGTGGGAGTTGTACGCTTTTACTGCTGCAGTTGCTGTCTATGAAGTGGGAGTCATAGGCACCTTCCAGTAACCAAGTGCAATTGTCCAAAATCTTTTGGAGTTTGTTCTTTAAAGGAAGCCTCCCGTTTTCCACCCTGACATGTTCATTGGGGGCTAGGTTGTATGCTACACACTCAGTCCTGCATACAGACTGATCACCATATTTAGGATCAGGAAGGAGTTTTACCCCATGGTCTCATTAGTCCAGACTGTGGGAGTGATTGCCTCTCTTTGTAGCAGGAGACATGACCCTCTACCCAGGATCTCTTGAGCATATGATCGATAACACTTCATAGGAGCAGGGCATTGGCTGCCATGATTCCCCTGCTTTACCAGTGGCAGGGTGGGGTGCTGGGTCTGTGTTGTGTCAGGGTTGATGGTAGTCTATTACGTAGAGTTTAGATTGAAATTGCAAGAGACTGAAGCAGAATCATCACCATCATCACCATCCTCATATCAAGGACCTGCCAGTCTTCCAACAGAGTCATTGGTGAGTGCATAGATGACTGAGGAGGCCAACTAAAGATCTGAATTTTCAGCTGCAGACATAGTAAATATATCTGGGAGAAAGGAGCAGATCCTGGCAATATTTCTCTCTCTCCTCTGTCTGCTTCCATAGTGAAGCAAGTATCAATGCATTGTCATACATCATGGTGCCACTGGGGACAATTCAATGCTTGAGACTTCCAGGTATCGATGTTAATATCACATTTCTTCAGATCAGCCTTCAAGGTGTCCTCGAATCCTCTTCTTTTGCCCTTCTTTGGAGTGGTGACTATTGGAAAGCTGGGAGTATGGGACCTGTTTTGGCAGCTGGTGGTCAGCCACTCTTATGTCCTGTCCTATCCAACAGAACTGATTCTGTATAAACATGGCTTCAATTCTGGTGGTATTTGCTTGAGCCAGAATGCTGGCATTCAATCGTCTGTCCTTCCAGCTGATATGGAGAATTTTAAGACATCGCTGATGGTAACAATCCAAAGCTTCCATGTGTTTGACACGTTGTCCAAGTTTCACACCCACACAAGAAAGTAGGGATGACAGCCTGAAAAAGTTTGGTTTAGGTCCTGATGTCACGATCAAAAACATGACTTGGAGACATCCAAAGGAAGCACTGCCAGATTTCATCTGGTGTTAATCATTATCTGGATTCAGGGGTGTACTTGGTAGCCATGTTGGTCTGAGACAAAGAGACATATAAAAAAAAAAAAAAACAAAAAACTAGAACTCTTGGTTCCAAAATGATACTTTTTATTAGACCAACTAATGGCAAGAAAATTGTCCTTTTCTGCAAGCTGCGGAATCGAAGTCCCTTCGTCAGGCTCTGGGAAAAGACACTCTCATGGACCTAGTGGGGACAAGCTTCCATCTTCAGCTCCCTCTATGCAAAAATTAAGTTTAGTTCCTACCTACGGGGACTTATTACCAAATTGTAACATCTACATTTTTCCCCGAGCCTGACAAAAGGACTTTGATCCCAAAAGCTTGCATAAAAGGACAAGTTTCTGGACATTTTCCAGTTGGTCTATTAAAAGATATAATTTTTTTCAGGAATGGTGCCATTTCAGAGATTTCCCTTGATTAGGTTACTTTTTGGGGAAAGGTGACTATCCAGGTAGAGAAAATACTCAACATTGTCCAAGGATTCCCTTGCAATTGTAATACGTGAAGGAGCAGCTGGTTGGTTTGGTAAAGTATGTTGGTTTCCATTAAGTTACCAGCAAGTCCAAACATTTTATACACTTCACAGAAGCAACCAAGAGGGACCTGGAGCTCTTCAATTGAGTGGGCAAGCATAACACAGTCATCAGCATATTAAAAAGATTGGTAATGGAAATGTTGGTTATCTTGGCCTTGAAATGTAAATCAATTAATGTTAAAAGAGATGCCTGTCCATGCAATACTGCAGGGGTTGTCAACCAGGGGTGTGCCTACCCCTGGGGGTACTTAAACCAGGGTTCTAGGGGGTATGTGCAGGCAGGCAGGGATGGAGCACCACTATCACCCCCCAGGATCAGGGCCAGGGCAGGGCAAGGGCAATAGCATCCCGCTGTGGGGTGAGGAAATTCATACGTGGAGAACGCCACCACCACACGCCAGCCTGGTGAGCTTCCCTGTCCCACAGAGGGGCACCGTTGCCCTCACCCCACCTCCCTGCTCCGTGTCCAGCTATGCATTACCCCCACCCCCACACTCAGCATCCAGCCACCGAGGGTACTTAGACTAAAAAAAAAGGGTTGAAAACCCCTGTAATACTAGATGCCACCTCCAGATGGAAAGCTATCAGCAATGAGATGCAGAATAGCCATGATATAGATGAAGACATGTGTGGGTGTAATCGCATGTCCTAGCTTGACTCTGGTCCCAATAGTGGGTCTGTTTCCAATGCTTAGGAGTTGCTGGTGTGTCTCCATGAAGAAATCTAATGGTGATTAAAAAATATATATATATATTGATGGGCAACCAAATCTCTTCAGGATATTCTATTGGGCCTCTGTTGATTGGCCTTAGCCAGGTCAGTGAAGGCCATGTGAGATCTCACTGTTGCTTGCAGCATGTCTCCAGCAGCTGTGTAACAACTAAAATCCCTAACTGTGGGCTGAAACCACATTGGAACTTGGACCGTCTCCCCAGCAAGGCAAGTGCTGAACCTACTGAGGACAATGGGGGCAAATATCTATACAGCTAAGGACAGGCGTGCAATACCATATTAATTGCTGCTGATCCATCTTGAACATGGTAATCTCTCTCGAGTCACTAGAAACCTGTTTCCACATTTTCATAATAATTGTGTAGTTGGCGAGACAGCTCTCCCCCCCGCCCCCCAAGACCTTGCTTCTAAATTTCAGCTAATATTCCAGCAGGACCACATGCTTTGCTGTTCCTCATCTGCTCAATGGCTTTCAAGGCCTCTTGATAAATTGGTGGATCTGCAGATGGTCCTTCAATCGGATATTGGGGAATGGCTTTGATGGTGTTGTATTTGATGCTAGGATCTTGGTTCAAGAGCTCTTCAAAGTGCTCCTTCCACTGCGCATCGATGATTCAGTGAGTTTTAAAGAATGTAGTTGCTCCATAGTTGGATCTCAGAGGAACAGCTCCTTGTATATCTGGCCCATAGATAGCTCTGGCTGTATTGGAAAAGCTATGCATGTCATGGCTGTTGGCAAACTTTTAAATCTCTTTTGCTTTGTTCTCCCACAACTTGTTCTTCTGTTCTCAGATTTCTCCTGTGTCTCAGCTTTAATATGGCAATAAATGTCTTGCTTCTGTTTGGAGCTGAATTTTCCTTCTCCCCAGCATCAAAGACTTGCCTTTTTCTGCCAATGAAAGCTTTAACTCCCATGTCATTCTCTTCAAACCAGTCCTGACATTTCCTCGTGGAGAAGCCTTGATATTCTTCACACGCCTCATGGATGCCTTCCTTGAGGCTCTACCAGCGATCAATGGTGTCAGGGTTATCAGGGCGGTCGGTGGACCTTAGAAACCCTTCTCATGTTCCCTGGCAATCAACAAAAGGCCAAAGGAAAAAAAATTGCAACTATGGCGCAAGTGCAAGCGCTGATAACTCTGGACAGCAATTTCCTGTCCTTTGGCTGTCTTTTCCTGTCACAGGAAGAGAGACACAGTCCCAGGTCCTCAAGAGGTCCTCAAGAGGTCTTTGGGGACCTGGCCTATAGATCTGGTTGTGCTGAGCTAGAACTGAAAGTTCGGGGTCAGATCCTGATGTTTCTAACAGACTTCAACCGAGCCAGACCGATTTATAGAAGCTGAGGATAAGGCCCATCGTTTTTATTGTCAGAAGGTAGTACTGTAGCAGGAAGAACAAAGTTGCTTTTTAAAAAAAAATAGCAATAATGCATTTTTGCTACCATTTTACAGGACTCTATTAATAATACTATTTGCATCCACTTTGTGTGTAACTTCTTGGCTAGGGCAGGAATCCTGCATGATGTTGGGGATTGAAATGTTTTTAAAGTTCAAAAATGGAAAGGGGTGAGATTTCCAAATCAGTGCACTTGGTTGCTAATGCTGCTTACCGATTAAGGTGTCACGTGGAAAACAAATAGGAAAAATAGATCAGAAATCTCTGCACTCACTTTCCAGTGGGTCAAAGGTGACAAGAGGTCAGAGTCCTTGACAAGGTAGCAACTCCATTAGGGGCGCCCCAGGTTTCTGAGGTCGGAACAAGCATTTTTCAGAATCAACAGTATCCCATAAAGAGGAGCTATGCCTCGTTATTAAGAAAATATGCTACTGTTATTTGCATTATGATAGCATCTCAAAGACCAGAGCCCCCATGTGTGAAGACCTGTACATACACACAGCACGAGATGGCTCTGCCCCCAAAGAATTTACAATCCAAGTGTAAGAACAGAGGTAACAGGGAGACAGCAATATTTAGCGTAATAATTATGCACACAGGTCACAGAACAAAGGTCTTAACCATCATCAGACAGAGCTATCTAGAAAAAGGCACTTATTTGCTTCTCCAGATTATTTCTAAACCATTGTAATCAAAGGAGATGAAAGTGCAAGGGACACCTCCTTCACAATGAAAAGTCCCATTCCAGTCTCCACTATCATTGGGGTATAAAGAGGGCTTTAAGCTGCATGTACAAGGACACCTTGGCACGAATGAGAATTAGGCCCCCTGTGTGTCTGCTCTACTTTCTGGGTGCAGTCTGGGAAGGACAGTCCTGAATACACACTTCTGGCCCCCAACTCCCACTCTCAGATAGCCAGTCCATATAGTGGGTTGATGAAGCTGTTCCTGGCATAACCCCCTTGGCCATTCTTGAGACAAGAGAAGGAGTTAGCCTTTCTGCCACTTTTGAAAAAACTCAGTCTCCACCATGCTTGACAGCAGCCATGGAGGAGCTCTTGGTATCACTGCATGTCCAGACTTAGCGCACGCAAGCAGGAACAGGTGGGCAGACATGTCAGGCTATGGCCTTAAACCTGGTGCCTCAGCCTACCTGCTCATTCCTGTTCACCACGTCCTCACCAGAGCACTGGGGTGGAAACAGGTGGCCAGATCCCTCCAGCTAGGCCTAGCCACATGCTCACTCCCTGCCACTGGAGTAGCCAGCTGGGGTTAGCTGCCCCCCACCCTTTACAGTATAAACCCCTGACCTGGAAAAGGAAGCATCTGGGCAACAAGATTCAATCCTGCACCCAGGCTGCTGGACCCTTGGCTTGTGCCACTACTGGCTTCCTGACAGACCCTCTGGATATACTACTTGACTTGCCCATGGACCCAAGTTTGACCTGATCCTCTGGATACCTAACCCAATTCTGCTTTGATTTTCTCCCAGCTTAACTCCTGACCCTGTGCTCTGCCTGACCGTCTGAATCTCTGATTTTGTTTCCCAGATGGATCCTTACACTCCAACTCAGCACACTCCCCTTGGACTTCAGCTGCTTCTCCTGCCCCTTGAGGTGACCCCCAGACTTGGCTGCCTATTACCCAGCATGGCAAGTTGTTCAGACCACCACATGCAGCAAAGGGAGCTCAGCCTGGAGGTAAACCGCATATCAGGGTCCCAGGACCTATTCAAGCCAGGCCAGCTCACACAAATAGCCTCTGCCTGGCAAGGTCTAGAAGATCAGGTCCAGCATTTGTTGGGGAAGTAGTTTATTTGCTCCCAGGTCTACCAGCCTCACAACAAGGTTTCCATCGGGAACCCTGTCTTCCCATCCCCTTACGAGCGCGGCGTGATGGTAACCAGCAGCACTTCTATGGGCTCCTCACCCAATGGTGGTAAACCAAGCTCTTCTCCTGAGACTCAGCAAGGGTGAGCCTAGCGGTCAGCCTCCTAACAGAAAATGCCCCAAATTGGACCAGACTGGTAGTGGAGCACAGTAGTCCGCTCCTCCAATACTGGGGAGCATTCCTCAAGAAATTTATAATCGTGTCTGGGGATCCTCACCCGGCCTGGATGGCAGAGATTGCTCTGTGGTCCCTGCATCAAGGGGAAAGTACTGCTGTGATTTATGCTTCCCTCTTTCACTGCTATGCGGCAGACACCCAGTGAACTTAAGCAGCCCAACTCTATTATTTCACTGGGACCTATGGGAGAAAATTTAGGATGTGCTGTAACCGCTCTCAGAATTGAGTGCATTTGTGGATCTAGCCACCTGGATTGACCTTCGTCTTCAGGAACGCAGGGAGGAAAAGGGCCTTGCCTCCAGAGACTCACCCTGCTATGGTCCCTCCCAACCCACTGCCAGTGGATGGAGGGCTCTGGTGGCCTGTACCAAAAGACCGGGAACGCCACCAGCCGCGGGAGTTGTGCAGCTATGGTGGAACTCCAGGACAAGAGTGTACCGTGTGCCCCCAGAAAAGGGATCAGGGGAAACAAGTGATCTCAGGCCTAGTGAAGGGGACCTCCTTTTGGACTTCAGCTGCTTTTCCTGACCCCGAGGTAACTCCCAGACCTGGCCACCTATGACCCAGCATACCAGCAGGGTCCCTGGGAACGTCCTTCCCCAAGAGCCTCAGGGATAGCATGTCAACATATCCCACGCATCTCATTTTCTTAGCAGAAACTTTCTGCCAGCGATCTTCAGCCTGACTCTGCCATTTGGAAAGGTTAATATGCCAAGTTGTTTTACCACTCTATATAAAGAGTCTCAGTGGCCCTCTATAGAGGGAAACTATTGTTGGCTCATTGAACACAGGGCAATAAAAGAACCTCTTGGAAGGATTTAAAGATGATTCTCCAAAATTCAAGTATAATTTAACATTTCATGACTCCAAGAGCCATAATGCCACAATGTAGCCTTACAATTAAAGAGAATTAGATGAACAGCTTTGGATTTCCAGACCCTTCTCTCCCCCACCCCCACCCCCTCCGGCCCCCCCATCCTGGCTACTCCTCCAAAAAGTTCCTTTTTGCTCCATCACAAGCCATTTTGAGCCAAGTCACTCATCTGCTCACACAAGCACATTAAAAAGAGCTGCTTTTTTACTAGACTTCATATCACTGTGGTTTTGGATCAAAATGACCACACTGCAAGCGCACTGTGGAGAGGATAATGCATCCAGTCATGCATATGATCACAAAAATGCTTGCAGATTTCATATACTTTAACATTTTAAGCATCTGAGCTATGAAAGTAATCTACTGCAATATACTCTTGAGAAAGACCAAGCTGCTGAAATTCAGCATACATGCATGCATACCCACGCACTGTAAGTTCGGCTTGGGTATAACCAAGATCACCTGTGCCAGAAGCAATCAGTTTTCCATCCAATCTGCTCAGTTTATAAAAAAAATACCATTTCTGACTTCACTTATTCTCCAGAAGTTTCAAGGCCCGCTCCTTTCACTGCTTTTGGGCTAGATACACTGTTATCTGGCAAAAAATTGTTTATGTCACCGTGGAGTTTAAAGTCAAGCAGTAGCCACTGTAGCATGGAGACTTCAGACTAACACGAGGGCAAGTGTTCTGGTGCCATTTACACCTGCAAGCCAGAGTCCTTTGCTTCCTTGGGACAAGGTACTTCAGAGACTTTGTAGCTTCACTAGAACCTTACAGGGCCGCACCACAAGCATTTCGGCTGCAGCCTTCAACTTGCAGCTTCTGGGCTACTAACCGTGCACCTTGGGACCCCCACCACCCCAACAGTGACCTTGCTGAGGTAGGGTGGAATTCAGTCACTAGTTTCAATTTCAAATCACCTTTAAAACTGGATAACCTCTAGCAAGCTGGTGCAAACCAGGCAGCTCCCTTGATTTCAGAGCCATTGTGGCTTATACCAGGTAAGGCTCTGGTGTAACAGGAAGCCTCAAAGCAGCTTGACAAAGTGACGTAACATTGCCCTGGCACTGTTAAGCATGTTTAACCAGGTTCTGTGGTCAGCACAGAAGATTTGGTAGTGCAACAACACCTCAAGACAAGAACTTGGGAGCATCCCTGCACAGCTTGAGCAATCAGGGAAGCACGTGTCCTACTCATAATGGACACGTCAGACAGGGTTGTGATGAACTACTGATGCAACAAGGCATTTATACACATGCTTGGGGAGGGGAAGACTTTAATTAGAGGCTCTAAAAGCCAATCTAATTAAAGTGCCCAGAGCATTTTGTGCATCAGTGTCCCCATGCTTCAAAGTGGTGGCAGAGGGCACTTTATCTAAAACTTGTCAAATGAGTTTTAGATAAAGCACCCCTGCTGCAATTTTTAAACATGGGGATGCAGATACACAAGAAGATGGAGGCTGCTAGAGTACAGTCATTACCATGCTCCAGCAGACTTGATTATTAATAGAGTCTGCTCCAACGCGTTGCAATTACAGCGTATCAGAGCAGCCTCATTGCTCTTTCTAGGCACCCATGGCAAGCATCCGACTGGCTGACATGCATGGTGCAGCTGCACCACTATATAGAATAGAAGCGATAATAATATCCTATGGCCCCAGGGTACCATCTAATGACTAGCTTTTACATGGGATATCATGAGCGTGAGGGTACATGTACTGGTCTCATTGCACAATCAGGTTCCTAGCAGAGTCACTATGCAACTGATGGAAGAAGATGGGTTCCTGAAGTATAATAATCCCCTAGACTACCGCTATGACCTGAATCTATTTCCAAGTGATACAACTGGTCTGTGGTAATGGGGCAAAACACGGCACCCTTTGAGGGCTGTGTAGCCCCTGCCCAGCTCAGGCATCCCGTGAATCTCACCCACCACAGCTTGCTCTTGATGAGGGTAATAAGAGGGAGGCTGCCTGTGGGCTCTGTGTGAGCCTAGGCCTGTATTGATCTTCACTAGACCTCCCCTGGGTCTCCTCCGGGACAGTCTAATGCCCCCCAAACTAGCAGGCCCTCTCCTTACAGGCCCTACACTACACCCCAAGCCTCACAGGTGGTATTCTTTCTATGATGCTGTCTATTCATACACTCAGCCCCTTTGGGCCTTCAACCCCCCCGGTCTCTTCCAGTCTCCTCCTGGATTCCCAGATCCCTGGTCCTGCATACTGCCCTTTTTCCAGGTCCCTGGACCCCTGATCTGCTTTGCAGCCCTTGTCTGAGTTCAAGGACCTTTTGTTCTGGCGTAGCCCTTTCCTAGGCACCAGAACCCTCTGTAGGCTCAAAAGGACACTTGCCTGTAAAAACTCAGCCGCCTAAGCCCAGGAGGTTTGCAGAGTTGCCTAGAAGTTGCAGCCGCTTCAGGAACCCTGCTGCCCAGAGCTCCTCACCTTAGAGCTACCAGAGAGAAACTCCCAGAATAGCTCAGGCTCTGGGCTTATATAGCTCCGGCCTGAGCCCTCTTCCGGTCAGGTGAGCCTCTCATTAGCTCCCTGCACCACCTGCAAGCAGCCTCGCAGGCTGCCAGATCCCTAACAGGAGCAGGCTCTGCTACAGGTGGCAACCAGTGAGTCTATGCAGGCAGGTGACTACAGATAGCTGCAGTCTTACCAGAAATGTCTTTCTAGGGTTCACCCTTTCCATCTTGGTCCCTGACCCCATCTTGTCAGGTGTTATACACGCATTTCCTGGGCCAAAGCCCTGCAAGCACCGTGTGTGACAACAGCAGTCTCTGCCTCCGTGCATGCCCCTGTTCTGAGATCCCGACCAGAGTGAGACTGCTTTTCCTTCCATCACTGGTGAAGGCTGTTTTCCTCCCGCCTCTTTCACGATCCATGCAAAATTCCCAAACACTAGCCTCAGACCCGAATGGTCTAAATAAAAAGAAGAGCTGTTAAGTTTTGAGAGAGAGTAAGACGGATCAAAGGCAAAGAAAGAGGGTAAACTGGGCCTCAAGGGATGGATCCTCAGCTGGTGCAAGATGCTGTAGTTGCAGGGAAATCAACAGTGTGCAATGGTTTATGCCAAATCAGGATCTGGCCCCATCAGAAACTCTGGAGACGCTCATCGGTGTAAGTTCAGCTCAGTACGCACAGGCACAGGTATAATTACTTTACGCTTGTAAGGAACCAGCGCTTTTCCCCCCCCTCCTGTCACCTGTTCAGACTTCCAGCCTGTCGGATGCTTTTCCCCGTCCCATTGTCCCTCTCTCAGGTGTCTTTGACGTGGGTGCCTTCTTATCCCACCCCCGAAAGGTGATCAGGGAACCTGTTCCTTAGTCCATCCACAGTTGTATTCAGAGCTTCAACCAACCAGTTTCCATCCCTCCGCACATGACGGGGTTTAGTCCTCAGGGTTTCATTCTATGGCCCCCAAACGGAAATGGTGATTTTTAATTTTTTTCCATCACTGCGTACACACGAGCACTCGTAGCTCTCACAAAATTGCTCGGTGTGCCGTTCACCGCGAATTCCTACCAGGCGGTAGGTACTACAAGGCCGTGTAACAATCCACCCCACTGATCTCTTCGTGCTAAATTACAGCAGGGGGCACCTATAGCTCACAGCATGCTGATACGTGCAGGTCACCAAAAGTGGTGCTGTTTCATTAATTTAGGTACTTCAGTTAGGTGTCCTTTCATTATGTTCATTAATTTCATGATTTTTACACACATTTTTACACGCCTTTCACCAACATTTAAAAAAACCATATTCTTACTTGAGTTGATTCTTTTAATTCCTCTCTCTGTTCCTATCTTTATTCTCACCTGATTTTTCATTCTACTGAGTCATCAAGTACGTTTCATTTGTGTGCAAATCTGCTTGGCCTTTTTTTTATTTCGCCCAAACAGGGCCCTGACACTTGGCTGGACAGATGTCAGGAGCAAGGGAGGGGGTGGAGGGTGCCGAGAGCCGAGGCAGCCCCTGTGTGCAGCAGCCAGCCACACAGCAGGGCCAGGCTGCTTTTGGGATGGCTGGCAGGAGTGGGGTAGGGGAGAAGGTGTGGGTATCCCTTCTGCTTCCCCTCACTCCTGACCCACAGACCCCTGGGCCCACCAGTGCCCCTTACTCCCCGACTATGCTGGTACCCCTCAGTCCCTACCCACAGCCCTCCCATCCCTGCTGCTGACCATCAGACCTGACCTCCAGACCCCTGGCCCTGCTGGTGCCCCTCACTTGTGACCCACAGCCCCTGGCACTGCCAGTGCCCCTCACTCACAGCCATGGCCGGGGCGGTGCATGTTTTCTTCTAGGCTGTTTGACCAAAAACTTGTACTCTGCGTCTCCCAAAGGAGACTGCTCAGTGAACTCTGGGGGTCCATTATACTCCTATAAGGTGTTAAATGCTCAGAGCAGAACACACCCAACAGGATCAGAGCTGACCTACTCTGTTGTTGATGCCCCAATGCCTGGCATAGCTCTGGATCTGCTCATGTGACTTATCCAAAAACAGGGCATGGGGACCTGACAGCCACATCAGCCAGCCAACCCTTCATTCAGGGTTCAGCCATTGCAGCTTTCTGCTCAGCACCCCCTTTTTTAGCGCTGAATGCATCTCGTGTTAAAAAGAAGGTGCCTACTTCTAGCTCTGGATGGGTCCCATCCAGCCAATGGGACCTACTGAAAATAATGGGCTCAGGGATCTCACACCCACATTTGCCAAGCAACCCTTAATTCAAGGTTTGGCCATTTCATTATTCTCCTCCGTGTCCTCTTTTCTTTCCACTGAAGGCATCCTATGTAAAAAGAGAGTGCTTGGAGACCGGGGACTGAGGTTTTACTGGTTGCCTCTGGCAACTCAATGCCTGGCATAGCTTTGGATGTGCTAGTGGGACCTATTAAAAAAAGCCATCTCAGGAAACTCACACCCACATTTGCCAACCAGACCTTAATTCAGGGTTCAGCCATTTCATTATTCTCAGTGCCCCCTTTTTTCCAGCTGAACATGTCTCATGTAAAAAGGGGGTGCTTGGAGACTTGGGATAGTTGAGACTGAAATGTTACTGGTCGGCTCTGGCACCCCAGTGCCTGGCATAGCTCTGAATGTGCTACTCATGGGACATATTAAAAAAGTGGGCATGGAGAACTCACACCCACATTTGCCAACCAACCCGCAATTCAGCATTCAGCCTTTGCATCGTTCTGCTCAGCGCCTCTTTTTCTGCACTGAATGGATATGATGTAAAAAGGGGGTGCTTGGAGACTCTGGACACCTGGAACTGTGATTATACTGGTTGTTACTGTGCTCCCGGATGCCTGGCATAGCTCACCCACATGGATCTTCATCTCCCCAACACACCCTAGAAGACCCAGCTGACGTGCAGTGAAATAGGAGAGGACAAACACAAGAAAGTTTCTTTGAACTATTTATTTAGTGAAGTAAGAAAAAGAGGTGAGCAAAAGATTGATTCATATTGGGCTCTGCAGCCACGCCTGGTATGCTAAAACATTCATTGCACACACATACCTGCAAATTACCTGCAAATACCTGCAAATTGTAGCGATACCCGGTGGACAAGGAGGCTCTCTGCACAAAAACAAGGGTTTTTGAACCCGAAAGCTTGCTTAATACCTATTCTCCAACCATTTGGGTTGGTCTAATAAAAGATATCAAATTCACCCAAGGAACCTTGTCTGCCTATGTCCTTAGACCAACACGGCTACAGCCCAAACCCCTGCAACATGTACATGTGACACATTTATGGTCACATAGTTGCAATTTACAACTGTCAGACCCGTGGCGAGGCGTAAGGGGTCCGTGGGGGGTGCACCCCCCGAGAGGTCCGCTGCACCCCCTGACGGGCTGTGCTCCCTGCCCAGGCGGTGGGCAGCGGGAGGGGGGTGGGCAGGCAGGGGCACCGGTGCCGCCCCCTTTGCGAGCACCAGCCAGGGCGTGGGAGTGGCCGGGGAGCACGCTGCAATGTAGCGGCCCACGGGTGGGGGACACGTTGGCACGTAGTGTAGTTTGTAACGATGAGAACTAATTTTAAACCCGTAAAAACTCACGTACGTGTCAAGTGTGATGTAAAGTGTGATGCCATTCAGCCACGCAAAGGGGAATTTTTATTGTGGCAAGATTGTCACGCGTACAAGTGCCCTTAAAGGCCATCTTGAGGCAACCTCTTTTCCTTTTTCTCCTAGAGGCCCTTTTCCTTAAAACTAATCCTTACAGGGATAAGCCATGAGAATCATCTGCTTATGATCTTCCATTTTTCATTACAACAGTTGAATAAGACTGCTCATTTTTCACTCACTCTTCTGTCCTCTTTTTAGAGAGAGAGAGAGAGAGAGATTAGCTTGCTGAATTTTGTCCTAGCATGCATAAACATTTTTTTCCCTTAGTAAATTTATACTCTGCCTATTAATCCAGGAATTAATATTCTCTTTAACCTCAAAGACAAAGACATAACAAGATCCAGTGGCTGGAAACAGAAGTTTCAAACTGGAAATGAAACATAACTTTTAGTAGTAATGGTGATTAACTGCTGGAACAGATTGCCAAGGGCTGCGGTAAAATCCTCCCCATTTGGAAGCTTTCCTTTGCGACTGGGTGACCTGAGTCCAACCACAAATTATTCTGTTTCATAGCTCTCACTACTATGCAGTAGGAAGGGATTATTCCTTCCCGTGTAGCAGATGAAATTCTGATGCAGAAGATCTGACTGGACAATCATGAGACCAAAGGGACCGTGATGATCTGTGTATATCAGTGGTGCTCAAAATAACCAGCCTTACAGGCCAGATACCACAGGAAGGGGCAGTCTGCAGGCCTGAGCCAGTGTGTGTCGGTGTGTAGGGCCAGTCTGCAGATCTGACCGTAGGTGCTCGCCCAGCTCGGCCCAGTATGGCATGCTGGATCCAGCTGTGGACCAACCCCATGCACCAGCCCAACTCCACAAGCCAGATCCAGCTGCAGAGTGACCCTGCACACCAATGTGATGGTGCATGGAGCCATGTATCCAGTCAGTGAGGCTCTTCATATGGCCAGAAAGTTGGTATAGCTGCATTCAAATTGTACTTAACTGAAGGGCTAGGAAGGGCTGTCCTGCAGAAGGACAGTGTGAAGAGACAGAGCTTGTCCCAGTAGGGACACAGTCTGCCCTGAGAGCAAGTGAAGCTGCTCCCTTTTTGTAGTGGGAGGCGTCATGGGCGACCTTAGTCAGAGGGGTCCCCACAGCCGATCCTGCCTGGGGTAGGGGGCCCATGACAGAGAAGCAGTGCATCCTCTTTCCCAAGGCAGGCACGCAAGAGGAGCTACCTTGCTACAAGCCCTGTGTGGCTGGGTGACCGCAGCAGGGGAGGGGACGCAGGACTAGGGGAAGAGACTGGAACCTGCTCTGGCGTTTCCCTGTGGGTGAGAAGGCCCCGGGGGGGGCAGGCTCAGGGGCAAGGACTGCTCCAGCCACCAGAAGCCCCAGGGCAGGCAGGGCCCAGGGAGAGGCTGCGTTTGTTGGGTGCTGTGAGCTGTGCTGGGCAGGGGAACTGCTCCAGCCTGCAGCCCAGACACTGCTCCCTGCTGTGCCAAGGGATGGGGCAGGAATAAGCTCTCTCGCAGGGACCTGAGGGAAGCCGTCGCCTGCCGTACGGAGCCCCCTGAAGCTTGGAGAGGGACACCAGCAGCAGGGACTGCCCTCCACGCCTCCCGTGCAGGGGCACAGACACAGCCCTGCTCTGAGACACCCAGCCTGGAGCAGCACACAGGGTCCTCAAAGTTACCCTGGAGCATACAAGTTGGACGCTGAGTGTATGCATACCTTCTAGATGGTTTATTACTTGGTGTATCTATGTACCTTTTTATTGGTTCCTTATTTATGGGGGGTGATTTGTATGCATTCCCCTAGTAGGAGGTGTACCAGAGAAGCATTAACCCTTAAGCCATCATCACCGGGTTACGTTTGAGTAACTATTGATTTGATTGTATTTATTATATGTTAACATGTAAATAATTAAGTTCTGCGAATAGTTTTATAAAGGCCTGCAAGGTCTCCCCTGGTTGTAAGGGGAGGCTCTCCACTCGGGGACCTTGCAGCAGCTACCCTGGGAGCTGAGCAGGCCTACTGGCTACCAGGTACCCCAGGATCCCACTGTTCAGGTGAGGGCGCAGGTAGTGTTGTGGCCAGGGTTACGCAGCAGTGGCAGAGGCAATTAACACTGCTGCTACTTCACGGCTACCAAATTTCTGGACTTTTGGGGAGCCCCACGGGCTGGATGACACGGCTGCGCAGGCTATAGGTTGAGAACCAGTGGTGTATATTCATCCACATTTTGTCTCTTTTTTTTCTGTTTTGATAAGTAATTTTGTGGCTAATCAATTGACAGAGTACTGTACATCAAAATGATCGACTAAACTAAGTCCTCTTGTACCTTTGCCAGATTAAAACATTTTGTGTTTGCAGAAAGCCCCATTTTCTATCCTCTTTGGAGACTTCTCCTAGCCAAGGAGTTACCCGTGTCCAGCTCTGGAAACTGAACAAACATCCAAACAGCAAAATGGAGGTTTATTTGCAAACAGGGGCAATGTATAGCTTGCAGGAGGTTGGATGACTCAGAGCTAGCTGTCACAGCTGACCTATTTGAACTGAGCATGAACCAAATTGACCACCAGTACTGCTTTCAATGGACCCAAGTCAGTTTATACGACCTAAGAACTTCCCCAAAGACGGCTGCATAAAAAAGGAGAGAATAGCCAAACCAGATGCCTGTGTCTCGCTTACACACCAGCTGAAGGAGCCGGAAATGTACCCAGAAAAGTACCCATGGATCCCACTGATTGCAATGAAGTATCACTTATGCACGCCCCAGCACCAAGAGCTGCCAGGTCCTCAATACTTCTGCAAATCTGGCCACTTTTAATAGGAGACCCCTACCCCTATTATGTAGAAAGAGGTTGTGTGCTGTGGGAACAGAGTGGGAATCTCTCTTTCTTCTGGGGGTATATGACAGGCCCAGCCAAAGGGCTAGGTTATGAACAGAAGATGGCCTGGAGGCAGGAACTTTGCCAGGGGTGAACTCCTGGCAGCCAGGGGGGGAAGAGGGATGATTAAGGGAAGCTTTGTGGGTGGGTCAAGCTCTAGAAACTGTTCTGTGGGTGGATCAAGCCTGAAAATATTATGGGTGAGGGAGAGGGGGTAGGTAACTGAAGGCAGGACTCAAGGGCAGGCAAATAATGTCATGCACAAGTGACTAGAGTGAGGCCAAACCCTGTTTTGGCTGGGCCTGCCATTGCATGCTGGGCCTGCTGTTACTCTCACGGCATCCCAAGAAAAAAAAAATCACTCACAAGAACTGCTTCTCAACTAACTCGAAGGCTCATAAATTAAAACACCAAGAGGTGGCAGGCAAAAACATGGGCCACCAGGCATCTGGGGAAGTGAGCTGTTCTAATCCCCAAAAAGAGGTGATAATGTTCCCTCGGGGGTACAACACAAGAGCCCTCAAACCACTTCAATAAGTTTTTAAGTGGAAGCTGAGCTGTTTTGAAAATGTGTCCTTGGAATTTTTTCCCTGCTTCTCTCGTGCCCCGACTTGCACTGTGGCGCTCCCTTTCCTTTTGGTGTTCGCAGCCTGCTAAGCTGGTTGCCTAGTCTTTATTGCCTGGTTTTCTTACATGCTTTCTTATGACAGCAATGGTTTCAAAATGGTGCAGTGCCACCCAAGGTTCAAAGGGAGATCAAAAGCATCAAACAGAAGAACAGACAGGGAGTGCTTTTGTGAGACTCAGAGCCTGAGGTTTCTGACTTTTATGAGGACTATGCCTCTGCCAAAGGAGAAAGATGGATGTGGACTCTTTAATTAATTTTATAAAATGGGAAGTAAGAAATCTAGTGCATGGGAGGAATGGTTAGTCCAGCACATCAATCGACATGGGATTCTCTCAAGTTGCAGGGTAAAGTCTTATGTAATTTAATTTTATATAGATGCAAATCTAGTCTTATATATTCACATATTTATAGCTTATTATATTATGGCTTTCCAAGCCTATATTCCAACAGGACAGCTATTCTGCATGCGAGGGATGAAATGGGTAATGTCATATAGAATTCTGATTCACTTATGTGTGTACTAACTAATTTGTCTTCTTTATTTATGCCTGCTTTGGAAACATAATAGCATGTGAAGGATTGGAAAATCAGGCTTGGCCATAGGTTTGCATCATGTCTAATGCCTGGCTTCCAGCTGAGGCCAATATTTGATTAATGGAATAATCATCTGGCAAATGTAGCAGCAAGTAGCATATGGGAAAGAACATTTCTTTTCTGACCCCCTCCTCTGGGCCTGTACCACCAGATTTGCTAACTTTCTCCAGCATGAGCAATTACAGTGGATGTCCTGGTAAATGAGCCATTGACATGGCAGTGAATTTCACAAGATGCATATAATTCCCCTCCTTCCCTCCGTGTTTAAACTAAGCTTCCAGGCTTCCAGTTGCAACAAGTGACCCTTCTCATTAGGAATCAGGGTTTTAAAAAGAAAAAAACCCAGGAATTATTCACTCACCCCTCCATTTGTAATTAAATAAATACATATCAGCCAGCAGGCCCCCTCTAACTCCTTCCCCTACAAAGGATACAATTTCAAAAAGGAGGATCATTCTGTGCAAGTCCCACCACCTTCATGGATTTATTCTGCAGGTATTTATCCTCGGCAAGAATAGATAATTGTTAATATAAAGCAACCAAATTTCAATCCAGATTCCCCATCTGAAGCTGTCCCATGGTACCACAATGCTTTCTGTATTTCTATTCCTTCTACAGATCCCATTTCAACAAAACACTTAAGCCTGTGCCCATTTTCTCTGCTGAGATAACTCAATGCAGAAGGCCACAATACAAACACTGTCTCAGCATAATCTCTTGGGCATCCTCAGCATTGAACATAATCCACAGAAGAGGAGCTATTCATGACAGTGGATTAACCTCTTCCTAATCCTCAATAAAACTGCATTTTCCCTCTTATTCTTTTAAGGGACCTCATCCAAAAGGAGTTTCAAAACCACAGGTGGCTCATATCCCTGTGTCACTTGTTCACATGCTCATTTATTGACATTTTCTGGAAACAGAGGCAGGTCTGAAAAGTCATGTTCTTCCCTTAAGTGTCATTGTATTGGGTTGGCCAAGTCAGTGACACTTACCCAAGGGTTAGATTACTCCTAAATAGGCCACTGAGTTGGACTGGACATGTTGTGCTGTAGCACTTAAGCAAGAGGAGGTTGTGAACTCCAGACCTTTGACTAAAGGAGTAACAAGAGAAAAGTTCTTATTTTGTGATTTGGATTTTGCTTCACACTTCTAAACTCCATCTTCAAATACTTAGGGAAACCTAAACACCTCAGGCCCAACTCTCCATTGCATTAGTCAGGGGAACTGAGCCCTAAATTTTAGCTAGCTATAGCTCACAAATCAAAGCATATAGTGTATGTGAGAAAAGGCTAAATAATACCTCCAGCTCTTTTCATCAGTAGATCTCCAAGCACTTTAAAAAAAGCAATTAAACACTTCACTCCTGTTTTTCAGAGTGGTATGAACTTAGGTACAGGAAGAGAAAGTGACTCATTGAAGGTCACCCAGCAAACGAGGGGCCGAGCCGAGTATAGAAATCAGGGTTTCATGTTCGGGGCGGTAATGGCAAGACCACATTGCCTCTGCTCTACTGCTGCTTGCTTCCCTTCAAATGTATAGAGCTAACACGCATGCAGTGGCAGCACTAATGTCACTAGTAAAATGACTTGGATTTTTCATAGCCAATCCATGAGTAATGAGACAAGCACGTGGGAAATTTCTAATGCTGTTAGACAGGTGCAGACTGATTTTTAAGGAGTGTCCCTCATGCGATGAGTTTTACCACGGAAATGAGCTTTTTGCAGGGAGAGCCTGACCCAAGAACCGAGTCTAAGTTTGCTCAGGTACTTCCCCCTCTCCACGGGAAGATGAGACTGACAGTGCCAAGGGGCAAGGGACTGGCTACAGAGCTCCTTCCTCTAGCGCCTGCTCTAACACAAAGGGCATGCCTAAGACTGCTGTGCCCCAGTATTCCCTCTGCAGGCTGAGACTTACCCTGGGACACTCTTGAGAGCGTTGTGCATAGCCCTGCCATTCATGACTTGCAACTGCTGGTTGAGTCAAGATGGTCATGTGGCCAAGGTGCTCAGGAAGTCTGGAATCAAGGCATGCCTTTGCCACAGGCTCCCTACGTGACTTCAGCAAACGCCTTTGCCTCCTCAAGTCCCTACCCGTAGAAGAGGGCAACAACACCACTGGATTTAGCTTTCTCTGTGCTGTCTAAGGTCTGCAGGGCAGTGGTTGCCTCTTAATGTGTAGACACAGAATCTAGCACCATGCAGCCCCCAGCCTCAAGTGTTAGATGAACATTATTTAGACAGTTTTATTGCCGCTGGGGGTAGGATGACAGTTAACGGGTGTTTGACTTCAACGGCAGCAAAAAAGGACTCCGGATTAAGACTGACATTATCCCACAGTCTTGCCAGAGAAGCCGTAAAAAAGAATTTATCAGCCCTTGCTAGCCAGGTGGATGCAACTTCATGTAGTCAATTGACTGTCTGACTCCTTGGTTTGATGATATCAGTAGCCAACATAATTCCTCTTCTGGCACACAGGGCAGTCGCATGCAGTTTGGTAGGGCAGCGTGAAACAGCACCGTTTCGTTTCGGCTTCTGTTTCACTGTTTCAAAGGGACAGCATTTTGTTTCGATGTTTCGTTTAGTTTCAAAGCACTGTTCTGTTTGGTTTGGGTGAAACGGTTTCCGCTGTTTTGATGCGTTCCAACATTTTGCCTATAGGCTATAATGGGAAATCATAAAAATTCCTATATCTTTGTCATTTCTTGCCTGATTCAAATGAAAACAGCAGGGATGGTACCCCCTCCCCCTCCAGAGGCTACAAAGCCTGTCCAGTTTCAAGGAGATAGGTGCAGGGGTTTCTGGGAAACTGCACCTCAAGCTTCTGACGAGCAATCCTTGTGTGACGTGTGTGTTAAGGTGGAGCGGTGTGAAAATTGCAGGCATGGTGGCCCTGCTGAGGCCATGAAGTCTCCCAAGTTTCAAGGAGATAGGTGCAGGGGCTTGAAACGATTCAAAACAGTGTTCAAACAAAGTACCTGGTGAAATTTTGCACAGCTCTACAATTTGGCACATTTGTTGAAAGGTTGTAGCAGAAATGGGTTTGCGGAGACCCAGCATGATTTATTCAAAACTGTCCTGTGGGGAAACAACAAAAGGTCTGCTCCATTAACGATAAACAAGCCATATCTAATACAATTAGGAAACACAAATAAGCCACTAATATCTGAGTCACTGTGCGAGAGTGAAATGTTTTGGTATCCCTGGCCCGAAGTGCAAGAGAGAGGAATTTAGAATTTGCCTGAAAGGAACATGGACAAGGACGGTATGCGTTTGAAAAGCAGTATATCTTTGCTTTTCAAGTTTTCACCCTTCATTATAAATATTTGCCAGTTGTGAACTAGAAGATAAAATGCCTTTCATTGCTAAGCGCTTACCAGCAAGGAACAGCATGCAGAGTTATTCCACTTCAGGAACAGCGTACATAGTTAGTCCATCCCCAGAGCCACTTTGGGAGGAAGCTGGGCTCATGTAGGGGACTTCCTCCCTCATTACTATGGCCCTTGGAGAGGACCAGTTCATTTCCTCATCTTGTACCAGACCATTAAATCTGACCAGCAGAATAGGCATGTCAAACCCAGCATAAAAGAGTTGTTGTGAGAAGCCATGAGCTGAATGCAACAAGCCCTGCTAGCCCTATAAAAGCCAAGTGCTCTTGATCACCATCTACCTATTTCTATATATGTAGACAGGAAGCACTCCTATAACAAGGAGAGGTGAAGCCAAGAGCTCTCTACCCCTGTGTTTTGCTGTTGAGGGTACCTGGCAAGCAGGGGATGATTCCAGGACAGTCCCAAAACTGAAGTTCTCTTCCCAGTCAGCTACTACCAGGCTGCCAAGAAGAGTACACTAATTATATTCTATAGTCTTTGTAGAGTAGCTGCTGCTTCATTCATTGTTTTTATTTGGTAATGTTCCTTTAATAGAAAAAAGGGTTCCTGTGAGAAGCTCTATCTTTGCATTCTAGCTGAAAAAAGCACTCAAGTAGCAGAGAAGCTTACTGGGCAGATTTTTAATTGTCAGTAGTTTCCTTGATGTTGCCTTCTGAAGAGCAAAGTTGACTGCAAAATGTAGCCATGAGTATGACAATTATAGCATTAAACTAATCTACAATGCCAGGGAGAAGAGAATACACAGCTGGATTATTACCGACATGCAGGGCTGTGGACAGTGTCTCCTAAATCAATTAACGATAAAAGTCACATATGTTCTTAACGTTAAGTGCAGCGCAACTCTTTCTGTCACGTAGCTCTTATTATGACAAGTGATTCTCAGCCTGACACGAACCTGAAAGGCTAAGGAATCAATATGAACACTCGGCTTCAAATGGAGATCAAGCCAGAAGCCAGTTCTGTTATAAGCTGTTTAAAGTCTAAATAATACTTTGGTTTCCTGGGAGCAGGCACACGAATGATATTGCTACCACTTGATAGAGAATTTTGGAAGAAAACCTCCAGGTACTTGTAGAACAAAAAGCCATTTGAGGAATAATCCAATTTGCTGAGTCCTTGCCAGAGCCCTTACATTATGGTTCAGATTCAACATATGCCCTTGCAGAGTGTAAAGGCTAAAAGTATAACAGGAGCACAGGAAAGTCATGTTTATTTTTCTACCTGAAGCACTCCCCTTTCTTCCCAAAAGCCAAAAATAAGGGTGCATCAATGTAAAAGCTGATAAATGATCCAGAATATTTCCTTCAAAGCTTCTCATACACATATTATTTTAGAAGTGTTCTCTTTAACATCTTTATCAACAATGCACATACTAGTGTTAGAAGTGGACTGGCCAAGTTTGCTGATAACACTAAACTTTGGGGTAGAGCATCCACACCTGAGGATAGGCTGGTAATCCAGGCTAACTTGGATAGACTTAAGAAGTGGGTAGATACAAACCTGATGATGTCCAATACCAACAAATGCAAGGTGCTCCACCTCAAGGGAAAAAACCCACAGCATGCTTATAGGCTCAGCAGTGCTTCGCTTGCTAGCACCAATGCCAAAAAAGACTTCAGGGTCATGATTGACCACAAGATGAACATGAGCCACCAATGCAATGTTGCAGCTAGTAAAGCAAACAAAACTCTGGCTTACATCCATAGATGCTTCCCAAGTAAATCTCAGGATGTCATCCTCCCACTGTACTTGGCCTTGGTGAGGCCGCAGATGGAGTACCGGATCCAATTCTGGGCTCCTCAATTCAAGAAGGATGTGGAGAAGCTTGAGAGAGTCCAGAGGAGAGCCACGCGCATGATCAGAGGGCAAGAGAATAGGCCTTATGAAGAGAGGCTGAGAGGCATGGGACTCTTCAAGCTAGAAAAATGCAGGCTCCTGGATGACCTGGGGGCAGCCTGTAAGTATATAAGGGGTGTGCATCAGGATCTGGGGGAACATCCGTTCACCAGAGTGCCCCAAGGGATGACAAGGTCCAACAGTCACAAACTCCTCCAAGACCATTTTAGGCTGGACACAAAGAGAAACTTGTTTACTGTCCAAGTCCCCAAGGCCTGGAATAGACTCCCCCAGAGGTGGTGCAAGCAGCTACTTTGGACCCTTTTAAGAAACATTTGGATGGTTATCTTGCTGGGATCCTATGACCCCTTGCTGACTTCCTGCCCCGGGGCAGACAGCTGGACTTGCTGATCTTCTAAAGTCCCTTCCAGCCCTAATGTCTATGAAATCTATGAAGTGTCTCTAGGCCCCAGTTTAGCAAAGTGTTTAACTACATTATGTTTATCTCCATGCAACAAGTCACTTATGCATTTGTTTAACTTTAAATGCATGCCAAGGGAGTAGAACAGGCTCATAGAGTGGAGGCACACTCTTAGTCTCATGGAAAAGAAGTAGGACATAAGCACATCCTGCATGCTCACCTGAAATGGGATTGTAAAGGGACTCTGCCATACAGCCTGATTTTGTATCTTTGAAGCCAGTAGACATTTTGACCTCGATTCCAAAGGGAACAGGGCTAGGCCCTCAACATCCAACTCTGTCAAGATATTTATGTGCTTTGTTGGAGAAATGAGAGGCTGGACTGTGGTAGGTACATGAGAAACGCAGTGGCCCCTTCTAGTAGGTATAGGGCCCCTCCTTCACCTTCACCCTGACTGTAGATGGTTCCTACTCCTCTATGCTGCTCTTCACCAGTTCTCACAGGACTTTACAAAGAAAGCACACATTGTCCTCGTTCACCCAGGGCATAGAGAGGGCTCCATCCCCTCTGCCCCATATCACGTTCTCTTCATTTATCCCACACGCGGACATAGTTTCAACACCACTCTAATTTTAAATCAATGCTTAAAAAACCCATGCCAGCAGTGAGGCCCTTTGTCCTATCTCAAGTGGCCAGACCTCACATGGAGGCTGATGAGTCTGCTGCATAACTAAGTTAGAGTTTTGATTATTGCAAAATGTGATTACTGACCACAACTTTCATATGCATCAGGCTGGGGGAATCTCATCATTCATTCTTGTGTCTTCATTAAATAAAGTAAGTGCTCAAGCTAAATTAAAGAAGCCAAGGAAATCTGCTTTCCCTAAGTGACAGGCCTAAGGAGCACTGAGGCAAACACCTCCTCATGGGCTGCAAGGATGTCTGTGTCAGGTTTGATTGCACAGGCTATGAAGAGCAGCTCTGTAGCTCTGAATTTATTTTTCATTGTAGTCAAGTACTTGTTTTTAGGGTGCGTGGTATGGAGTCTTTAACTGTGGCTGGTGGGTGAATCTACTACAGATTGTAACCTTGGGAACTATTCAGTAAAAAGGTGAATATGCTTGAAGGGGCCTCCTTTGATAAAGGATGTGAAGATATCCTTTTAGTGGGATATTTCAAAGAGAAGCAGCACATAGCTTCTGGTATATCATAGACTCAATAGCTAAAACCAGGAGTCCCTTATCACCCTTCCTGTCAAAGCTATACAAAGAATTCTATTAATTAGAAGTCGGCTGAAGTCCGCATTCACTTAACGCTAAGGAAGGAATGCACAGTTGGGAAAATGTGTGCCGTTACTTTTAACCTCATGTTCCCAATAAAAATCTTTGTTTATTTATTCCTTAAATACTTAGGCTGATACAGGAGCCTGTGGTGATGCTCATTTGCAAATGTTTTGTGTACGAAGTCAAACAATCAAAGATTATAACTTCCTGCTATCATGATTATGTGAGGTTTTATATGCCAATATAAATCAGATGACCTCACTATATAAAGGGGATACCAAACGCAAGCAGCTGTTTAATTGCGATATTAATTGGGGATTAATTAGTTATCCGACCATGCTTACTCAACTTCCCTAAGGGGGGGAGCGAGAAGGGGAGGAGAACAACACTCCAAGGATTATGTTTAAAGACTCTAAGAATCATTAAAAAATAAATTTAGATAAAAGTCTCAGAAGATTTATATATGGAAAAATAGCAGAATTTGGGCTCATTTTGAGCATTTTAACTCCTATTAAGCCCTGATGGAATTAAAGAAAATGGCCTGGCCCAAACGACAACAAATTCTTCGAACATTTTCAGAATTAGTGTTTTAAAGGGTTGGTTCCAATCTAAGAGCTCTATTTTGCTGGTTATTACCATGATAAATACTGTCTCCACTGTTAAAGTACCAGGAATGTATAGAGGCATGAATATACACAAGACACACAGTGATGAATGCCAGGTCTCAGGAACAGAATAAACCTCTGCATATCTGTGGTATCCCCCAGCAGGATGAAGTTATCAGGTCTGATTGTTTCTCTCTCCAGCAGCAAGGGATCAAAGTGTAGTGATCTCCAGCAACACATAGATCAAAAAGGAACAGAAAAACTGCAAGCTCAATTGAATTTGCAGCTCTGTTTCCGCGAAGGGAAAGCAAACAAGTTGTCCAAGGTTTCTCCAGCTGGGACAGCAAGCTGCTTAAGGTCTGGTTGGCTTTCATTGGCTGGTCACATATTAGCCTATGCTGCACTGGTAATTAAAGGAAAGGAGCTGATTGAGCTATCAGTTTCTCTGCAGTGTGTTTAGAGATCAAGGATGGTACACACCAGACTTGGATAAAAATAGATCTCCACGTTTATAATCTGTTTTCCAAAAAGTGGGGACCAACAAACGTGACCAAAGCTTAGCAAAGAGGCAGCATGCGACTTGGACTAAGTATGACCATAGAGTTACTCGTGGCTTGCTGACCTACATCAGGGCAACGGATACTAACATCGCCGGAGCAACGCTGTAGGAAACTCATGTGCCTCAGGCTCCTTAATGAGAATAACCAGAGCTCCAATGTCCAAGGCTCTCCAAACCTGGAAGACATGAGAGTCCCTCGCTCTTCCCAACTCTGGCTGATACTCCTCCCACCTCCAGGAAGTAATTATCTAATAGAAAGCCAAAGCCATGTCAGAACAATTTCCCTGACCCAAGGTGGGCCAGACTTAGGGCAATGACTATGCAATCCCTGGACTCATTTAATACCAACAGATTAAGGCACCACAAAACCTATTTAACAAGATAAAACACCATCGTTCCCCTGAATCCCCAGAGATCTGGGCACCAGGGATGGGCTAGTCATGGGCGACCGGTGCCTCTCGAGTCTGGGGGTACCCGCAGAAGCTGCCCGCGGCGTTGGCAGCAGGGACGGGGCTGGCGAGCACCAACAGAAGCCACCAGTGGTGTCAGTGGTGGGACTGGCCCTGCAAGGGAGAGGGGCTTGTGCCCCCCTCTCCACCCATGCCTCCCCTCCCAGGCGCCTATGGGGCTAGTGCTTCTGTGCTGTAGGCAGCTGTTCGGTGTCCCAGGCGGGTCCAAGGTGTGGCTAACTCTCGGTATCTGGTCCACACTAACACTAACAAACACAGGCTGCAAACGTGGTTGTGATCTTCCTCTTGGGCTGCAAGAAGGGACTAGGCAACGGCCCGAGCCTGCCGCAGGATGGCTAGGAAAAGAGGACGATGCAAACCAGGAGCCAAAAGGAATTGCAGACTAATGACAATGCAGATTTTGTGGAGCCAAGCCGGCTGCTCCCTGCTCAGCAGGCCGTGATGAAGAAGCCCGAGGATGCCAGTTTCTGGACCTTTTCTGAGGGCAGGTTTTTTTTTTAACGTTGATTAAAAGTCTCATTTCAGTTAATCTAATCATCTCCACCCTTAAGGAAAAATGAGTCATTTTTGCTAATAAGTGCATTTTAATGAAAAGTTGTTTTTCTTTTATAATATCTGTATTAGCAGACATGATTCATTTCTGCTTTGAAATGTCAATTGGAAGTATTTTCTTGAGGTATTTTTAGACAATACCCCAACCACTGCTGCAATGGTCCAATGAATCACTCGCCCCAGTGCCATGCATGGAACTGAATAGCAAAGCAGTGGGATGCTATTTAATGGCTTACTCCTCAGGCTTGTTTCAATGGCCTTCACAGGTCCCTGGTGCCATAGCAGCACAGGCTTATTTCTGGTGCTCCAGCTTTTTGAACTAAGAGCTTTTTTCCATTCAAAAGAATCTAAGCCTATATCTGGAATATTCCCTGAAAATGACCGCGCTTGACTTGAGAGCAGCAAAATGCAAGCTGAACACTTACTGATACGCATGCCAGAACAGTGATCATCAACATTAAGGAGAGTTAGTGGCCTTCCCAGGGTGTCTTACATTCCTGGCATCCCGCAGCCTTCTGCCAGGACGTGTTTGTTCTTCTGAAAGGGCGTGGGTGGAAGACTGTCTCACCAAATCAGCATCTCTAAGCCTGAGCCAGCCCGACCCCCCAGCGGAAAGTACTCCGACTTCCATTCCTGATTCTACCTGGATTCTCAAAAAAAGTAACCGTCCACCTCTATAGGAGATAACAGGGAAAAATAAGGTGAGCATTAGAGTGTGTTAGCTGAAGACAGAGGTTGGTAGGCCATCAGTGACCCAAGCCAGTTCAGTCATGCAGGTGTCTAAGGTGTTTGCATCTACAGATCCCAAGCAGGAGCTCCCATCTGCCCAGGTGTACCAGATCAGATGCTTGGATGCCAACAGTTCACCGCTGGCAAAGTTCAGTTACTGGCAGCTTAGCTTCCAAAAGAGATCACTCCCTTAGAAGCCTGTCTTTCCCTGTGTGTGGGGTCAGGAGCCCAGGGACCTAGCTGGCCGAGGATTTCACAGGGTATTGCAAAGCTAAGCAGAGGAACATCCGAGCACCTTTAAGGCCTTGTTCCCTTGGCTCCTCGGAGGTGGTGATGATGTGGAAGTGGCTGGCATGACGTATTGGGTCCTGAACGCCACGTGCCCCTGGAGGCTGGCGGGGGGCATGGTGAGCTCAGCAGGTGGCAGCAGCAAGAGCAGTAAAGCAGCGAGCTCCCACAGGCAGCCGTGATGCTGCTGGTAGCCAGGGGAGGTGGCAGGCCTCCAGCAGCATTGGCGGCAGCCAGCGGCAATTGAGGGCTGGCCACAGATGCTGCTGCTACTATCGGTGGCAAGGTGGGTGAGTGGCAACCACCCACAGGTGCCACTGACAGTGTCGGCAGCTCCATTTTATTGGGAGTGCACTGCCACACTCATGGGGTGCACATTGCTAGCATACTCTATCATGCAAGGGCAATGATTTTGCCCAGCTGAGGCCTGGGAAGTTGGTTTTGTAGATAATCTATGCAGTGCCAAAGTAAAAACTTCAGACAGATTTCACCCCACTTGCCAGTCTGGCCCCAGCTCTAAGCCTAGGACCTTATGACCAATGCCCAAAGGCAGAGATGTGCCCTAGTGAAATACCTCTTCAATACGCTAGTGTTTCATATGGGACATTTTCAGTACCACAGACAGATATGTCCACACCGCTCAGTGTGTGGTGGTCTTTAGAAATCTGGGCATTTCTTGCCTTCTCCCACAATGGTCCTATGGTTTTAGTTTTATTTCTTCTATGCCTCACTTCCACTTTTTCCCCCAGGACACTGCTGCTTGGCTATCCAATTTTGCTCTTGGAATCAGGTTTTTCATTCAACTATGCTGGCACTGAAACTGAATTCACAATATAAAAAGCTGCTTGGTTTCAAATCCAAAATGAGTGGACATAGATCCTTAAGACACTGTAAGTGACTTCTTCTGTAACAAATTGTTTTTTCCTCTTTATACCAGCAGGGTGTAAATGAGTTTTATTTGAACTTGTGAAACATAATAGATTATCTAATTTGATGCCTTGCAGTTTAATAATGCAAAGATAAAAAATGAAGAAAGCTATTGTAATATAGCAAAGAAAAAAAGGACTTATCCAAGGAAGATTTTTTTCACCCCCTTGGCCAACTCCGACATCGGACACCTTAAGGTAAGAAGAGCCTAATCTGCACATCACAGATCACCACTCACAAAAGGACTCACAAATTCCCAGGAAAATACATTTCCAGCCTCTGTCTCCCCATGTAAAATGAAGTTTATTTTCTATGTAAGAGGACGCTTACAATCTCTGAACTCTCCTCAGCCTGATGGAGGGTGTGTGTGCGTGCCCAAAAGCTTGCAAAGAAAGGAATTTATTTTGCTATTTAGTTGGTCTCATACTGCCTCTAAACCAAGAGCATGCATTCACAGATGCAAAGTAGTTCTCAGATGCAAAGTAACCAGCAAAACAAAGACCAGATTAACCAGGCTGTTGGAAGCAATACCTTGATTCGTGTAAGACACCCAAGACCCAGAAGTCTGCACAAATCACAAAGTCTACTAGATAGGTAAGGTTCTTTGAGCGATATCTTGTATTAGACCAACTCAGTTGGTCTAATACTCAAAAGACCCTTGCCTACCTATGTCCTTAGACCAGGGGTTGGCAAAATGCAGCCCACCAGGCCATTCTATCTGGCCCGTGGGACCCCTAAAAGATTTAGAAAATTAATATTTATCTGCCCCTGGCTGCCTGTCACGCGGCCCTTGATGCCTTGCCAAAACTCAGTAAGCAGCCCTTTGCCCAAAATAATTGCCCGCCCCTGCCTTAGACCAACATGGCTATAACCAAAAACCCATGAAGTCTACTAAACACGTCAGAGATCATTGACACAGCAAAGGGCATCATTCCATAAAGGTCTATGGGAGTAAAAAGCTGGAGATATTTTCATCTTTCCTGCATGAGTGTGGAGGGGACTGGAGTAAAAGCATGCAGGTCATCTACCTAGGGATTTAAAAAATGCAAACCCAGATTTGTAAACTCCAAACTCACAAGAGAGGCCACTCCCAACTTACTCAGAGAATCTTGTTCCTTTAGGCTGGAGGAGGTAAAGGCAGCTGAATATGATGACAGTCACCTCCCTCCCTCGTGTACTGATGGCTACAGAGCCTGATCCGCTACAGCTACAGAAGCCCGATGCACCACTTAGCCCCTCTGACCTAACCATCTTAAAAACAAAAAAAACCCACAACAACCCCCCCGCAAAAAGAGACCCCCTCACCAATTTACCTAAGAATTTTGGCATGCACTTACATAAGTTTTTATATAGCCTATCTTTGAAAAATGCCTTAGCCATTAAATAAGCTATCTCCTCAACACCTCTTTGAGTTAGGAGCCACTGGCCCAGATTTTAACACATAGGTGACTTTGAAAAATACCTCGGGGGATCTGCATCTGCCTTCATGCCTTGTTTTACAGATGGAAAGATGGGGCACAGAAAGATTCAGTGATTTGCCCATGATCACAAAAGAAGTGAGCATCAATGCCTGTGGCTTTGCCACAAAGGTCGTCTTCCAGAGTGGTAGCTCCTTTTTGTAAGAATAGGCTGGTTCAATGTCAGTGCCAGAGACACTTTCTGATCTGAAGGACATCAGCACCAGACCTTACATGAGATTCCAAAAACCCCCAAAAAACCCAACAACAAACCCAACCCTTAGTGCGTTTAGGAATCCATCATGGCTAGCCTTTTAATTTTGCTTTACAGAGTATTTCCTATGTCAGTGTTGTAGGGGTAATTAATATAGGTCCTACTTATAGGAGTTGTTGTTTGACGGTAGAAAAGTGCTTGGTAGTAGGGAAGAAAAGGTGGCTGTTAGAAGACTCTCTCCCCCCAAGACCTAGGCATCCAGGAGATGATGTCAAGCCAGTAGTCCGTTTTCTTGAGTCCTTTGCACATTTAAAAAAAAATAAAAAAATACATTCAAGTAAAATCTCCCTCCTGATGAAGAATTACCTGCAGTAGGGAGCCACATACATGTTAAAAACCTTTGCAGATGCTAAAGTTCATACTATTCAGAGATCAGAGAGAGACATCCAGTCCATTCCTCAGAGCAGGCCAGAGTCCCTAGAGGTTCCATCCGTGCGGTACAGGAAAAAGTCAAATACAAGAGGGTTTGCTTCCAACAGAAAAATGCAGCCCTTGGGAACCCAAGTATTGGCAATTAGATCAGGAATCTCCCTTGGAATTCCAGACTGGGGTTATAGGACAAAAATCTATGTTTCTTTATGGTCCCCCGAGCCAAAGTGAGCCCTACCCAGAAGGGAAAAGAACCGGCACAGACATCTCTATCCCAAGAGGAAGGAGTGTCCTACTCCAGAAGACACTGCAGAAAGACAGTCATGAATAGTCTGCATGTTTGGCGGGTTTTGTGTCTGGGCATGTGGTCTGCACAGTTGGGAGTGCTGCTAGCTGAGCTATTGCTGCCTTGTCTGACAAAAGCCCTAACAAGGGGGCAGAGCCAGTCCAAGCACAGGAGGGTATAAAAGGAGGCTCCCCAAGGGACCATGGAGGGAAAAAAAATGGAAGCAGCAAACCTGACAGTTTGCCATCCCCATTTTTGAAGGGTGGCCTTTAAGGTAAGCTCTTTTCTTAAAGAAGGAGCAATCAACCTGCATATATTTGGTGCAAGTAACTGAAACTCAGCAGTTAGACCAGCACTTAACTCCCCACTCTCACTCTGGATTCCAGTTAAATAAGAAGCTTTTCCTGGCAACTCTCTCACCTTCCTTCCCTGTAAGCTTGGTGAGAGGAAAAAAGAGGAAAGGGAATCTTTTATGACCAAGGAGAAGAAAACAGGCCAATTTACAGGGGAGTTGTCTAGGGAAAATCTGCTTGGAGAGCAGGGCAGGAAGGGAGAGGAAGTAAGTTTAAGAGACCCAAAGAAATGGCTGGAGGACATTGCAATGCCAAAGCCACTGCTTCTGCCACATCTGTGCAAAATTTGAGCTTGAAATGAGTCTTGAACAGCTGGCGAAAACAGCAAAATTGAAATGAAGTAAAGCCTCAAAACGAAACGAGAGCAGTCGTTGATTCAGTGCTGGAGGACGGACTGCCAAAGGCAGTGCTGAAGAAGGAAGAGGACGTGGACTCTCAGGAAGGTGGAAGCTTGTGACCTCTGGCAGCAGACAGAAGTCTTCATCTCCACCTGCAGTGCTTTGCCTGGAGAACAGATACGCAGCTCTAGCAACAGAAGAGGAGGAGCACTTTCCACTGGTGGAAGAGACCAAGCCAGCATCCCCAAGGTTGGGAGGACCAACACCAGTGCCACCAAGAAGAAGCAACAGGTGGTGATGGTTGGAGACTCTGTTCTATGAGAGACAGAAGCATCCATCTGCCAGCCTGACCTGCTATTTTAGGAGGTCTGCTGGTTACCCAGAGCCTGGATCCTAGATGTCATGGAATGATTACCGAGACTCATCCAGTCCTCCGATTACTACCCCATGCTGCTCATCCATGCGGGCACTAATGATACTGCCAGGGATGACCCTAAGCATATCAGAAGTGACTACAAGGCTCTGGGTGTAAGGGTGGGTGGGGACAGGGGCTCTGGTGGTTTTCTCCTCAATCCTTCCGGACAAGGGGAAGGACCCAGGCAGGACCAGATGCATCCTGCATATCAATGCATGGCTGTACAGATGGCATCACCAGCAGGGCTCTGCCTTCTTTGACCATGGGAAGTTGTTCCGAGAAAGATTGCTAGGAAGAGACAGGATCCACCTGATGAAGAGGGAAGAGCAACTTTGCAGACAGGCTAACCTAGCAAGGAGAGCTTTAAAACTAGGTTCACCAGAGGATGGAGACCAAAGCCCTGAGGTAAGTGGGGAAGTGGGAGACCTGAAGGAAGTACAAGCAGGAGGGGGCAAGAGGGGAGGTGTTCTCCTTCTTCCTGAGAAATCCAGGCAATTAGCTAGTTACCTCAGGTGTCTGCACACAAGTGCCTGGAGCCTGGGAAACAAGCAGGAGGAACTGGACATCCTTTCACAGTCCCAGAACTATGACATGGTTGAAATAACAGAGACTTGGTGGGATAGCCTGCATGACTGGAGCACTGTCGTGGATGGTGCACTAAGTGCAGATCCCAGGGGCAGCCATGATGTCCACTGGTGGCCTGACAGTCCCTGCTCCTCTGGCTCTTGGGTCTCACCCCTTTCCCTACCTGCCACACCTTTGATGTCATTTCAAACAAGAGAGAGATTTAGAAGACTGCCCCAAAGGTCCAGAGGAACACTGGCCTAGCCCTTTTGGATCCATCAGTGGCTTTGGTAACCAAGTGCCTTAATGGCTACACCTGTGACCTCTAACCACCCCTACAGCTATGCCCATGCCTCGCAGGTATTACCAATCATTTATTTTGGTGGCCTCTTGGACTCTGAGAAGTTTGATGTTGAACTGGGGCCTTCTGCCCTTGTTAAGGTCAAGCTGAGGTCCACCCCCTCTCTCGCTCTGGGCCAGTCTCTTTAGGGCTCTGGACTCACACCTTTGGGCTTTGCCTTCATTCCTCAAGTCTCTGGTTTTGGCCGTCTAGGGCTTCCTCCAAGGCTCTAGTCTCACGCATGCAGGGCTCCGATTTCACTCTCAGGTTGAGGGCTCACCCTTGTGGAGTCTAATGTCACACCTCTAGGGCTCTGGCCCTTTTTCTGCCCTTCTCTGGGCACTGGGCCTCTGGCCTCATCTCCACCCTTTTCAGGCAACAGCTCCCAGCCTAGGCTTCAACTCCTTCGCAGTTGTCAACTGTTAGCCCTCTAATTCTGGCCCCTCAGAGGGCTCAGATGGCCTCATGCCTCTCAAGCACCCCGGGACCTCCAACCTTCCCTGTTAGTTACAATCTGGTCCTCCAGAGTAAACTATAATAAAAAGTGAACCCCAAGGTTATAACTGAAACTATAAGCACTCTGGCCACATAGCTCAACTCAGCTCAGCTCTCTAAAAGCCTTCAGTTCCTTACTTACAGTCCTGGGATGGCAAATCCCAGCCAATCACTCAGGCGTTGTCCTCTCGGTACAGAGCTCCTTCCTTGGCAGCCTGTGGGGCCAGACTGCTTCCTGAGCTCCAGCCCTGGGTTTATATGGCATTTAAGCCCTGCCCCGTCTGATCATGCGGCTTCTCAGCCACACCAGGTTTTTCTAATTAGGCAAGCTGGCTGAGCTACGAGCTATAGCCATGCCCCAGTGACCCAAGCAAGGATATGCTTCCTGGTACTACTGCCAAGTAGCTAAATCTGTAATAGTCACTCTGCTGCCATGAGCAGTCTCTGCTCTCAAAGGGCTAGCTCTGCAATAGTCCCTCACAGTCTCTATGCCCCTGTTAACTTGTTCTTCTGTAGCCCTACCTGGAGCGCTCCCTACTATGCATTCTCCCTTAAAGTAATGAGGAGCTTCTGGCTTCCTGGTACAGATGGGTATAAACTGTTCAAGGACAGGCAGGGGAGGAAAAGACATGGAGGAGTTGCTCTTTATGTAAAAGAGCTGTATGGTTGCTCAAAGTTCCCGTGAGAAACTGGAGATAGGCCTCTTGAAAGTCTCTGGGTTAGGGATGGAGGGGAGAGCAACAAGGGTGATGTCATGGTGGGTATGTGCTGTTGACCACCGGATCAGGAGGATGAGGTGGATGGAGATGTTGTCAAACAGCTAGCATAAGTTTCCCAGTCACAGGCCTTGGTTCTCATGGGGGACTTCAATCACCCTGACATCTGCTGAGAGAGCAGTACAGCAGTGTGCAGGCGATCCTGGAAGTTTATGAAGAGTGCTGAGAACAACTTCTAGGTGCAAGTATTGGAGAGTCCAATTAGGGGGGGGGGCGTGATCTTCTTGACCCGCTACTCACAAACAGGGAAGAATTGATGGAGAATGTAGAAGTGGATGGCCACTTGGGCAGCGGTGAACACGAGATGATTGAGTTCTGGATCCTGAGGAAAGGAAGGAAGGAGAACAGTCAAGTAAGGAGCCTGGACTTTGAAAAAGCAGATTTCAGCTTACCCAAAAAACTAATGTGCAAGATCCCCTGGGAGGCCAGCTGGAGGCATAAAGGAGTCCAAGAGAGCTGACTGTCCTTTTAAAAAACCTTGCTGAAGGCACAGGAATGAACTGTCCCAATGTGCAGGAAGACTAGCAAGTATGACAGAAGACCAGCTTGGATTAGCAGGGAACAGTTCAGTGAGCTAAAACACAAAAAAGAGGCTTACAAGAAGTGGAAACATGAACAAATGACTAAGGAGGAGTATAAAAGAATTGCTCAGGCATGGAGGGATGAAATCAGGCAGGCTAAAGCGCATTTGGAGTTGCAGCTAGCAAGGGACATGATGGGTAGCAAGCAAGGTTTCTACCATTATGTCAGCAGCAAGAGAAAGCTCAGGGAAAGTGTGGGTCCCTTATGTGGGAGCAACCTAGTGACAGATAATGAGTAAAAAGCTGAAGTACTTAATGCCTTTTTCACTTCAGTCTTCATAGGCCATTGGTTCCCAGGCTGCTGCACCTGGCGGCACATTTTCGGAGGAGGTAAGCAGCCAACACTGGTGAAAGACCATGTTAGGGCCAATTAGAAAAGGTGGATGTGTGCAATCCCATGGGGCTGGATGACATGCACCCAAAGGTGCTGAGGGAGCCGGCAGATGTGATTGCACAGCTGAGACATCCAGCCCCTGTATTGTCCCCGACTCCCACACCAGAATTCAGATGACAAGTGCCCTGCTATAATTTTTAACATTTTCTAATAAAGTTTTTAATCTGTTTCATGCCTGTGTAGCACAAGGTTTAGCTAGGGTCCCGGATTGCCTGGGACAGTCCGAGATTTCAGGCCATCCTGGTGTCCTGGCTGGTTAGCGAAAATTGAACCAGAAGTCCCAGAATGGCAGAGGGGTGGGGTGCAGTGTGGCAAGGAGCTGGAACAGCATGGTGTGCCAGGTGGGCAAGAGGGAAGGCATGGCTGCTGTTGTGTAGAAGCAAGGCGAGTGGACTGGCGCAGTGTTTAGCACAGCCTGCCCCGCACATCCAGCTGCTGCTCAGGAGGAGCCAGCCTGGCCAGGCGGGGTGGTGCCTGCTCCAGCAGTGCCTGCCTAGTGCACCATGCTGCTGTGCTTCCCCTCTGGACCGTTTCCCATGCCCCTGCCCACCTGCCTCTTGCCTCCAGCAGCACCACTGACTTGTTGCAGGGCAGGCATAGTGCCATGTCTCAGATTTCCTTAAACATACCCTATGTGGTCACCCTATGACATTCAATACTTGGATTATTTCACAGGTCAAAATAAAGTCACAAGGAGGCAGGAAGTGGCCAGAACAGAAATGGAGCAGACTTTATATAACATAAAAGTCCACCAGAGGTGTGAGCTGGAGTCCCTTGGAGCAGACAGGGGTAGATAAAAAGGATCAAGGACCTGGAGTGCAGAACAAATGTACTGAGCTCTTGGCCCACTCATTAAGGCGACTGTCTCTGGACTCTTCAGCAGGAGGCCTCCATAGAGACCTACAAGGGAAGGAACCAGTAATTATAGGTGTCTCTGCTTGATTATCAGTTTATGTATGAGGGGTTAAAGTTTGGGGTGGTGAACGTGCCAAACAGTTAGCAGGCAGGATGCTAAGGTTGAATCAACTTGTGGCTTGACTTAAAAGCCTGATAGCCCCAAAGCAAGGCTGATGCAAACATGCAAACTAAGAATGCTCCTGTGTCACCTTCAGAAGGTTAAAGGGAAAAGCAATCACGAAGGGACTGGGGAAGGCATTTTGATGAATTAATTTATACGTGCCGTGGCTCCCAGCTACAGCAGAGGACAAACAATTAATTTTCTGAGGCACTTAATGGGCAGAAGGGTGACCTCATCAGCTTGCAAAGCAAGGTATCGCAGAGCAGCCTGTTTTCCCCTGTTCTTCCCCGCCTGCAATCAGGATACAGTGAAAATGCAGGCTCAGACGGAATTGCTCAGCATTTCAAACAAGGCTGTAATGGTACTTGGCCTGCAAAATTAGAGAAGGAATGAGGATCTGCCTCCTCTTCTCTATTTGTTGCTGCTGGATTGGCAGGAGTGTGCATCAAAACATCCTTGAAGTTTGGGCAGAACAAATCTAAATTATGGCATGATGTGCTGGGGGGAAAAAGGGGTCAGTGATGACCGATAACTGCAAGGGGAATTTTTTGAAGGCACAAGCCCTCTCTGCCTGGTGGAGGTGAGGCTAAAAGCCTCACAAGTCAAGGGTTTTATCTGTGTCTGTTTTAGAAAGCTATTCCAGTCCATTTGGTATAAATACAATCTCTTCCACAGCTAAGGAACTTTGACTTCAAAGGGCCAGAAACAACTGAGGAAAGAGCCAGGCAGAAGCGGAGATTAATTTGCCCCCTCAAGGCAGAGCACAAATAGGTTCGTTACTGCATCATGAGAACGCAACTGAGATTGTATTTTATTCACAAAAGGAAGAGTTGTTCAGGCCTGGGAGCGAGAAGTAGACATATCAGTGCCAGAACAGCCCGACGTGAGCAATGTACCTGAAAATTGCAAGAGCAGCTCTCTGCAAAACGCCAGCACAATCACTGTGTGATTCGTGACCAAAATGAACACCTCACTTTCCCCTTCCTTCCCCTAGAGTGGTGGGTTCACCAGGGTTACTTTTGATTTACACTCGCAGATGGGCCTGATCCAGAGCCCACGGAAGCCATCTGGGATCGCAATAGCTCAGAATCTGGAAGAGAGAAAAAAAATTGGGTCTGCCTGTGTCTATTTTGAAGTGCAATTCTGCTTTACATAGTGATTATCGTTTGTCCCTCTTTTTACGCAAGTGTAGTTCTGTGTGTTCAGAGATGTATCTACTGGCTTGAGTGCTAAGAAAGGAATTTTAACTGCTTTTTATTCCCACAAGTCCTTAAGAACTAGATCTGCAAGAGAGAGATGTTCTCTCTCACCCAGCACTGTTATTTGTCAGGCCCAAGACCAAACAAAATGTCTTGGTTATACCTGTACAAGTCCCCTGGAGATAATTAGCAGTACCTTTGCAATCGTATGAATGCGAACATGTGTCTGAGAACATCTCAGTTCATGCTCACTGATCAGGATCACCAAAGAAAGCTTTTATAGGCAGAAGGAGACCAGTTTGGTACAGGCCCTAGTGGGAATTTGCAGGGAACATAGAGCAGTTCATGTCGGGGAAAGAGCTGTGTAACCCCTGCTGAGAATCTGGCCTCAGGCTTTTCCTTACAAACTAGTTCAGGAGAAGAAAGAATCAAATTTCACAGTGTGCTTTTTACAAAGGCCCACCACACCCCAACACGCGAGAGATGAACCGCTGGCATGGATGGAGGCTCAGTGCACACCAAATAAATATGCAACGTGCAGAAGAGCCCCACATGGAGGAAGAAAGGAAGGAAAGCAACACTTGCATTGTTTCCTTCTGTTTTCCCCATTTCTGAGGGAGAAGAAAGTCCGGCAGCTTGTATAAAATAAAACAGCATGTATTTTTATTCCATTTCACTTGCAAGATAAAGGATATTACGAAAGTCTGTCTCAGTGTACTAGGGTCAGCCAGGTAGAGTTACAGGTCACCCGGAAAGCAAGGCACCAAGAAATAAAGCAAATGATGGGAGATTCCCTGCAGTTTATCTGCCCTTTCCAGCTTCTGAATGTCCTCATGCCTAGCACAAAGCAAAAAGCCTTATAAAGACAGACTAAATTCAGACTCCATCTCAGCAATCCTTAATGTGACAGGGAAACAAAACACACCTGCACTTCCCAGGCCTCTCACTCTCCTTGCAGAGAGAAAAGGAAATGTTACGAAGGGGGAGAAATGACTTCTAAGCTGACAGTCATCTCCAGTTCATGGGGCGAGGGTAAGGCTTGTGGGCAGCAGTTTGTGGCTGAATAAGCAACTCTTCAGGTTACATGTCTGCAACACAAGGGCGTGAATCATTCACTGGCTCCGGAGAAGAGGTCCAGAGCTGTGTTACCTGGGCGCAATGCTTAAACTCAGCAATTTCCCTCTCTCTTTTTTTCAAATGTACCATCTAAGAAACAGAAGTTCAAATAGCCTCTAGGCCCCAGGGTGGGGGGGAGCGGCAAAACATCCAGTACAAATGGACCTACAAGGAAACTGACCCTAACAGGAAGCATTAGTGAGATCAAGATACAGACGTTGACTAGTCAAAGTCTTTTCCACCGATCAGCAGAAAGCCACAGATTGCAGTTGTCATCTTCAGGGACATCAACCACGCTTCTGACCGAAAAGACGGGGCACGTGGGCTCAGCTCAGGCTGAACTCCGAGACAAAGAGCCAGAGAAATACAGCAAGTTCTTCTGTGTAGAGGTCTATAGAAGAGGAGATTTCAGACCCAGACCAAAATTATTCATTCTGAAGAGTGAATATGAAGTCAGCCTGGCCAAGGGATATATGTGTTTTTTTATAGGTCTACCACCTGGATAATCCCTCTGCCTATCGAGGGACTGGTCTGCGGTGGGGAAGGTAGAGCCTCTTTCTTTGGAACATGTAGAAAATATCAGTATTAGCAATATTCCAGTAACCCTGAAAGGCCCAACCTCTGTTAAGGGCCGTGTTGTCTTGGGCGCTATCCAGAAGTGTAGCGCAACACACTCTCTCTCCTTTGAAGAGCTTATAGGCCAGACACAGGATAGAAGAGGAGAATAAAACATAGAAGCCAAAGAAGATGGAGAACCAAGACACACAGAGGTGAAATGGTTTGTTCAAGGTCACACAGGAGATAGAGCTGGAATTGAACCCATACTTCCCTGTCCACTGCATAAGCCCCAGGTTAGCTTTATGGAATGAAAGACCTGACCTTTTATTACCGGTTAGCTGTTTTACAGTGACTCCTGCCCTCTTCCTCCAGCCCTTCCGCAGAGAACATCTTCCTCCACCTGATTTTCATAAACACCATTGAACCTCACCCCATCAAATCCCTCTGCAAAACCCATCTCTACCAAAAGGCCTAGGGTAAACCAACCAGAGGGTCTGCCTGCGCCAGGGGCTTTAACAGTTCATTAGCTTCTCTCCTGATCAGTCTCAATTGTTGCACTGATGCTCAGACTTTAGACCCTGAGGCACAGGCAGCTCTTTAACTGCCTGTGGCTCTTAGCAGAAAACATTGAAGAGGGGCTTTTTATTTAATTTACTGTATGCACTGGGCATCCCTCTCCTGCAGTCATGAATGATTTAATATATCTGTTCAGTAAACCAGTGGGTTAGCAAGCTACAACCATTTATTTGCAGCTGTTTTCGACAAACGTAGACATAAATTCAAGAAGTGCTAAGTTCACCAGCCAGCGAGGCGGCTTTATGCGGTTCTGCTTCTCTGGTTGATACTGGTGGCTTATGAGCTTCCCAAGTGAGTCAGCACAGAGCTTCCGTTTTAAATAAATCAAAACTATTTAACTCCACCACTATTACCAGCAAGGAGTTCATACAGCCTTATGCTCCTAGGATTCCTGTCCTTGTCAACTTTCTCTTACTGCAATGCAATAAAACAACATATTGCCAGCCCTCAGAGGCACCCGGCTTTGTGTTCCCTTTCTAAGGTTCTTCAAAGCTCCATCTTGTACGACTGCTGTACTGCCCAAATACTGCCTTGCAAATGGCCTGGTACTGCCATTTTAATACTTCAGCTCCTCAAGATCTTAAGCTAGCAGGATGCCTTGTCTCCTTCCTGAGACAGGGGATCTTCACATATTGCAAACAGCCCTAAAGAACCCCAGGGACGGTATATATTGCTGGATTTATGCTTCCTGATGTCCTTAGAGGTCTCTGCTTCCTTAATCAGTATAGTCATCTCCCTGAGAGTGATGTAAAGCTCCTGGATTCCTAGCAGTTCTTATCGTGACCACAGCTGGGATGCCCTCTCCTTAGCTCCTCTGTCCTCACCAACGGGACAGAGCGCTGCCCTTTATCTAAACCAGCTGTGCTCTCAGGCAGCAATCACCCCAACGATTTGCAAACACCTCCCAGAATCGTAAATCAAACACTGAGTGATCTGGTCCGCCCCTCATGTCAGCAGAGGGGTATTTTTTTTTTTCAGAGACAAGAGTTATGGCTCTGTTCCTGTATCTTTGCAGTGTTACTGGGTTTTCCTCTTTTTTCCAAGGTAGGCGTTCAGCACTGAGGCTATGTTGATCTTTGGCAGGATATCCTATGGGAAGTATGAACCTCTGGGAATTAAGATAGGCCATGTGGTCTGGCAAATACATGCCAGAGATTTTAATCAATACTCTTGGTTTATTCCCTGCTTTGCTACAAAATGCCGTGTAATTTTGTGCCGTTGCTTAGGTCCTTGACACACATGCCATCTCAGATGTGATTAATGGATTGATTGAACCTTAAAAACTAACCCAGACACTTGTTCAAATCAACTGAAGGCGTGATAATACAGTAAATGAGTCACAATGTTATTCCACATATCATGTGTATACAAATGAGCCACAAATTTGTCCATGCCTTGTATTGAACATGCGGCCAGCTGGGGATGGCCCATGACAGATCCCAACACTCACCTGAGTGTCCAGGTCCAGCATGGGGCCCCCTCCAGATCCATGGACCTCAGATCCCACGTAGCACCCAATGAGGGGTGTGGTGAACCTGACCTCAGGGAGCATATCTCTGATCTCAGGCTCACCGATCTCATAGATTCATAGGTATTAGGGTAGGAAGGGACCTCAACAGATCATCAAGTCCAACCCCTGCCTGGGCAGGAAAGTGCTGGGGTCAGATGACCCTACAGCCAGATGCCTATCCAGCCTTCTCTTAAAGACCCCCAGGGTAGGGGAGAGCACTGCCTGCCTTGGGAGCCCGTTCCAAATTTGGCCACTCTTACTGTGAAAAAGTTTTTCCTGATATCTAGCCTAAACTGCTGTCTGTCAGTTTGTGACCATTGTTTCCTGTTACCCCAAGAGGCGCCCTGGTGAGCACAGCATCTCTGATCCCTTGCTGCGTCCCTCTAATGAATTTGTAGGTGGCCAAAAGATCACCTCTTAGCCTTCTCTTGCTGGGCTGACGAGGTACAGGTCCCTCAGTCTCTTCTCATAGGGCTTGTCCTGTAAGCCCCTAATCATACAAGTGGCCTTCCTCTGGACCCTCTCAAGTCTATCAACGTCCTTTTTGAAGTGTGGCATCCAAAACTGGATGCAGTACTCCAAATGTGGAGTGATCAATACTGCATTAAGGGGAAGTATTGCCTCCTTGGTTCTAGTTGCCATGCATCTGCTGATGTATGATAAAGTGCAGTTAGCGTTGCTGATGATTTCATCACGCTGATGACTCACTATGACTCCGAAATCCCTTTCTACTCCTGTGCTGCTGAGAGGGTCACTTCCCAGCCAGTAAATGTGCTGGATATTTTTGCACCTTAGGTGCAGCACTCTGCATTTGTCCTTGTTGTACTGCATCCTGTTGTGTACTGCCCACTTTTGTAACCTATCCAGTTCTGCCTGCGATTGCTTTCTACCCTCCAGAGTGTGCACTTCACCCCACAATTTAGTATCATCTGCAAACTTGGACAGCGTACACTTCAAACCCTGATCCAAGTCACTGATGAAGATATTGAAGAGTCCAAGGACTGAATCCTGTGGGACCCCACTACCCACATCCATCCAGGTTGACACCAACCCATCCACTACCACTCTCTGGGTGCAACTGCTAAACCAATTTGCCATCCACCGGACCGTGTAAACATCTGTGTCACAGCCTCTTAATTTATTTATGAGGATGGGATGAGATACTGTATCGAAGGCCTTGCTAAAATCTAAGAGAACGACATCCACCTCTACTCCTGCGTCTAAGCATTTTGTGACCCTGTCATAAAACAAAACGAGATTGGTCAGACATGATCTACCTGCTACGAATCCACTCTGGTTTCCCTGCTGCATTATTTTTCCCGCTGGACTCCCACAAATATGATCCTTCATAATCTTTTCAAAGACGTTTCCAAGGATGGAGGTGAGACTGGCTTGGATAATTACTTGGATCCTCCTTCCTCCCCTTCTTGAAAATAGGGACCACACTGGCCCTTTTCCAGTCCTCTGGGACCTGACCCGAGCACCACGAGTGCTCAAACAGACGTGCCAGTGGTTCTGCTAGGACACCAACCAATTTCTTCAGTACTCTCAGATGCAGCTCATCCAGGCCCGCCGACTTGAACACATCCAGTCCATCTAAGTGACTCTGCATCAAGTCAGGGTCGACAGTTGGTGGGCTGGTGTCCCTCTGCCCATCTAAGAACTCATTAGGAGACTTCTCTTGACCCCTGTTCAGGAACACTGAGGCAAAAAAAACTCATTGAATAGCTCAGCCTTGTCCCCCCTGTCTGTCACTAATTGCTCCTACTTGTTCAGTAGGGTTCCTGCGCTGCCCTGCGCCTTCCTTTTAGTCCCTACATACCTAAACAAAGACTTTTTGCTGTCTTTAATGTGGGTTGCCAGCCTCAGCTCTGTAGTTGCTTCAGCTTTTCTAAGAGTCTCCCTGCAAGTGCGGGCCAAGTAGGTATACTCCTCCTTGATAGCTTCCCCCTGCTTCCACTGCCTATACGCCTCCTTTTTTGCCCTTAGGCTCCCTAAGGATTTCTCTTTTTAGCCAAGGAAGTTTTTTTGCTCCTTTCCGCCTTTTCCCTCGTCCTGGGATAGTCTCCCTCTGTGCCTGAAGGATTGCCTCCTGTAGAAACGACCACCTTTCCTGGACTCCCATCTCGCCAATACTCTTCTCCAGAAGTGCCTCATTGACTAGACTCCTACGCACACTGAAGTTAGCCTTCCTAAAGTCAAGCCTTCCACCCGACTAGTTATCTTACCCACCCTATGCCATACAGTAAATTTGACTGATTGGTGGTCACTGTCCCCAAGGACCACAGATCTGCAGCTCCCGTACCAGGTCCTCCCCCATAGCCAACACCAAGTCCAGTAAGGTATTCCCTCTAGTGGGACCATATACCTCCTGCGTTAGGTGAAGGTCCTGCACGCAGGTTAAGAACCTATGTGAACAGCTGGATTTGGCTGAATGCTCCTCCCATCTCAGGCTCACTGAACTTTAAAAACCATGTGTGTAGCTGGGCTGCACATGTGGTTTTCTGACATCCATGGTACCCAGGATCAAGGAGCCTCTTCCTGATCCTCAGATCTCTGGGCACACATGGTTTTCAAAGTTCCCAGTATGATGGGATCCTGGGTTCAGGGAGGGTCTCCTTGATCCCAAGGTCCCTGTATTACAGAACCTGTAAAAACCACATGTGTTGCCAAGCTGCACGAGGCCAACTCCAGGGTCCCCATGCATTGGGGTGAGTAAAGGCCATGTGTGCCACCCAGCGGGAGTATTGACAATCAGTTGATTGTCAGCTGGGGCTTGTTTCAGACCCTGGTTTGGTCTCCAGCCCCAGCTGACAATCAACTGATTGCGAGTACCCAGCTTTCAATTTGCTACTGCAATGGGGGCCCAGGATCACAATCCTGGGTTCCCTGCACTGACAAGTAAGGCAAAATGAGGATCTAATCCCTGATCCCAAAATTGCACATCCTGCCATGCAGCACTTGTGGCATGACAGGAGGTATGACTGTTGGGATCGTGGGGCTGTTGCTGCTTTAACTATGCCAGCTATACCCCCCCGGTGTAGCTCAGCTCTGCCTGAAGGAGTCTCTCAGATACCAGAATTAATACACATATACTTTTGTAATACCCCGTCATCTGTCTCTAGAATCAAACAAAACAGCGAGGGGGAGGAGGAGAAACCACCACCCACCTTTTTCATCTAATGTGTTTTAGGGACTCAAGCTGAGTGCAATATATCTGCACTCATGTAGTGCATAAGTGGATGTAGGTGCCTAGGTAGAAAAGGATCTGGTCCTTAATCAACATATGAATAAGTAAACAGAGCAGAAATAACAGAAAGCCATCCCATTCCATTTTGGTGTATGAGCTAGAAGAGACTTTGGTAAAGAGTACCGGAGGAGTCACTGAACAACTTTTGACCTTCTGATCTCACCATTTTGTATTATGTTCAAGTTCAAAGGAAGTGCAGTAGGACACCAGCCTGGCTAGACAGTGATCTCTTAAATGAACTGAAACTCAGAAAGGAATCTTTTAAATAGTGGAAACTTGTTCATAGCTGTAGGGAGGAGTTTAAGAGTATCCCATGGGCTTTCCTGTGGGTGGGAATGGATTTTTCCCTGTGGCTATAGGGGCCTGCAGTAGATGATCCATCCAGCCCCACTTTCTTATGAGCCAAAGATTAAACTTTTAGCCCACTGCTTGCAGCCAGTGAGAGAAGACGGCACCAAGCCAAAAACATTCCCTAGCAAATGGAAGACCTAAAATGACAAATGCAAATCAGCAGCTCCCGCTTGATGTGATGTAATGGAAGATTTTAAGGTCATAAAATGAGAAATGTGTGGCAATGCATCATGTACAAATCATATACAAAACAGATCTTCAAAACTGCACATCCAGCAGCTACACAGACTCTCTCTTGTGCAAGCAAATATGGATCACATGCCTAAGATGGTCATTCACAGAAATTTATGCAGGCTGTTAAAAAGTGGCAGCTCTTTCTTTTTTTGCTCTTTTCTGTCTTGTTTCCTTGCTGAAAGATAAACGTTTTTCCTGACACTACGATGAATACATTGGAGATGACTTAGTGCCCCTGTATCTGTTCCCAAACACTATGGAGCTTTCAAAGCAAAGATTCATATACATTCGATTCAAGATAAATTGGACCGATTCTCAGTTAGGGGTTATCTGTCCATGGAGTTATTCTTGGCTACTGCAAAACCATCGAGTCTCTGTCCCAGCACCCTGAAAGGGGATCCCTTACAAACCCTCCTATCCTAGAAGGCTAAGCCATCAAGGAAACGAGAACAATAAGGCTACTAGACTGGATGGCATACCTGTTGAAATCTACAAGGCTGGTGGCTAGGAACTGGTACTGAGAATCCACAGCTTATTCTTCAGATTTGCAGCAATGAAGAGATCCCCGAGGACCTGAGGAATGCCAACATCATGGCTACCTTCAAGAAAGGAGATAAGTTTGTGTGGGAACTATCAAGGTATCCCCCTCATTTCCAGAGCAGGGAAAATCCTCACCTACATCCTCCTGAACCATCGTCTACCTCTTCATGATGAAGTCCTGCCAGAATCTCAGTGTGGTCTCATACCACGAAGTAATTGACGTAAGTGTTGTTGTTTGCCGCATTCAAGAAGAACGTCAGGGAACAACACCACGACTTTGGCCTTCATTGGCCTTAGTAAGGTCTTTGATTCCATCAGTTGCAAAGCCTTGTGGAAAGTACTGGCCAGATGTGGAAGTCTTAAAGTGCATCAAGGTCCTGAGGCTTCTCCATCGCCAGATGACTGTGACCATTGTATTAGCAGATCGGAGCCAGATCCACATGTCATCCAAACTGGGATCAAGCAAGGATACGTCATGGAGAACAGAGTTGGGACAATTTTTGATACACATCCTGGCTCTCATTAAGGACCACCTTTCTTCGGGAATTGACACGTAATATCAAGTGGGTGCAAGGCTCTTCAATCTGAGGCATTTTTGCACAAAAACCAAAGTACTCAAAATAACCATCCTTGACCTTCAATATGTTGATGACTGCACTATCCTTGCAGAACTGAGGAAAACTTTCAGACCATGCACGATCTCTTTGCAGAAGCCTACCAAACTCTGGGCCTCTCTCTCAATGTCAAGTGCACTAAAGTGCTCTATTTGGATGCTCCCGGCTATAAATGTGATCCCTCTCTTTTCAAATTACCATCAAGGAAAAGACCCTGGAGATAGTTCAACAGCCTCCCCTACCTTGGTAGCCACCTCTCCAAGAGACCTAAAATTGATGAGGAGATTCAGCTCAGGATCTGGTGTGCAAGTGCCTCCTTTGAGAAATTGCTGCCACATGTTTTTAGGGATCATAATCTCCAGAAAGACATCAAGATTCAGGTCTACAACACGGTCATCATCCCCATTCTCCTTTATGGCTGTGAAACATGGGTGACCTACCATTGTCATCTCGAGAGTCCAGAGAGGTATGATCAACAATGTCTCCAGAAAATCCTCTACATCAAATGGGAGGATTGTTGCACAAACACCAGTATCCTTGCTGCAGCCAATGTTACCAGCATTGAGTCAATGATCCACAAGCAATAACTTTGCTGGACCAGACACTATATGTGGATGCCTGACTCTCAAGTCCCAAAACAAATGCTATACTCTCAGCTTAGTTATGGCTTGAGATCTTGCAATGGCCAGAAGAAATCCTACAAGGACATACCAAGAAAATGGATACCAACATTGAGAGTTGCGAGAAGCTAGCTGCCAACTGACTCCAATGGTGCTGCAACCTCAAATCAAGCGGCAGCCCATTCAGAGGGAAAGCATATTGCCCTTGAAGGAGAGAAGAGAGAGCAGAGGAAGGGGAAGGAGAAGAAGCTCAGCCTACAGCCCGCTTTCCCCTGCAGAAAGATTTGCAACTTCTGCAAAAAGATCTGCAGCTCAGGGACTGGATTCGCCTCAGGTCATCTCAAGATCCATCACTGAGTCATGGTAGAGATCATCCTCTGATTGAAGGGTCACCACTGATGACAACAGTGATGACACTTGAAAAGGACCAGACTTGGAGAAAAATATTCCCCATGCCCCCACGTCTGGACTTCAAACAGCCCCCTAACCTTGCCCAAGTCATCACCAAAAGTAAACTCGCTGTTGAACAACGAGCACATAATGGAACCCAGCCCTGCCTCAGCAATAGATGAGAGGAGAGACCTGTCAACACATCTCTACTGCCACAATAATCAACACTCCTCACAACAAACACTTCAGAATCCATGGATCATACACATGGTTATCCCAGAACGCGGCATGCCAGTGCACCAAATGCCCTAATGGAAACCACGTGGGTGGAAACAGACTAAAACTATGCACCATAACGAATAGCCACCAAAAAAAGAGGCAGAGCACAGAGGTACTAGCACACAGGTAGAAGAGCACTTTTCACAGAAAAAAAAGAAAAAAAAAAAATCACTCCCTGCCTGACCTCAGTTCTAGTGCTCATGAAACCCCCCCCGGAGCAGAAATCCATTAGGCTATTGGACACTAAACACCTGGGATTTAACATAAACAATGACTTCATGGTCCATTATAATCCATCTGATATTCTTTAACCCCTGCACTTCATAGATGATAATGACCCTACTTAAGCTTTTGTTCCATCTGCTGTTTCGCTCAGCTGCGTCTGCTTCTGTCTCAGAGGCCCGAGAAAAGGTACTGCGATACTCAAAAGATCTCCTGTGCCTATATAAACCATACAGCTAGTCCAATAAAAGATAGCACCCACAAGAATTCTTGTCTCTTACCCCTAGGTTCACAGAGTCCTTAGATGCCAGGGTCAGAAGGGACCTCAACAAATCACTGAGCCCGACTCCCTTGAATTACATGTGAAGTAATTCCAGACTAGTTACTATGCATGAAATTCACACTTCACCTCACTTCAAATTAATTTCCAATGTAGTCAAGCCCTTATTCAAAGGCTCTTTCAGTGTAATTTGTACTATTTAAGATCTCCGTATACTTTCAGAGCAGTGCAACTTGGTGAAAGGACATGGCTGTATCTAGAATTTTGACAAGCGGGATGTGGATGATGTAGTGCCTCATCCCATATAACACAACTCATATTTTTCCTCCAGCTAAAAAGAAACTAGAAGCCTTACTGATTTACTAGTGGTCTAGGGCTGTATTATTCAGTTTCAGATTGAAGTAAAAACAAATATGACTTTATTGGAATGTGCAATAACTTGCTATATCATATATTACTACCCAACAAACTAAGCGAAAAATAATCAAAAGATGTTGTTTCATTAGTCCTGTAGTCTTTAGAAATAAATGTTCGTCTCTTTTTTTAGATTCCTAAGACAAAATCTAACCTTCTTGAGACTCTTGAGTGCATCCAATGCTTCACTGAAAACTTAGTTCCATACCTGAGATACTGTTCACCTGAGTTAACATTTCCACACCTGAATGAATGTGTTTAGCTAGAGTTAAAACCAGCGGGCAGAGTTGTAAAATAGGAGCTACATTACCAGGAGCCGTTACAGACAGCAAAACTGCAGAAAAAAAGGTCAGTTTGATTAGTGGAGCATTGAGACCATTAAAAAGGAGGGGGGGTTCCTAGCACCTGTGGAATGAAAAGTTTAAAAGAAATCAAGTAGATTATAATGAGCCAGGAAGTCAAGTGACGCCCTCACTACTGCCTGAATAGAAATGCTGCTCTCACTGCTAGGCAGTTTGTTTTTAACTTTGTGTGGAGCAGGCATCGATGGAGACACTGTACCCCTCCTGGATCCATCACTGCCTTAGGGCATACTGTAAACAAAAAACAGACCCAAGCGTTTCTGCTGGAAGCACAATGGAGTAAGAATGGGCTCAGAGACAACACTCAACATGTACAAGTGCTGTTAGGCATGTGCAATACACTTCTTGCTTCTTCTCTGACAAACTGTATATTGGCTGCTTTGTTTCCAAACTGACTCCCAAGGGAAAAACCGTGACCTCTACCAAGCTGCATCGCGGGCCTTTTCCTATATGATTAATAAGAGAATAATCCTGTCATCCCCTCCTTCCTCAAAACAGGTCTCTCCACAGTTTTGTCCACCAGCTCTGGAGCTAGTGATAATGAAATACAATATCATTGACCATCTAAGACACACAAGAGAGAATACAGGCAATACTTTGAGGCAGCTGTGCAGCTTTCATTAATGTTTGGTTCAGAAACAGTCAGAGAAAAGGTAAATGAACATCAGAATTTAACACCGACTGAAAAAACATTTAAAAGTTGGGGTTTTTTTCTATGTGTATTTTTCTTCCATTTAAGAAACATAATTAGTAAAAGAGTACAAGTTATTTTAAGATGGTTTCTTAGAAAACCTACGTTTTTAAATGGATTTCTTTTATTTGCTTTTTGCCAAATGGCACTAACAAGATGTTTCCTATCTCACAGTCAGCCAAACTGCAACAGTTGACTGAGCATCCTGAAGCTGTGACAAATATGTGGCTTGTTCTCTGCACTTACTCACTAACACCTTACTGTCCAGCTAAAGAACAGGTCATGTAAGCAAACCTCAGGACTGAAAAAGCAGGAGCACCTGATGCAAAGACAAGGGGTATGCCTATACATGCACTTTAACGTGCTGTAGCCTATTTTACTGCACATTGCAGTGTCACATAAAAAAAACATGCCAATATTCTAATGTGCAGTAAAATAGGCTACAGCACATTAAGAGTCTCTTAAAAGCATACACTTTCACTACTGCACATTAGGGTAGCCTAATGAACATTTATTTAGTACCTCGCATTGGAGGGTGCTTTTAGATGTGCTCGGGGCAAAGTGTGGTGGGGAGTGGTGCTTTAATTAGAGCATGTAACAGGTATCCGCTCTGGGCTGATCCAAATGTGACCCACACACCTGTTCCTGGGGCAACCGCCCACCTTCTCATCTGCCATGCCTTGATGTTAATTGATTAATTGATGTAAATTAGTGGGAGGCTGCCTTTGTACCGCCCTGCTGCCAGGGGGTGCTATCTGCGGCTCCATTTCCTCCTCTACACCACAGCCCATGCCTCGCCGATGGAACAGACGTTATGTCTTAGCCTTCTTACAATCTGGCCCCTTTCTGTTCTCTCTGGGCCTTCTTTCCTTTAATTCACGCCCTCTCCAGTGCTAGGGCTCTCCCTGGCCTTATCTCACTATGTGCCCTCTTCTCTGGGGCCTCCTCAATGATGCTGCCCCCTTTTCTGGGGCTCACCGCACCTGCACTGGGGCCTCTCAGCAGTGCCCCCTCTCCAGGGCTTCTCCACAATGCTGCCCCCTTCGCCAGGGCTCACCACACCTGCACTGGGGTTTCTCTATATTGCTGCCCCCTTCTCTGGGGCTTCTCCACACAATGCTGCGCCCTCACTGGTGCTGAGGTTCCCACTCTGCTGTGGGTCCCCTATGAGGCCTCCTCCAACCCCCTAATAGCCTCACCCAAACCACCGGTTACAAACAGCAACACAAATGTAAGCCACCTGGCCATAACAACAGTCCAGCCTACCAGGGCATACTCCATCCCTCCGCCGTGTCAGACGCTGCACCTTCGGTCAGGCTTCCCTCTCTTCCAAGGCAGAGAGCTCCTTCCTCCTTGGCTGCTGGCAGCGAACTCTCTCCGGCCCCAGCTCCTAGGGTTTATAAGGGAGCCAGGCCCTGCCCCTTTCAATCAGCTGACCACTGGGCAGGTGTGATTGCTTGTTAGTTCCCATTGCCCTGGCAACCAACAGCTGAGCTCCTTATTCCCTGCTAGAGCTTTTTCCCTAGCAGTTTCCCCTCTTTAGGAGCAGGGCACCTAAGCGCTCTGCAACAGAGTGGTTCTGAGATCTGCTTTAATTAAAGTGCTGCCACGTCTCCTGTATCAGCATCCCTGCACTTAAAAATGGTGGCAGGGACACTTGAACTAAAGCTCATTCAAAAAGATTTAACTAAGGCACCCCTACCACCATTTTTAAGCATGCAGATGCTGATAAATGTGATCTGGGAGGCTGCTGGAGAGCGGCAACACTACAGCTAACTCAATTAATTGAATCTTGATGCCAAGGAAGGCATTGATGCTGGCAGTGGTGTCCTCCACAGCAGTGGGGGGCAGGGATGTGTCGTGCTGCCACAGGTAGCCCTCCAGATGGCAGCAGAGGTTGTGTGGCAGCCTGGGCTTGCCCTCTACACCATTGTAGCTCAGGGACCCGAACCAGGAGCGCAGTTGTGTCTGGGGCACCAGGAAGATCAGCAACAGTGGGGAGTAGTGGCTCAGGCTCTTCTCCACCTGCACAAACAGGACATCATGGACTGCCCAAGACATGAACAGCAGGGGCACACTCAGGGCACAGTGGTGACATGGATGAGGAGGGACAGAACAGCCCTAGGGTGCCTCCCTGGAGAGGCACCCTGCAGGGAGGGCAGGGGTGTAGACAGTCCCTTGTCTTAGTTGTCTGGAAGCCCTGTGGACCTTGAACCTGGGTGCTGTGAGCTGGGTGGCAGCATGGCAAACTGGCTGGCCTCCAAGGGCAGAGGGGGTAGTGGGGTCTGGAGTCATAGCAGCAGATGCTGCCAGGACACTGGCCTGTTTCACCCTGGGAATGGTGCAGGGGAGGCAGGCTACCTGCAGCCAGCAGCCAGTGGCCCACCGGCCCCTGGGGTGTAGCAGGGATAGGAGGCTTGACCAGCTGCCACCTGGGCTTAGGCCTGTCTGGCCAGCTTACCATGGTCCCTAGGCACCCATTCATCCCAGACACCTGATCTAAGGCCAGGCAGCACACAGCCCCTGGTGCAGAGCATCTTATCTCTGAAATGTTGTAAACTCTCACAAAATTTTCTGTTTGTTGCCTCTGCAGGGCCAACATCTGGATGTAGGGGAGAGCCTATCATCCCCAGTGGGGATGTGGGCTCCGGGTCACCTCCACCCACTGCTGGAGCCATCTGGAAGTGCCATCTGTGCCAATGATGGACCAGATACTGGACCCTCCTACTCCAGTGGCTGGCGGTGGTGGCAGAGGAGTGGGAAGCATGGACGCAGGATAGTAGGTATGGAAGCAGGCCTGGTGGGTGGAGGATGTCACCTGCGGGGAGGCACGGGACTGGGAGCAGCAGGACCACTGGGCCGGAGTGGAGGCCCTGGACTGGGAATGCCTAAAGATGTTCCTGCAGAAGGGGGATGCCAACTGCCAGGCTATGGACACCTTCCTGGTCCTCACAGCTGTATCCATGTCCCCCATTGCCCAGCCCACACCATGGCTCCACAAGGCCCCTGGATCTTGCCCACCACCCTGCAGCAGGCACCCATCTGGCCCTGGGAGGAGGCACTTTGGCACCTAATGCCCACCAGACCCCCTGGTCCAGCCCCCACCCCAGACGCGTTGCCACCTACCTGGTCCTGACCCCGCCTCTCTCCCCTGAACCATGTACCCAAAGACCTGGCGACCCACTGGAGATACCACAGCCACCAGACCCATGGGGGAACATCCTGAGGCTGGGGAGCTGGGCACCTGCTCTGGGGCTATGTCCCCTAGGCCCATCCCCCTATGGCATCCTACCTTGGGCTCAGAGACCCAAAAGATTGTAAATAGTTTTTCATTTGTAAATAGTTTTCCATTTTGTGTATTGTTTTCCACTTGTAAGTGTTTTTTTTTATTGTTGGTCGATGGGGAGGGTGGTGGAGGTGCTTTGTTGGTTGAGTGGGAAAGGGGTTCTGCTTGTTGAGGGGGAGGGATGTGAATGGGTGTTTTGAATATAATAATTTGTTTTTGTTTCAACCATATATGTGTCATGAGAGTGGTGATCGGGGTGGGAAGGGTGTAGGGGATGTGTGGGCAGCAGGGTAGGTGGGCTGGAGTAGGGAGTGCAGAAGGAGACGGTTGGCCAGGGTCTCCCACAGTCGGTGCCCTGGTCCCCTTTGGAAGGTGTGTGGTTGTCCTGGGGCCTGGGCGGGAGGAGGGGAGAGGCTGCTGGGGCCAGCACCATTGCCAGCAGGAACAAGGGGTGCTTGCCATTGCTGGCAGGGGCAGGGCTGGAGCAGCCCTGGCGCAGGGAGGCAGGATGGGCAAGGAGAAAGCTGCCACATGCTGCACGTGTGTTCATAGATTCAAAGATGCTAGGGTCAGAAGGGACCTCAATAGGTCATCGAGTCCAACCCCCTGCATAGGCAGGAAAGAGTGCTGGGTTTAGATGACCCCAGCTAGATGCATATCTAACCTCCTCTTGAAGACCCCCAGGGTAGGGGAGAGCACCACCTCCCGTGGGAGCCCGTTCCAGACCTTGGCCACTCGAACTGTGAAGAAGTTCTTCCTA